>OX459031.1:116557705-117157705 GCA_949775025.1 Tricholauxania praeusta | reverse complement strand
GCCAGCTACTTGGAATGCATGTGTTTAGGCAACGGAATTCGTTTGCTTTGCACTGCAGACGACAGCCAACTTCGTCAGAGCTAACAGCACCTACCATATCTTTACAATCATTTTCGCCATCACAGCGCCATTTCTCATTTATGCAACGTCCATTCGAACACTGGAATTGACCTGGACCGCATGCTACTTTCTTAATGTGCTCACAATCAAGTTCATCACTGCCATCAGGGCAGTCCTTATCGCCATCACAACGCCATGACGGCATATAGCAAGCTGTAGAGTTTTCACAATGCTCGAACAGAACATCACCCTTAGGGCACGGTCTTGGTGGACAGTGTTTCTCGTCACTGAAATCCTTGCAGTCGCGCACATTATCACAGATGAATTGCATGGAGATACACTCACCACTACCGCAACGGAATTTCTCCAAGTCGCACTTGCATATTAGATCCGATTCATCGGAACCGTCACCACATTGGTGTATCTCATCACAGGTTTGGTTTTGTGGAATGCAGCGATGATTGTTGCACATAAAGAAGTTTGCAGGACATTCACGGATTATGCAGTAGCTACGTAGCTCATCGGAGCCATCGAGACAGTGCGTTATATTATCACAGGTGAGTTCAAGCGGTATGCATTCTCCAGACTTGCAAGAGAACTGCTCCTTGCCACAATTGGTATTCATAGGTTGAATACAACGTCGACCATCTTTGGCAAGTACACCACGAGTGCACTGGCAACTGGCTGTGCCATTCTTACGTAGTATACAAACGTCTTCACAACCACCATTTAGTATCTTGCACTGATTTGAATCACAGTTCATGGTGGTATTCTGCACGGCTATAATACCCATTGGACGTACGATGTTCTTACGCAAGAATACAACATCTGAACCCGAATACTTGTTGGCACGCACAACGGCGTGTAGGACCCAATCAGTCCAAAACAATAGATCACCGTACACTGCCATAGAGAAGGCATGTTTGGGTGTTGAGTGAGCCAACACAGTGCGATGTGAGCCATCGTAGTCAGCGCGTTCAATCTTATCGAGGCGCGCATCGGCCCAATACAGCTTCTGTTCCTCAAAATCAAGTGTCAGCGCATTGGGCATTTGTATATCTGACCGTATGATAGACTCAACACCATATCCTGAAACATAAGCTCGCTGTATCGATGGTGTCTGGTCATTCCAATTGGTCCAGTAAATCATGCCCAAACAAGGTTCTACAGAAATGCCACGTGGTTTATCATTGGCATTAAGCTTTAGTATCGTCATAACCAGCTGAGTGTTATTGTCAGGATTTTTGGTGGCTTCCTCTAAGTTGAGCCCTCTTATCGAAGCATCATTATTCGATGTCCAATAAAGTTGTTGATTCACAATATCAAAAGTCAAACCTTCCACACGTCCCTGATGATTAACAAGCACTTGATTATGTGTGCCATTAAAGTAAACAGCATTAATTGTGCTCATTTGAACGTCCGAATAGAATATTTGACTAGTTTCGTAGTCATACGCTATTGCAATAACATTACGCATAAAGGTTGTGTTTTGTATGGATTTAATCGGACCATTTTTGTTTGTATGATCGGTCATATGTATGCTCTCAATGGTGCTGCGATAGGAAAAGAGCAAGAAGTTATCATATGGTTCACAGCTTATGCCATCGCTGGCAAGACGCGCGTGTGAACATGCGCAAACGGCACTTGTGCCATTATAAAGACATAACTCTTGGCAACCACCATTGTTATCAGCACAAAGGTTTGTACCCTTCTGCACACGCTTTGAGAATATTTTTAAATCCTTTAAGGCATTGCCCTCAGATTTTAAAATTTCTCGGAAATCGGAAAGATTTTGCAGTGGCGCCACTTTAATGCTACCCTTGTTGTGATTATTATCTGCCCAGTACATTAGATCATCTAATTTTGCTAACGATACAGGATTATCCAAGCTATGATTCAGCATTTGTGTCTTCAGATTGCCATCGTAATCGACTTTCATAATGCGATTTGGGCCTATCTCGCACCAATAAACCTTAGTGGCATCAATATCTAGTATGAGA
This sequence comes from Tricholauxania praeusta, assembly GCA_949775025.1. Taxonomy (NCBI): domain Eukaryota; kingdom Metazoa; phylum Arthropoda; class Insecta; order Diptera; family Lauxaniidae; genus Tricholauxania; species Tricholauxania praeusta. The sequence continues at coordinate 117,155,645 of OX459031.1, read as the reverse complement.
TTACTTACGCCACTTGTTTGATTGACCAGCACAAACGATTGACTACCATCGAGACCTGTACGTCCTATGATACCATCGGCAACATAAAAGAGTAAGCCTTGGACCGGATCTAAGGCTAAAACGGTTGGTCTTTCTACATTTGAGACAACAACATGACGATAGCTACCATCAAGACGTGACACTTCAATCAAATTACGCTTACAGTCGCTCCAGTAAATATTACCGGCTACCCAATCAATGGCAATGCCACCTAGCCAATCTTGTTGCTTGGGATCGAGAGTTTCAACTTGTTCGAGTATTTCCTGACGTCGCGTGGCATCTCGCTTAATACGTGAAATCGTGCCACGTTCACTATCACCCCAATAGAGAAAATCCTCTACGGCGTGATAATCGATGTAGGTTGCTAGCGAAATACGTGAAATCGGCGCAAGTGCCTAATGGAAAAAAAATCACATTACTCACAAGAACTGTGAAATAAAAAACTGAAAGGAATCTTACCGTCTTTTCTTCGATTTCATTTATAGGAGAATTTACATCGTAAAGCTCGATACCTTTTAGCTCATGATTTGAATAGAAAATAAATTCTGCTTTGCCAATGCATTTATTAGGGTAGGTAGGATCAATATTGTAACCGATGGTGCATTTGCAAACATGTTCGGTTGGCGAAATCGCTAAACAAAGATGCTCACAACCACCACGTTGGGGACCAGCGCAGCTATTGGAACCTGTTTGAGCTTCGGCATAAAACATTTTGAGTGATTGTATGCTCTCTGGAAGGAAACAAATAAGATAAAATCGTAATTAGGAAATGCAAGAGAAATCATAAAAGGTTAATGCAATCTGTTCTTGGCAGAGGTAGTTATTAAATTTCATTAACTTACTTGTATTTTTCCGTAGTGGACCCAAGTCCTGACATGCATCCTTTTCACAGCGCATTATTACGCTTTGTATGTTTTCAGGAAAATATAAAGATCCATTATATACCGTAACTGAACTTATAGTCATAACATCGCTATGCATCCAAGCTACCACAATAGTCTGCTTAACAATGTCGTAATATGCGATACCAGAGTTATCATAAACATAATAGACACGTGAGTCATCAAAATCTATGGTAAGCGACTGCATGGTTACATTTTGACTGAATATAAGACGACGTCTAGAGCCGTCTAGCGAGCTTTGTTCTATTTGCCATACTTTTTGCTCACGATCTGAGTGTATCCAATACATTTTACCACTAAAGAAAAGAAGCGAATGATATGTTATTTATGATGGGCATAGAAAATATTTAATGTATATGATAACTTACTTGACGGGGTCTAATGCGATAGATTCAACCAAATTCAAATCTGCAATTATTTCAGAGACATATTCGCCTTTCAGATTGCTTGCTAGTATTACACATTTGGTTTTTCCTGAAGAGAAATACATGGTTTTCGCAATCCAATCAATAGCAAAACCATAGGGTTTTTGTATATCTGTATTAATAACAGTCTCGATGAGACCATTTGAGATGCCTGCTGTCTTTATTTCATTTAGATGTATATCGGACCAATAAATACGACTATCTTCAACCGTAAAATCAATGCGTTGAGGGGCCAGCACCTAAGAATATAGATAAGAAAAATTTAATTTTTTTGTATCTAAGCAGGGCAGGTTTTGCATCGGACTTAGTAGCACTTTGGTGCCTTACACATAAATAATTTATAAATACCAACGTTTTATTTTCTTAATAGTTTTTCTTACCTGTGGTGACTGTCTTATAGTGGGTATCGTATGATGATTTGGTTGCATTAGATCAATGCCGCGTATTTCATCGCCCATTATGAATAACAAAACTTGTTCGTTGGGTACACAGGTACGTCCGTCTGTAGGATCCAAACGCATCACATGTGGGCATTCACATTTGAAACCTTTTTCAGTGCTGTTACAATCAAAGAGATGTTGTTTAGTTAAAAAGTCATCATATTAAAAGAGATATTACTCACCTCAACAAACATAAATGCGAACAACCGCCATTATTGTCTCCACAAGGATTCTTATCCTGTGGCTGACGGCTTGAATGCAACACTTGTATACCAAAAGGTTGCGTCAGTGTTCGCTGTATTACTTGAATGTCTGTGCCATTCCATTTATTGGCGCGTATCACCGAAGTTGTACGCCAATCAGTCCAATAAACATAATTTTCAAAAACCGATATAGCAAACGGATGTGAAAGTATATCTTTATCACGCACCACCAAATGATGATCGAAACCATTATATTTAATTGTATATATAGAATCTGATTTGGCATCTACCCAGTAGACACGTTTTTGTGTATAATCCAAAGTTAAACCATTGGGCCAACCCGCTGAGACTTGTGACGTTGTGGATATTGTACGTCTGAACTCGCCCGCCATTGAACAGCGCTCGATGCGTGGAAAATTATCATCCCAATCAGTCCAGAAGAGTAAACCCTCGCGTGGATCGAGCGCAATGGCACGTGGACTCTCCATTTCACCGGCGACCAGCGTGCGGCGAAAACTGCCATTTAATTTTGAGACTTCAATTTGATCCAGATTTGAGTCGATCCAATAGAGATTCATACCAATCCAGTCGACTGCTAAGCCTTCAGTGGTTGATAACCCCGAATGTACTACGGCCTCTACTTTACGTAAACTTTCACCCACCAAGTGGCCACGATATATTTTGTCATCAATAACATCAGTCCAATATATTTGCACCGATTCATTGTTATAAAGAAAATCCAAAGCAATGGTGTTACGTAAAGATGTATAGAAATTACTGACCACCGAAGTTTTCAGGTTAAAGCCGCGTATCTCTTGACGGTTGGTGAATATAACATATGGCTCATCACTGGCCACACTCTTGCAGCTAAACTTGTCATACTCCAACGCATATCCATCATGACATTTGCATTCATAAGCCTTGCCGACAGTCTCGCATATTTGAGAGCAAGTATCCCAATGTTCGCAAGCATGCTGCATGCTACAACGTTTGCCATTCGGCAGCAAAAACATATGCGACGGGCAAGAGCAGATGAAACCCTCGGGCACATTGTGACAATAGTGAGAGCATTCATGTGTTTGATCACATAGTTTTTCTTCACAAAGAAAACCTTCATCTGTGCTGTCCTCACAATCGATATTACCATCACAAAGTTGTTGTACACGAATGCATTTATTTGACGGCATACAGAGACGATCTGGCGATTCACATGTTGGTGATTCCTCGAAGTCAACTCTTGTCTGATTTATTTTGGTGCAGTTGAATTCATCTGACTTATCAAAACAATGTGGTATACCATCACAACGTAGAAAATCTGGTATACATTCGAATGGATCAGTGCAACCAAATTCAAATAGACCACAGATATGAACGTCACCCAGATCGATTTCGTGATTATCGGATTTAGTTTCATTACAGTTGGCTTCATCACTAAAATCAAAACAATCGTGTATGCCGTCACACATGTGTAGTTCACCATAGCAGCCGATGGGAATACAGTATCTTTCACCTTTGCCACATTCAAATTCGCAACCTTGTTCATCGGAATTGTCGCTATGGCGAGGAGTAAAAGAAATTGAGGTTAGAAACGATAATTTTAAAAAAATTAAATAAATATATGAATAATTTATGAACTCAATTTTAATACATTTTTCAAGGACAATAAAATAACGATGTCTTACCCACACTGATCTATACCATCACAAACGTCGGAGAAGGGACGACATATGCCATTTTTACACTCAAACTCCAAACATTTCTCTTCTAGCATACCCTCAGCAACTTCATCTGAAGAATCATCAAGACCTTTGTTTAAAGAGAAGTTAAAGTACAAAATTCGACAATTAATTAAAATTTTTACTTACCACAATCCACTACACCATCATTGACCCATGACAGCTGTATACATTTACCACTTTTGGCACAGGTAAATTCATTGCTGTTGCAAGTACTTGTTTCACAGTTCAACTGATCTGAACCATCTGTGCAATATGAGATTGGACTACACAACAATGAACGCTGATAGCAACGTTGATTGCAAACGAAATGTAAATTTAAATCACAAGTTTTTGGGTCACATGGACCACCATTAATACTGCTCTCATCGCTACCGTCATCACAATCATCGAAACCATCACAGATATCTTTATGATCCAGACATTGTCGCGATTTTAGGCACTGAAAACCGGTGGAGCAATTTTGTGGCGTATCGAAAATTACTTGTGGTAAACACTGCGTGCCAGTACCATTTAACGAATATTTATCTGGACAACGACAAACCGGTCCTTTGGGTGTATTCAGGCAAATGCCAGGACATTTTGTTTGCGCGCAGGCATTTGAGCCAGATGCCAATTGTTGCGTAGCAATATCAAAAATTTTCAATGATGAAGTGCGACCACGTTCAAATGAATAAATCTCTGACTGAGTGCTAGAAAACAAAAAGAAAATTAGCATTGGTTTCATAAAATATTAAAAACGGATATACTTACGAGTCATGATGTACAAAAAAACGTCGTATGGTACCATTCTTATTATCTACCCAAAAGACGAAATCATTATGGAAAGCTACCGAAATGGGATGAACTTGGTCATCTTTAAACAGTATGATACGTTTTGTGCCATCTGATTTGATGCGTTCAATTGTGCTTTCTTTAACATCGCACCTGGAATGAGCAAAAAAAAAAGGTTTAATTGGATTGTCAATAAACAGGAAAAATATTTTAAAAAATTACCAGTATAATTCAGTATTCGCGTGATCAATACTCAAACTGAGTGGCCACTTCATTGGCATTTCTTTTGTGGATTCGGCTAAAAGTTGCTTATGTGTACCATCCATCCAAGCGCTATAGAGTGCTGCTTTTTTCTCTGCCGAATTCCAGTGTGTCCAATAAATTATGCCACTATTCGGACTTATAGCAATGGACCTTGACGAATAGTGGGATGTGGGAGTAAAGTTACAGTAAATTTTTTACAACAACTAATTCGTATAAAACTTACATCGGTTCTCTTCCCAGCGGTATTGTAGAAATTTTACTCAGATTTTGTACGGGTGCTACATGTATGCTTTCAACACCACCCCAGTAGAGATGTTTTGAAATCCAATCGTATGCAATTATTGGCGCACCGTCGCTTCCGTTGATAAGTAGCTGTCGTTCGGAGCCATAAATTGATTGACTCTTTATGATGAAGCCCATGCTGAAAAAAAAAGATGTAGTAAAACTGAATTTTTATTTTTGATGAAACATGCACAGGGTGGCCACTGAGAAACTGAAGGATTTAAAGAATTCATATCTGGTTCGTTTTCATTTTCTTTTTTGTAGGTTACAGAGTATCCTTTGGAGATTAAAATTGCTATGTATGTATATCCAGCAACGAGTAAAACTCATTGAATTTTTCTATTTCAGTAAAAGAATAATTATTCAAACATTCAGGATATTTCCTAGCGATCAGAGCTGTGAAAGAGTGTATTAATTTTCAATTTTAGCTCATAAGAAATTCCGTATTCAGAGTGCAGCTATTTATGAATGAATATTTATAAATGAAGTTAGCTGTAGACTTCAATGCCATAAGTTTGCAGCCTTTTCCATCAAAAAAGAATGCAATTATTTTGGTGACGTCACATTTTTGTTTGAAATCATGATTGGAAGAATTGTGATTGCATTGAAGTCACCTCAAATCACTTTTAATTCGCTGAAGTCACTTTAAGTCATCTGCTCTGAATTAACTCGAGATTCTCGAAAAAATAAAAGTGATTTGAGGTGGCTTCAATGCAATCACAATTCTTCCAATCATGATTCCAATCAAAAATGTGAAGTCATCAAAATAATTGCATTCTTTTGTGATAGAAAAGGCTGCAAACTTATAGCATTGAAGTCTACCAGCGACTTCATTTTTAAATAGCTGCAGTCTGAATGCTGTATTTTTTCCAGTGACTTCAATGGATTTCAATTGAAAATGAATGCACTCTTTCACAGCTCTGCTTGTGATAACATGATTCGAAACCTAAACAATCGGTTTAATGAATTGGATCATTTTCCTATCTTTCGGGTAGTGTGCTGTTTACAACAGTGTTATGGCTGAGAGAGTAATCGGTTTTATTTTTTGAAAATGAAGAAGTCAAATCCGAAAGAAAGTGTGGCCCTGGGTAGGACAATGTACATCATTTATCCCATTTTTCAATCACATAATAAAGGCAAGAGCACTCCATCTTAGCGTTAATTTTTCTACCGCACAAGAAGATATAATTTGCCCAAATAATGTGAGGTATAACACAATAATAATAAAATAAATAAATAATAATAAAAGACAATAAATGAAATATTGGGCCGAGTGTGAAGGCATCATTTAAAAGTGCAACATTATCTTTCCTGAATAAAATACTTAGTATGCTTCAAATCAAATAAATGGTATGCCACATAAAACCATGTCAAAGAATATTTACTAACAGTTGAAAATTATCAACAAATATTGTTGAAAAACTTTTAATTAAATTATTTCCCCAAAATAGTTTTTTTTTTTCTCAGTGAAGCATTCAAAATAATAAGAATAGCAAGTTCAAACCCTTTTTTACAATGCCCTCCTCTATCATAACAAAAACACCATAAATAAAAAAAACTTACGCATTTGTCTCAATAAAATACACCAACTGTTCGCGTACATTTACATCTAATCCCAACGGCCAAGATGTGACATTATAAATCGGCACCATAGCATCACGATGTTCTCCAGCCTGCAACAGCTGTTGCATCATGTGCGCCTTTAGGGGAATACCCGTGATGCCAGCCAAACGCTGGTTGGCATACAATAGAAATTTGTCAATTTTCACTGGCACACATTCAGTACGATTGCGTAATTTATAACCAGGCGCACAAAGACATTGTGCAGTAGCAAAATTTTTTGTCCATAATGGAGCACAGATTTGATTGCAACCGCCATTGTCCTCACGACATGGATGGGCCACTATAGAAAAGAGAGAGAAAGAAAGAAAACAATAAATGTGCTAAACAAACATTTCGTAGCGCATATTACATTCAAATGGAAAATAAAAGGGAAATATTTCTTTTTACTTTAACTGACAGCGTGACCTACCCTCTGGTTGCTTCTGACGATGAAAAATTCTAAAATCATATGGACGTTTGACATCTTTAACTATTTGTTCAGCCTTAAGGGTGAATTTGTTCATTGTTATAATGGCATGATCTGTCCAGGGTGCAACATAGACAATGTTTTCGAATACTTCGACGGCATCTAGGGATTTGACAGGTATGTGAGTCTAAAAAATAAATAAAAAAAATTGAGGTCAAATGGTTAGTAAAATTTATATTGTACTTTAAAGGTTACTCATACGACATAAGGTACACTAAACATAACAAATATTTGTCAGTTTGTACATGTTATTTTTAGAAACAACTGAACTGATTTCTCTAAAACACCGTTTTATAGAAATTTAACATTTCAAAATGATAAAAATTCGACGTTTGTTAATTTATTAAAAGGCAATACTTTAAAATTGTTGGCTTTAACAGCCAACAAAAGGAAAACTGTATGTAATGAACTCAGTCCCGCATCGAATAAAATGAACATTCAACTCACATCTGCTGTTTTTTTCATTGCCCAACGCTGCTGTCCCTCATAATTGACACGCTCAATAAAATCCTTATAGTAATCAATCCAATACACATGCTCATTGGCTAAATCCAATGTGACTCGACTAGGATAATAGATTTGCGTTGAAACCAATATGGTGCGATTACTGCTATCGAGATTGGCGCGTGATAAACTCGGACTCCATTCAGTGATGAAAATGAAACTGCAATGCGAGCGAGTAAGAAAATCATAAAGGATAAAATGCGTTTCGCGTAATGAAGTAAAATAAAATTACCCTTTTGTTGGATCCAATGCCATTGACGATGGACTCTGCACTTCTTGCAGTATAATTGTACAGTATTGCATTGAATTGGTGCACATGAAAATCAAGCCCGGCTCATTACTGAGAAAATACCAATTTCCCGATATCCAATCCAATCGTAGTGTATCAATTGCTGTAAAAAAAAATGTTAAGTAGAGGGAGAGAAAAGAAGAAGTTATAGAAGCACGAAAAGAATTCAATGTGCACTCAATGTAATTGCTGTTGAGTATTAAATTCAGCGCTGTAAAAGATTGCAATACAAGTTCAAAAGTTTTTTGCTGATAACACATTTATTTCGATTGTTATGTTGGGTTTTGTTTTAGTGTTATACTTCTAATAAAGGGTGGAACATTTGATCAGTGACACTTTTTTTTCTAATCAAATGTAGTTACCTTAATGAAACTTTAATCATTATTTAATAGTATATTTTGTCTGGCTAGTATAAAAGAAACTTTAGTGGACAAGTTTAAAGCAATGCTACTATGAACTTTATTATAGAAAAAGTTAAACTGTCTCACTGTTCGCTCAGTGAGATAGTGTATGGCGAACAGTGAGACAATATAAAAAATTAAAAAAATTGCATTCCATTGTTTTCTGTAAGATAAAATAAAGACCACTTTTATGTAGTTTTATCGGGCGGCTGGTCACAATTAGACAATTTTTATCCAATTTTTCTGGAATTTCAAAATCTGAATCTTATTGAAAAAATTTAAATTGCGGTAATTTACGGAATCAAAATTTAAAATTCGGAATTTATTATTTATATTCGTTGAGTTTTTTCTCTTTTGTAAACCTTCGTTAACAGAGAATATCAAACTTTTCTATTTTTTCTATTTTCTTCAAACAATTAAATTTAAAAATTAAGAAGAAGAGAGTATTAACAATATTTTACAGCTCTGTCACAATTTAAAACTTACAATGCGTGCTCGTAATCAGCTCTGGCAGTGGCATCTTCCAATTTACATTCAAATCATCGATTCGATGGCAACGCATATCGACATTTGTTTGTGGTGATGAATACATGGCGCATAGCGTACGATTGCGATGCCAAATCTCAATAGCCGACACGTCACGTGAATCATAATGACTGAGCAGTTTACCGCTAGTGGTAATGCGACGTATATCCTCTTGTGTAACAAAAGCCAGTGATGCATTCTCCGATTTTGGCACTAAGGGAATATGAGAAAAGACAGCGAGAGAGAGGGAAAAAATTAAATTGAGCTGCGTTAGCGAGGCATGGAGTAATGTTAGATCTTTCGTATGAGTTTATTCAGTAATTTAAGTTTTATATGTTATGTTTTAAGCTTTAAAGAAATTTATCAACCGAGCGGTAACTAAAAACATACAAAAACTCTATGAATAAAAGTTTGATAAAGTAATTTAGAAGAGCAAAAGCTGCAATTATGCAGTTAATATTCATTTGAGCAGCAATTGCTTTTGAAGTTTATATGGAAAGCACCTCTTCTTCTTCTGACCTCTGTTTTCATAGTCATTTATAATCATAGCTTTCCGCTCATCTGGCTTTTTACCGCCCACTTTAATTTTATTGCATACCAAAATATAAATTTATTGCAGCTTTTTTCAATTTCCAGATTGAACATATATTTAGACAAGTATGCCGAAACAATTGTTAATGGTAAAAGTAAATAAAAAATAGATTTTTTTCTCAAAAAAAAAATGTAATAATAATAATACAATTTTACAAAATTTCACAAACATTAGTTGCGCCTTAAAGCATGCAATGAAATCTGTGCATAAACTCTCATGCTGTTAATCAACACTATTACGCTGACTTAAACAGTACTTCCACACTTCCACACACACACATACGTGGATATTTCGTTCGACACTTACCATTTATGGCCAAGCAGCGATTCTTCTGCTTCAAATAGCCCGACACACACGAACATTCATATGAACCGGGCGTATTACGACACACTTGATCGCACATTCCCTCAATGGAGCACTCATTGAAATCGATACACTGTGTACCATTAACAGGCTCCTGTCCGGGTGGACAATAGCAAGTTGGTCCATGTGGTGTTAGTTTGCAGTTAAATGAACAATTCATAGTGGCACATTGGGCATCTTGAGTTTCTGCAAGATATAGAAAGAACGATAAAGGTGAAGGTTTTAGTTTTACTGGATATTTTCACGTTAGAATTACGCTACAGTTAGAGAAAAAAAAATTCAACTTAGAATGGCTATTATAGGGGAGTTATTCGATGTTGTTTGTTTTTTTAATACACGAAAAATATATTAGAAAATTTTATTTAATTCAATATTGAAAAAAAAAAATTAAAAATGTAAACAACTCTTGAGTGACTTAAGGGGACGTCCATAAATTACGTGAGTCAAAACAGGGGGAGGGGGTCCGGAAAAATCTCACCAAGGGGGAAGGTGGGTTAGTAAAAATCTCACTTCAACTTTTTAATGCAGAAACTTTACATTATTACAGCAGATTACACTTAAAAATTATAAGGCAAATCTCACCGAACGAAGAGGGGGAGTCCAGTCAGAAATCACTAAATCTCACCTAGGGGAGGGGGGACCCGAATTTTCAAAAAAAAACCCCTCTTATAATTAATGGACAAACGTTGGTGTGGAAACTGGAAATTCGAAAGTCGGGTATCCAAAAAATATTAAGGGATCGTTTTTAGAAAGCTGTAACTATATGCGATCCTCTCTTATGATACCAACATAGTGTTCGAGAAGTCATATATTTTTTTAAGGTTGCTGTATCGTAATTTATCCTAACACTAAATTCTTAAACAATAGAAACCATAAACCACAGAGTTGGGTACAGGAGGTAATTTTCAATTCCCTTCCTCAAAGTTTTACAAAATCTTAGTAGTCGATATAGAAGTTACGAAATGATCGAAAATAAAATTTTGATAAACCATCTCTGACTTTTTATTCCTAAATCACCCTGATTACTGATATGTTATTACAGAGACTATAATTTTAGAAGACTGCGATTTTAAAAAAAAAAATTTCATTCCGTGGCAACATAAGACCCCATAAAATATTTCGCTCAAAAAATGCATCTGATTCGACAGGAGAAAACGGTGTCTGAACTTACCGGCAAGTAAATTTTTTGAGATTGCAAGGTCTCGTAGATTTATGGCATTTGGTCATCATAAGGTTTTTTGCTTCTATTGAGGGCCAAATTGCTCTTGCTTGCCTTTGCACAAAGTTGCATTATATTCCCTTAGAAAACTCTCTAAATATGATGACTTACTTGCTTATAAACTCATATGTTTGCAAATTATTCGAGGAACTCGTGAAGTGTTTAAAAAAAAAATATTTTAGAAGCCTTTGCTCATTCCTTTCTACCCTGTATTAGAATTTTTCTATAGAGTTTTAATATACAATTTTTTTATGACCAAACACAATTACATAGAGGATCAAACAATGTATGTATACGAGTATTACTGCATTATATAATCTTTTTGAAAACTTCATGTTTTTTAATAATTGGTAAAATCATTTGATTTGGTATACATTTTTGAACTTGACGCACATCGATGCAAAGGATATTTTTTTTTTTAATTATTTTGCTTAACTTAAGTAATTTTCTTTTTAGTGTACTTCCATATACTTAAGACTTACCACATTTTGTCTCATCATTATCACAATCCCATTTGCCATCACAAAATCGACTGATATCCAAACAAACGCCATTGCTACATTCACTTTGGTATGTGCGACATTTAACTGCATCGCTGCGACCTGGTGAAAGGGTCGAATTAAAAATAGTAAGTAGTACAAAAAAAAGTATATGGTAAAGTTATTTAGAGTACGATAAAGTTTTGAAAAGTTAATTAAAAATCGTGTGTGTTTTTCGCTTTCAGTACGTTGTCTGTGACTGCTTCCACAACTTATACTTACAATTGGTTTCATCCGAGATGTCAGAGTTACCACAATCGTATTCACCGTCACAAACCCAATTGTTTGGTATGCATTTGTGTGTTTTTGTGCATTGAAATTGACCCTCGTTGCATTTTGTTGCATTGGCTGTAAGGGGGGAGAAAAAATAAATTAAAAATTAGTGGAAATATTTTAAATTTTTAATATAAAAAAAAGTTGAATTTTACATAAATAGTTTGGACTCTTTTAACTAATTAACATTCATATTACTTTCTTGTTGCAAAAAACAACTTGACAACATTTGACAATTTCAAAGTTTGTATAGTGAAAGATAAAATTCCCGAAGACTCTTTAGAGAATAACTTTTAATGTCTCAAGCCAATTTAATTTAAAAAAAAAAACTCAATAAATAGAAATGTGCACATTGGGTGCATTAAAAATTTTTTTTTCAAAATTTATAGCTCAAGTTGGAACTAAGAAGTTGTTAATATTCAAATGCGTACGCATACTTACGAATTAACAAATTACCATTTTGCAAACAAAACAGAAAGAAAACCCCATGGCTTATGTAGCAAAATATAATCAAAAAATTTACGCATACAATTTTAAATTCAACAGAATTTAACATATTTTCATACGTAAAACATTATAAAATTCCCATGCAGTACCAATGCGATTCGAGAATAACAGCAGAGCATAGCGTTACACAAAAGGGCAATTCTCTGGGGAAACATATGCGATTCATGAAAATGGCCAAAAATTTGTTTTTGCTTAAAAATGAGTGTAGAGGAGGAGAAAAAAAAACAAAAGATATTTGTAGTTGAAATAAAAAATATATAGCAATTGATGGGCATAGATTTTCAAGTATCGATACAAAAATTAAATTTAAATATTACCGGATGATATTGAAACAAATATTTGAAACATATATTCGATTGGATGCGTCATATGTCCAAGCTTATTGCATATGCAGAAGAGGAAAAGGACTTGGGGAAATCCTGCATCAAATACGTTAAAGAAATTTTTAAGCAATATTTATTTCAAAAACTAAAAGGTCTGCGGGCAGTTTGATAATTCAGTTTTGAATAAAAGCTATTTTTTCGACAAATAAGCGCTTCATTCCTCAATATAATTTCCTTTTAGCTCGATACATTTAGTTCAGCGTTTTTCCAATTTTTTTTTTTTCCCCAAATAATAGGGTTTTTCAAGGCCCTCAAAATAGGCGTTTGTCTCAGTAGTGACCACTTCATTCGACCCAAATCTCTTACCACCCAGCCATTTCTTTAGGTTTGTAAAAAGGAAATAGTCGCAGGGGGCTAAGTCTGAAGAATATGCTGCATAGAGTTGCAGTTCGTAGCCCAATTTATGAATTTTTTGCCATTGTTTGCATCCGTGCTTTGTCTTGATGGATCGGCACTTTTATCTTCGCCAAATGCGGTCGTTTTTGCTTCAAATCAATATCGAATTTGTCCAAAAGCTCTGAATAATATTCACCGGTGATCGTTTTACACTCTTCAAGCAAATCGATGTGAATGACACCACGTGCATCCCAAAAAACTGTGGACATGATCTTGTTAACTGACAGACCTACCTTGGCCTTCTTTGCTACACGTTCACTCGAAGAAACCCTTATGATCGAGTGTGAGCAATAGCGTCACACATCGCGCGGATAGCTTTTTCATGTCCAAATATTTATGTAAAATGTGATGTACCCGCTCAATTGAGATGCCTACCACTTCAGCCACCTCATTCGCTTTCATTCTTCGATCGTTCAATACCATTCCATGGATTTTCTGGACAATTTCAGTGTGAAGACCACTTTTGGGCGACTTGAAAAGGAGGTTCAAACTAATTGAACAGAGTCGTTTATGCTTTTTGTTTGAAATAGGATTTATAAATATTTGTTTAAGATTTTATTTAAATAAACACCTCTTATGTACTCACAGGCTTAATTACTTCGGTGATCCTTGCATTTAAACATAACAATTTTAGACGAAATTCGATTTTTGAGTAGGTTATTCTGTCTTGTTGAACAGATTGTAATCTTTAAATAATCTTTATTTATATGTATCATTACTGGGTATTAATGTCCACAATACCACTTTTGATAAGAAAAGTATTAAGTATCGATAACTTGCACATTTGTAAAATATATAAAGTATGATAAAAGATAAAGGTAGAATTACAGCAGCAAATTTTCCAAAGCTTCTTTTCACTATTTGAATGTAGCAGCAGCACTCAAAAACAAATTATATGCTAAGGGGGACTTTTTCACACTCAGTCAACTTCTCTACCACCCAAAATTTCTATGCCAACCCGTCACACATTGTTGTAGATCCTTTATTTTTATTCAAGTTTTTGGCAAAATTTTATTTCATTGTAATTTTTTTGTTTTCGTTTTTAAAGGAGATTGCAGAGAGATGTTTTTTTCCGTTTTTTTTTTTTGTATTATTAACAAAACATAGCAGCAGTGCCATGGTTTCATTTTGTATTGTCTATTGTTTTGTGTAAGGTATGTGGTTCCAATGTTCAATGTTTGCAACCAATTTAAACAAAATGAAAGCCTCCACTTTTTTTCACTGCCTCAACTTAACAACTTGAGTTTATATGGCAAGTTGTACACGTTGGGTTATCTTTAGTCGTATTTATGAAAACATATGACATAGGTGGTATATTAGCGCATAAGTACTCGTACATAAGTACATATAAATCAGTATTTTTACTGTTTAAATTTTCTATGCTATTTCGCGATATCTTTTAAATTGAAATAAGTTTAATTTTCGATTTCTTACACTGTTTGTAACTTAAGAAAAAATAAATGTTCTTAAAGGAATGTAAATTTCAGTTGTAACAGAACATTGTTGTATCATCTTAGAAATGTTATTAGATTTCTTCATAACAATGTTTTAATTTGGAATAACACTATTTATTATAAAAAAACGTATAGTACATACCCCGAATCAAGATTTATTTAAATAAAAATTTTCGGGAACGTTCCCGGAGAAAAAATTACACACTTTGGGCATATTAAAATATAAATAATTTTTTAGGATTGTTTGTCAAATATAAATAAATTTAAATTTTGATTTCTACACTGTTTGTAACTTAAGAAAAATAAATGCTCTTGAGGAAATGTGAATTTCAGTTGTCACAGAACTTTGTTGTATCATTTTAGAAATGTAGTTAAATTTCTTCATAACACTATTTATTATGAAAAAAATGTATAGTCTATACCCCGAATCAAGATTTATTTTAAATAACATTTTTCGGGAACGTTCCCGGAGAAAAAATTACACATTTTGGGCATATTAAAACACAAATAATTTTTTCAAATTTTTTCTAATAAATATTTTTTCACATTTTCGAAAGTGTACCAATTTATTTTTTCCAGGGACTAATCATACTCAGCTAAGATGGAAATGCTCATTGGCGCTCTTCGGCAAAACTATTTCTATTTAATAATAAATATGGCCTCAAGGTATATAATGTTAAATATACTTGTATGACCCCACAATTTATAAAGATTTAGCTTTTTTTTTAAGTAAATATTTTGTTGCATACTTATAGGCTTAATATATGAAAAAGTTTTTCCGTCATAAAATTATAGTAACTTTAAGTTTTATTGCATTTTCAGCTCATTATTAATTTCTTTTTCAATTTTATTTATCTTTATTTCAATAGCGAAACATAAATTTTATTAATATAAATAAGTCGTCAGTTTGGCGACTGTGCAATTTCGTTTGGAGTGCATCATCATACTTTTATTTTTTAATTTTTTTTATTTTTCAAAATATATTCATGCATATAAGTAAATATTGCAATTATTCGTTTAAGAATCTCCTCACGCTTCTTATGAGCTACCCTCTTTTAAATTAAGAATTCTACATGCAACAGTGTAGCCATTGTAAACGACAGAACGTTGACAATTGCCAGTTTAACGCTTTGAACAACAAGTCGCCACTTTAATTCAAGATGACATGCAAGTCAAGAAATGCAATGATATTCTGTGATCTGATGATGCGATGTGGATTATGATCTACACTTAATTCAATGAATTTCAATTTAACTGAAAACTTGGGGTTCAGATAAACTTCGGACTTTGTAATTTCAATATGGTTTGTATGTAAATGAGCGGTGATTTATTTGTTCTCGGGCAATTGCTAACAATGATTGAATTGATTGAGGAGTGAAATATGAATGGCTATTGAACTTAGTGAGGGCCGTAAGTCTTAAATTTTTCAAAAAAGGTTTCACAAAACATTCCTTGAATTTGACAAAATTTATTTAAAAGCCTTAGTACAACGATTTTAAATTTCTGCTTTTATGCGAGTTACAACGCGCTCTTCTCTAAAATCACCCATTTTTTGTCTGGAACGTTTCTTGAGCATTCCTGGTATTTGTGTGAAATTTGTTTCCAATACCTTAAATAATTCTGTCAGTATAGCGTCTTTGGTAGTTTGGGCGGTGCCCTTTTTGTCTTAGTTATTCCAAAGATTTGTGAGTAATTTATTTGCACTGCATCAAGGAACTCGTCCAATATTGCTTTTTAAATATTTTATTGGTATGGGCGATAGGCGTATCAATGAACCTATTTTTGTGTATCAAATTTCATTCCATTATCTCACTTGGATTTTTCATAATCGTGATTTCCACAGACAGCCAGACACACAGACTGACATAGGCAAATGCACTCAGATGTTGACACTGATCAAGAATATAAAGGGTTTTTCAATAGGGACGCTACAAAAGTAGACCAATAGGGACAGCAAACGACGCCATATTTTTTCCCGCTCTTTTGACATTTCTCTTCAGTAAGGTTTGCCATTTCATCATGGAAAGATATACGATCCAACAACTACCGAAATTCGGACTCAGTGACCTCAACTTTAAGAGCGCTACGTCCAATTTATGGTCGTCATAATCGTCCTGTCAGATCAACAATTGAGCGTCTAGTGGAAAAATTTGAATCCACAGGCACAGTACAAATTGTTCCCGTGCCAGTGAGACAAAGAAGTGCCCGTAGTGTCGAGAATATTGCTGCCGCTAGCGCATCAATTGAGGAAGACCCAAATCAGTCTCTCACACGTCGTTCTCAAGCGTTGGGCATCTCTGTGACGTCGTTGTGGCGAATTTTGCGAAAAGATCTTGGCCTAAATCCTTACAAGATCAAATTGACGCAAGAACTGAAGCCGCTTGACCACCAGAATCGTCGTATGTTCGTGAATTGGGCTGAGCAACAACTTGAAAATGAAAAACCCTTATTGAAAAACCCTTTGTATACTTTTCTAAGCCTGCCACGCCTCCTTCTATGCTTTACCAACGCAATAACAAACTAAATATACCCTAAGTGTGGGGTATAAAAAAAGCTGAATGCCATATAGCAGCTGCAACAACAACATAAACAATAACAACATTACCAATATAACTCACCACATTCACTTGGCTCATCGGAGCCATCAAAACAGTCTGGCTTTGAATCGCATTTCCATCGCATTGGAATGCAATTTCCATCACTGCATGTGAAGTATGAAGGCGGGCAGGTCTCTGTAAAAGAACACAAAAAACAGAAAGAGATGGCATGACTAAGTGTAAATGAGTAAATGATATGTAATGAGTTGGTGAGAGAATGAGTGAGAAAATATTCTATATATCAATGGCATCAAAAAAAAAAAGGACCGATCAAATATGTACATAAAGAAATGTATTTGATTTTAATCGAGATGCATTTTAATTAATGAATACTGAATGCAATTTAATTTCAATACAGAAATTACTATTGCTCTTTTATAACACGTTATACTATATGCTGTTGCAAGCATATTAGGTCAGTTGAAGTCTTGTCAGTTGCATAAAATATAATTTCATGTAACTCATACGACATGTTGGCCAATGCCTACATAGACATATACCGCAGCTTTGATGTGGCTGAGAAACTAAGCGACGCATTCATTTCGTACAGCCATAAGAGAATTATATTAAAATATAATTTGGAGCGATGGCCGTTCATTAATTTACAAAATTTGAGAAGCCAATTTCGATACTTTTTGAAAAATATCGCTTTTTATGTATTAAAATGAAAGGAAACTCTTACGGCATGAAAAGCTTTTATGGTGGGACTTTTTTTTCTGTTGTTGTAAGTAGCTTCTGCTTCCAAAATTTTGCCCATCTATGGTTTAATTTAACTAAATAGTTCACACTGTGTTTGCATGTACAAAGTGTAAGGCACGAACATGTGTGCGTTTAAGTTTGAGTACATGTATTTGAGCTAATGGAATGCGTCATAATTAATGTAAAGTAGAGCAATAACAACAACTACTGCAGAGTAAGCAACAACATTAGACAAAAGCAATTGTTGTATTTGATACAATTGATGCTTTGCTATTGCTGGTGTTGTTGCCATTATTGCAGACCTAAAAACGTGACTACAAAATACTGCATCATTAGCAGCAACAACACGAAAAACAACAACAATGAAATGTAATGAAAGCAACAACAAAAAAAATAACAACAATAACAAAATCGGCAGCACGCGACTAGAAATAAATTAAGCGGATAAACGCAAAAAAAAAATGTAAAATAAATAAAAACCCAACTACTTACTATTGGGAGTAGCGCAAAATATTTGCATATAAAGTGCGGCTGGCGCGTGAAAATGTTGTTAATTTAACATTTTGCAATTTTGCTGTCTACACTTTGTAGATAAACAGATAAAAACGCGAACTTGGATTGTTTATTTAAGAAAAGATTTTCTTGCAAAATATTCAAAGAACTAGCGGCGTAACTACACTGGGAAAACGATTTGTTTGAATATAACAAATTCGTATTTTATATAGAGCAATCAAAGATTTATTTGAGTCAATACTATTGTATTTGAATCAAATAGTGGTATATGTTGGTTGAAGTATTTTAATCAAATATTTAAATGCTATACGAGTATATCAAATATAAAAAATTAAAAAAAAAAATCGTTTCCTCAGTGTAATGAAAGTTTGAAATGACCTTTCTTACACAACTAAAATCTGAAGTCATAAATATCAATTCAAATATTTGGTTGGTGAATTACGCTGTTTCCCAATTCTGGGAACTTAGATTAGGTTAGGTCATTCCGGTAGATGATTTTATGATTTGGATCACTTATAGGTCCATTTTGAACTGCATTGATT
This sequence comes from Tricholauxania praeusta, assembly GCA_949775025.1. NCBI lineage: Eukaryota > Metazoa > Arthropoda > Insecta > Diptera > Lauxaniidae > Tricholauxania > Tricholauxania praeusta. The sequence goes on along the minus strand of OX459031.1, from coordinate 117,136,695 downwards.
TGCGATGCTGTGATAGATCTTCAAGGTTATCGAAAATCAATGCGTGAAATTGCAAAATTAATGAAATGTTCGATTCATTTCGCACCAAAAGACGAAACACAAGACAGCAAACGAAAAACTACTGAAAAGTTTGACCAATTGTTGATTTGGAACTCTGAAAAAAAATCCATTTCTATCATCGGTAGAGCTCAAGAAGGAAGTCAATGCACCTGCAACCAATAAAACAATTGGGAATAGACTGAAAAAAAAAAAATGTTTTAAAGGTACATCCCGCAAGAGAAGTGCCATACTTCAGCAGGAAAAAAAAACATTCGCTGCAGAATAAAATTTTAAGAAAAGGCATCTGATGTGGAAAAATTAAAATTGGAAAAACGTGCAATGGCCAGATGAAAAAAAGGCAAATTAGTTTGGATTCGAGGGAAAGCCTCGACCCAAAGTACACAACAGAAAACCATCAAAGATGATGGTGGGGGTGTTTTTCCTCATCTAATGTTGTTTCAATATATTGGATAAAAGATAAGAAATGCGCTACGGATTATACCAATGTATTGAAAAGTATAATGCTGCAAAACGCCGAGAAAGAAATGCCAATAAAGTGGGAGTTTATGCCAGATAATAACCCCAAACACTACTCGGAATTGGCAAAAAATGCTACCGAGACAACAACGTTTTTTTATTAGAACAGTCTTTGCAGTCACCGAACCCTAGAGCAAATTGAGCATCTTAAAGAAGAGAATCACCACCTATAAACCCAAAAATTAAGAGGATTTATGGAAAAAACTGGAGGCCGAGTGGTATGCATATCACACCTAAAGATAATTTTTTTTATGAAACTATTAATAGACTCTAAAGAACTACTTTTTCTCTTCAAAACAAACATACTTTGAAATATTGAAAATTGAAATTTACTGTACAGGTCTCCGTATAAATCTACATAAGTTTCAGAAAGGCAGAATACCTGGAAAATGTGTAACAAATTTCAATGTACGATATTTAGGAGAAAAACAAAGAAATTGATGTAATGGAAAGTTGGGTTTTGAAAAGAAGAGTAGTTTTTTTGAATTTCATTAATGGTTTGATTATATTTTTAAAATAAATACCTATCGATGTAATATAGTTTCAAATATCTCGCAAATCCATGATTTTTGCACTTTTAGCTGAGAATATTTCGAATACTGGAATCATCAGAGAAATTCTGACATCGAATTCGAATTAAGCGCGTTAAAAATCTTCGGATTTCAGAATCCGAGGTTTAACCAAATTTTGTGGGCACGGGGACAATATAATTTGCCCAAAAAAGTTCCTACAAATTTTTACCTTTTCTCATATGAAAAATTTTCCAAAAGTTTAAGTGATTATTTCCACTTTTTTCACCATTTTTCCAATTAACTTCTTGCGCGATTTTCCTTAAGGCAAAGCAAACTAAAGCTTTTTCCAAAGAGGCATGAAGTTTTTGGCAATTTTCCAAAAACAAATAATTTCCAAAATCGAATATCCTTTAAATTTATATGTATGACATTTTCCGAATTATTTATATTTGCGACAATTTTTCGTTTTACTTACCAGAAGAATAAAGACAAAGATAGATTTAGAGAATGAAGACTAAGATCAGATAAAATCAGAGGTTTAGTTCCCGTCTCCAGAGAGTGCTAGAACTTGATAGTGAAATATTACCAGTGCGCAAAGTCGCAGGTTACTACTTATATATAGAAATTTCTTTAGTAATTTCAATAAATTTTTATAGTCGATCAAAAAAAAGTTGAAAAGAATTCGGGCTGTTTTCGACCTATTTTTCGAAAAAGAATTTATTGCGCCATTTGTATATAAATCATTTTTTTTTCTATTTTAAAATCCAAAGGAAAGTTATCATCATCACTATAGAGTAATTAGGTTGTTTAGAGACTTTCTTTAGTTTGTTGCACCAATTAGTAGGATTTGTAAAAAGTTTTTGTAAAAGGGGAAGACCGCATCACACTTGCGAACCAGCATTTCCACCAACTGCAAGTCCTAGAAATTTGCTATAATTCATGAAGTTATTAAATAACATTCTCAAAAAAAAACTTGGAATAAGTTTATATTTTCGCAAAAAAAAAATGTTTGTTCTTGTGCGGTCATTTGCATTGTAAAGCGAAATGAAATAGAAAGCACATTCGCATATGCCATAACGAAAATACAAAACGAAGCAAATAAACAAAGGCTGTGCCGCACATATGGCGCGTAAATGAATAACCGGACGTTGTTAATTTACGAGTTTGAAAGCATAGCACAGCTTCTTATAACAAAAACATCAACATGGAATGAACAAGCTGATGGACCCACTTCAATATAAGACCCCACGCGGATTGTGCCGATATCAAATACAATCTATCGCAATAATGTACGATATTACCAGAAGCATCAAATATCCATTTCACTATAATAATAAAATTATGTTTTGAATAATGTAAAAAATATTCTGAATTTACATTGTATCAGTGGCATGATAAAGCCATCATTCGACAATAAATTCCATAGCAAAAAACAAAGGCCTACAAGTGACCTAAGTTACAACATTTTCGCGCCAGATGTTTCAATGTGTGAAATTGTTGAAGGCCAAAGTTGAAATTGAAACTTTAAGTCTAATTAAAAATAAATTTGTAATTATTATTGATCCCTGAGGGCACTCAGCAACAACAGTTGTGAACAAACAACAGCAGGGTAATTACATGGCATGTAAAATAAGGACTGTCCCAGAAAAAACTTGCACTTTGTTTTTTAGTTATAAAAAAATACCCAGCAATTTTTTTGGTTTTTTTTATTTTTTTATTAATAATGGCTAGTGTTCAGAATATAAATATCTAAAAAATTATTAACAATTTTGTTTTTTCTATAAAAATTTCTTACTTTTTTTTTAAGGCCCTTCATTAAATTTTGCACAGTTGCTTCATCGACAGTACGGTACGATCTTTTCCACTTAAGTCTGAAGTCTTGAAAATTTTTTGCAGTCCTGCCACTCTTTCGAAGATCTCTTTTCATTAGAGCCCAATATCTTTCAATTGGGCGAAGCTCTGGGCAGTTAGGCGGATTTGCTATTTTTGGTACAAAATTGATCTTTTTACTTGCATACCATTCCATCGTAGCTTTAGAGTAATGAGAGGTTGCTAAATCTGGCCAGAATATCACGGTACCCTCATGGTCACGAATAAATGGTAGAAGACGTTTTTCGAGGCACTCGTCTATATAAACTTTGGAATTGATTGTGCCTTGCGTAACAAAGAAGCTGCTTCTGAGGCCACAGGTGCATATGGCCTGCCAAACCATATATTGCTTCGGAAATTTCGAAATTTTTTTTTCTTTGAATTTACTAGGCACATTCCCCTTCGTCGGTGATGTATAATATTCGTGCCCAGGTAGCTGCTTAAAATCTGCTTTAACGTAAGTTTCGTCGTCCATAACACAGCAGTCAAATTTAGTCAGGTACCTTTCATACAATTTTCGGGCTCGCATCTGAGCCATCAACTGCTTTTCATCAGAACGGTCTGGTACTTTTTGAACTCTATATGTCTTTAGCTTACTTTTCTCCTTTATCCTTTGCACAGTAGATTTTGATGTACCTGCTCTAGCCGCCATATCTCGCACTGACGTGTTGGGATTCTGCCTAAAAAGGCGCTTCACCTTCGCCGCTACCTTTGGGTTAGAAAATTCTGGTTTTCTGCCTGAACCCTTTTTTCGTGAAACAGGTAGACCCTTCTTATAATTAGAAATAACCGTTTTGACAGTTCTTTCTGATGCACCAACTATTTTTGCTATAGCTGAATATTTTAACCCTGGATTTTGCAGGTATGTGGACAAAATCAGTTCGCGGACTTTTTCTTGCTTGCTAGACATCTTTGTCGTTAGAAGTGCTATCTTCAAGTGTTATACATCATATTAAACGTCACTTTATATGGAATAAATATTTTGTCTTTTTAGATCTATAAGATTATCAGGTAGAGTATAATCTTAAAAAATAAAAGTGCAAGTTTTTTCTGGGACAGTCCTTACGTGTGTGGGAGTTTCTGGGAGGGATATTAGTTGAACATATACATATATAAATTAATAATGTGGCAACAAACTTCATTCAATTGGATGCTTTCGGAGTGCTTTAAGATATGATACATTTTGGTAATAAGTTAAGTAATATATTTGATTATAGAAATCTATTTCAAAATTTAGCAATGCTTTAGGCATAAATGTATCCTTAGCTGCAGTAAATTGCTTATTTATAAACATACTAAAATCATTCTACAGTTTATGAAATATTTTTCATTTTGATGCTTTTCGGGCATTTGAGCAAAATTTGTTGTTTTTGAGGTAAATGTTCACTACAGTGAAAGAGTGTTAACACCAAACAAAAAAACAAAACAACAACAACAAAAAATGGCAATAGCTAGTCATGCTACATACATATAACTAAATAAATTGAAAAAACCTCTAGAGGTTAAAGGTCACTTCGGAGATCCTTGACTTCTTTATAGCGATCATGGATCTCGTCAGAACTAGGAAAATTGGAGATTGATTGAAGCTGAAGAAAGAATTTTAAGAAGTCTCTAAGCTTTGAGTGGGCGTGGTACCGCCCCTTAATGCCAAAAACGCTGTCACAACTGAGCTGTCTCATCGATTTCGTTGAAATTTAGTTGGATATAAATTTATTACTTAGTTAACATATTTGTTTTTTTAGTGGGCGGTGCCACGCCCTAAACAGGAAAAAACTTCGGCCAAACTAATGGACCGATTTTGATAAAATTTGGTATGGAGATAGATTAAATCCTAAGGAAGGGATAGATAAAGGGGCAGGGATAGGGCAACATTTCATTTTCATAGGACATTCAATCAGATTAGTTTAGTTTAAATAAAAAGTAACATGTGAAGAAGTGCAAGCCACCGAAAATTTAAATTCATAATTTGACCGTTTTTTAACTGATTAAGGTCTATTGGGTAGATTTCTACCAAAAAAAGAATGCATTTTAAAAAATCATACCAAGCGACAGGTAAGAGGTGTTGTAATTTTGAAAGCTCTTTTGGGTAGAGGAAGGATTGCCTTGAATTGAATATTTTTTTTTTTTCCGAACTTCTTTGATTAACTTATGTTTGTGAGGTAGAATTTAGGTAACATATAATTTCCAAAATTTGGGGAAAATTTTTTTTTTTTTCATCAGCAACTTCTATTGATCAGCTGTCCTCCTACACCAAATTTTATCAAGATTGTACGGGCCCTTCTGGTACCAGTCTTTAATGGGTTAATAAGCACAAAGCATGTCCTTTTAATTTTTTAAGAGGATTAGAAATACTTTAGAATCGATAACTCACACGCTTATGTTAGACTAAACCTTTCTGATTAATTTTTAATTTTATTCAAAGCTTAGAGTTATATGTTGAGCGTGATATTTCCAAGATTGTACAAAACACCTTTTGTTTTTATTCGTTTTTAATAAATATAAATTTATAATATGAAAAAAAGAAAAAATCCCTGGTAACCAAAAAAACTGAATATGCACCCTGTAACATAATGCTAACTACGTAACAAAAACTCACTTTTAATTCATTCAATTTAAAATTTCCCTGAAAACTATTACTACGAAACCGCTTAGCAAACAGCTTTAAAATCAAATTTAGAGAATATTTTTGTTGTATTTTTTAAAAATGCAGGCATCCTCTTGAATAAGGACACAACTTTAACAATGGCATGTCAAACTAAACAACGTTAGTTGTTACCAACTCAGCACAACAAAATCTACTTTACTATGTCAATATAATTGTGCCATACTTCCGTCATTTATTTTTTTGGGTAGGGCATGCATGTATGTATGTAGTTATGTTTGTACATTATCCTCTTAAAAAAGTAACCTGTTTGCATCACAAGTTTAACAATTCTGCATTGGATGCAACGTTCATTTAGAAGACATGCCACATCTATACAAAGCAACACACAAGCAAATATTGATATTGTCATGCTCGTATGTGATATACATACATATTTATCCGATAGGAAAGTGTATGAGAAGTCACCCTAAGTATTTTTCCCCCAAAAAGCTATAAGTCTTAGTTCAAAAATCAAAAAAAAAAAATTGCACAAAAATAAAACTTAATAGAAAAAGCGAACTTAAAACTAAAAAATCATTCAGAAAATGTCTTATGAAAAGGTGGATAAGATTTTGAATTTTTTTAGATATACCGTCCATAATCCGATATTCCTTTAAAGGCTATAGGTAAAAATGTCCAAATAAATGAAGTTCAAAAAGAAAAGGAAACAAAACCCAAAATCTCAAAAGAAAATTACGTTCAACATATAATTAACTGAAAAGGGAATAAGGTCCCATTTTTGCAATTTTTTAATTGGAAATAATATACAAATTATGACAGATTTATTTTACAGAGATCTGGTTTATATTTTAAATTTTATATATATTCGCTTAAGAAAAATTGCGCAAAATCCAAAATAGATAAAAATCCCAAAAAACATTTGAAGAATAAGCCATTAGGGGATTTTGCCTTAGCCCTACAAATTTGGCTCAAATTTTATAAAATAATATTTAGCCAATTGATTCATGAAAGGCATCAAGTTTATAAAACAAAAAATTACCCAAAAAAATATGTTGTAAAATAAATATCAAACTTTAAGCGATGTTTTTTAAAGGAAATAAAACCGAAAGTTCGACATCTCAATTAACTGAGATTTTTTTTTGGATGATTTTCATCTACTTTTTTAACGTCAGACTTTGTGTATCGTAGTAAAATGGCCGAAATAAAATGGATTATCTTCCCGAAAATTCTTTATTAAAAGTATACCAGACTATGGTCGATATTCTTGAGGGAAATGTTTTTCTATTTTGAACCAAATCCTTTTTTGGCTTGGCATACAACGCTGGCCCAAGCCTGGTAGAATTTAGATGTGGTAAGTTTTTCAAGTTTGACTCAATATTTGCAAGTCCAGATTTAATCAAAATCTTTAAAAAAAAGATATGAGATAATCTCCCAGAGAAATTGTCTCAAAGAATATTACATGAGATCTTTTTGTGACCATTTTTCATGAAATTTTTTTTTAAAATTCTTAATTCGGGTGCACGCTTCTCGAAAGACTTCAAAATGTGTCCGTTTCAGTAACTAAGTCACCACGGACTTAATTCTCAACTGGGTGAGCAAATGCACATAGAACAACATTCATTTTAATGTGACAACGAATCCTTGTTATGTTTCGTTCCATTGTCCTTGCCGTTGTAATTCTTTGCTGTCTAAACAAATGAGTGATCGTGTGCTACGTTGCAATTTTTTGTGCCAAGTTTGAATGCTACCATTTGTCCAGCATTGTTTGTGTACGTTAGGGTGGCCGAGACGTTTGACATTTTCAAAGCACAGGGAAAATTTCCTAACCACCATTTACTAAAATAATTCTATATATTTACTTGCTGATTTGTCATTTAAAACTACGCCAGTATATCATTCACAAAGGGCGCTCTACAAGCGGAGCTTACAATTTAAGGAATGGGAGCTGAAAAGATTAATTTTCGGCCTGTAAGATAACCAAAGTTTTCAATTTCTTTCATTCAAATACAATTTTATTACCCAGTTGCACGCATATTTTTTTTTCATTTTTCGCACCACTCTACTGCAAAAATAAAATACAATTTTTCTACATTTTTCTCTGTTCACATTAGCTGCTCAGTTGGAGGTTATGTTGCGGCTTTTATAACCCATGTTGCAGCAACTCACCTCAACTAATTGTAGTTGTGTGCATGCTCCCTTTTTTTACCCATTACTGCTGGCTGCTACTACTTTTATTCATACGTACACATACACATTACAAACCACCAATGAAATGTTGATGACAGTGTTGACATCGAAACGCATGTAGTGGAGAAAAAAAAAACAAAAATTGCGCCATTTGCTGTTGTTGCTGCTGTTGTAATGAGTGGAGTAACAGTTGGTGTCCTTGCTGTTTTAACAACAACAACTGCAACGAAAACAATGACAACAGTTACACTTTCAACAACAATAGTGGCAGCAGAAGTAGCAGCAGCAGCAGCAAGCAAACCATCTGCAACAAGCGAAGTTGCCATTGACAATACAAATTGTGTACAACTGTGAATACAATGCTATACCCAATAGGAAATTTTTATAGAGGTGTCAAAAAGTAAATTATGCTAAACATAAAAATCAGTTTTTCTGAGCAAGTAAGTAATTGCAATCTCTGCATCTCTGATATAATTGGTCTTTCTGTATGAAACAAGTTTTTTGAAGAAAATAAATAGAAAAAAATTAACATCGTCTATAAATAAAATCGGTAGTTTCCTATTATGCACGGATGTCGACAGAACTCCGAAAGCATCGCATCACTTATAGCGCCCACTCTGCCGTCAGCCCAAGAGAAACTTAATGAATGAACATCAGTATAGCTACAGCATGTTACATAAAGTTTTTTAGGTTGCACACAGAGTAACTGCCTCATAGCTTATGCTAAGAACTCCTAGAAGCGAAGCTTTTCCATGCTACAATGTTTTTTTCGTTATCTATATCATTTGTAGTACACACTTGTGTGAAGTTCGGTTGCATTGACATAATTGAGGTTTACATTTTTCGCTTCAAAGAGATAAATAAATATATGGGCATTTTCATGGGTCCCGTGCGACAGTCGAACACATTTTAAGTAAAAATAAGTCAAAATATAACAGATTTTTATTTTCACAATGGGTTCAACTTATAGCTCCTAATTAGCTTTATAATTGGTGCTAAGGTTGAATTTCGGCAATTTTTCATTTCCAAGATAGTTGCCAAAAAAGCAAGGTGTCGCACGGGACAAAAACTTCCGTTTTCGTAGAAATCCCCATATCTAACTTATTAGTAGTTCCCGAAATAACCCTTTACATGTATATTCATAATTTTACTTGGGTCATAACTGTTGAAGGCAATTTTGATTTCGCCCAAGATGTTACGGTCGTGCTTTTAAGCTTACTATTTGAGAAACTAGCAATGTTTTCTCTACTCGGCATATTTGTATATTTTTGTGCATGTGACACTCCCTGTTCGTGTCCGTGTAATGCAATTTCACAAATGCATTTAATGTTGCTCTTGGTGCTGTTCGGTCGAGTCGGTTGGTCTCCCGTTGAATGTTTCCGTAGCGTTTGTATATCCTTTTACACACACAAACGTATTAACTGCACGTATGACTGTGTTAGCATGTGCAAGCGTTTTTGATATTTTGTTCCTGCTCATGTTTTTTATGCACTGACGTGCACATAATGAGTGATTGAAATAAATGGACTTTAAATGTAGGAAATGTCCGTCTCAATGTCGTTTTTTGCACTTTTTTCATAATGTTTAAGTTTCTGGCTCCACCATATGCTTATATTTTTCCAACTTTTGTGCACTCATGTATGGGTGGGTAGGTGTTTTCTTCTTTACTCACGTAGTTTGTGTCAAAAATTTCATTAATGGCATTTCGCTGTAGTTGGACAGACAGGTAAAAAAAAAATTGTCACATTACATTTCACAAACGTGGCAACGCTGCAGTCTTTTTTTAATTTTTAAGTTTATTTTCATTTTAATTGAATTATTCGCTTAAAAGTTTATGTAAGTATGTACTTATTATTGAAAGAAATGATTTTAATTTAATGATGGTTATTTTTATTAACTGTAAAAATTAATAAGAAGAAGTGCACTGAAAAGTATGCAATGATTATTATTCAAAAATTTGTATTTTCAGCGCTGGATAGAATTTTGTTTTTTACAGAGAATTTCATACCTAAATCATGTGATTTTTAAGGAATCATTGATTTCGTTTTGCAAAGAGTTCTGTTGCTGTTTTTGTAAACAAGTCAGATTCTCAGCACTCATTCAGTGAAAATAGCAGTATGACAGTATTAACTTAAGCCATTAAGTTACTATTTTTTAATTCGCTGATAGTACTGATTTTTACTAAAGCCAAAGGATAGGAGTAAGCGAATTCTGGTACTCCGATCATCCATTTTGCTGATATTGCTGCTGATAGGTAACTTGAATGTTTCTTCCAATTCTCTCTGCTAAAGCATTTTCCACATAAAGATTGAACTGGAACACCTAACAAATTGGAGTTTTTTTTTTCCGCCTCAATAATCTTCTTTCGTCAGCGCTTGTTAAGAGAACATTGACACATAAGAGTTTTTTTAAAGTTTTCTACTCCGAGCCTATATCTCAAGATAAGCTTTAAGCTTTCGAATAACTCGGTTACATCAATATCGTATTCGCCTCGTTTTAAGGCTTTTGGATAGTTTTGGAAACAGCGGTGGTCCATACCATAAATGGGCAAAGTAGGAAAAATGAGCCAATTTTAGCTCTTTACAACAAACAAGTCTTTTTTTCTTAAGAAAAATAATCAAAACAATAAAAACATGCACTCACCACAGCTACGCACATTTTAATCGTTGTGGTTTTTTGAAGTGAAAACTTCTTATGGCACGTTGTGCGGCTGAGGAAAAAAGTATAAGCTCGCGACACCGACCGTCATCGGGATTCCCCGTCATGAATGCGACAGTAAAATTTGAATGTTCTATTGTTTCTTTTAAATAAATATTCCAAGTGGAAGTCAAAAAGCAAAGCAGACACACTAACTGACACATTCCATTCTCATTCAACGATTGTTATGCTTACATGTTTGTTCTTTCAAATTCCGCGTTGTTGCGTTGACAAATTGAGAATGAGAGCGAGAGTAAAATTTGAATACATATTCCGTTTTTGTCTTCCATTGCATTGCCATATAAAAAGAAAACGCACACATACCAACTAACACACTAACTTGCCATTAAACGATTTGTTTTCACTTCTGTCGGCACTCCCGGAGTGCAACCCGCCGTTTTTTTTTATATGCGCTTTGCTCGGGATTTGTATTATTGTTATTGTTGCATCATTCAAAAAAAAAAAAGCAAAAAAAACTGAAGCGAGTGAACAAGGAAACAACAATGCGCACATTAACGACAGCTTCTCTCGTTTCGATTGATCAGTGTACTTTTATTTCTAGTCATGTTGTTCTTGCTTGGTTCTTGGAATTGGCTTTGGGTTTATTGCTGAATATTACTGAAATTCTTGATTTCGAGATCAAAACTATGAAACGGCTTTTTGTTGTCGTAATTATTGCTTTTGATGTAAGTAACTCCTGCTTCCAAAATGTTGCCCATCTATGGTGTAAACAACCATTTTCTGCCTATTTTAATCAAATAAGGCTTAACAATAAATTTTCATATAAAGGCGCGAATTATGGGACAATAATTACAAAATTAATTTTTGACTTTTTCACTTCAAAATGTTGGGCTTGTTAATAAAGTCTTAACTTTGTTCTATTATTTTTCAAGTTTGACAAACAGTTTTTTCGAAAATTCTACTTATCTCTAAGCCAAAAAACAAAGTTTTTCAATTTTAAGAATCGCCAAGCTTAAGCAAAAAATAAAGTCCTGAAATAAAACAAAAGCGAGAGGAAAATGCAAATAAATTACTTAAAGCCGACAGGAACAAAACACTTGCCATTGTATGCTATTAATTATAAGAAACAATTCACACCCAGACAATCATCAGTAAGAGTCACACTTGCACACACCGACAGCGTAATGAGTGAGTGTTACAACCCTTAGCATTAATGCCACGCCCCTACAGTAATGCCTTCAGCACCTGCACAAGTAAAACGCACACAAAAACACAAAATTCCCACAGTGCATAGGGTGCTCATTAATATTCAAAATGTATTAAATTATAATTATGTAAATAGCACAAGTTTCGGGTTCATTTCAAATATGCAAAACTAAAACGACTACTACTGCTACTACATAGAAAAATGTGAGTGAGTAAAAAGCTGAAAGCGGTGCACATGCTGTGCAAATGTTTTAGACAAGTATCGAGAACAGGGTTGCCAGCAATAAAATTTTTTTTTTTGTATTTTAGAATTTTTTCAGAAAATAGGGATTAATAAATTCCATATCTTAAAATTTTAAGTTTCTGGATTTTTAAGCTTTCGGAACTTTAGCTCATTTTCAGTTACTGACCAAGAAAATAATTTTACTATTTTTTGTAGCATTTTTTGCATAATCCAAACGCAATTGCTAAAAAGTATGTTTATCTGCGGTGCATGAATAAATTTCAAATGAATTTACCCAATTTTCTATGCGACATGGCGAGTGTGTGTCTTGATATAAAACAAAATTTGCATGTGCGTATTAAATTGCTAGTGAATGTAAGAGATAGCGGCACTAAAAAAAGGACCAAAGGAAGAAAAATTGGTGAATTTTAAAAAGCAACAGCGTTAAGCTCAACACACAGCATGCCATTGCATTCATGTCGCCACCAGGGGAATCCCATTAATATGCTGGCATGTGAGCATAACTTTGTGTGTGTTTATGTTGAAATGTGTTGGTGTTCAGATCTACAAGGACTCTTTTGCGCTTTTGTCATTTACAAAAGCTTTGTGATGACATTTTGATGTATTATTTATTTTATCTTAGGCCATGGACTAAGTTCCAAGTAAGCTTTTAAGGGATAATCGAAAAATTATCTAAGATTCTGGCTTTATGTAACCGCACTCCATTACTGAGACTTCATTGTCAATCAACTTCAATTTTAAATTCAATTGAAATGACTAAAACCTTGTTGATCTAACCAAAATTGCAGTTGTTTTCACTCAAGTGCATATGCAGGGTCTCGTTACTGGGGGTTGCACCCCATTATGATTAAAGGTTTGTATAAGCGGTTTAATATTGCCGTAATAAATAAAATCATCAATTCATCTCAAAACTTCATGGTTGATTTAAATTAAGAAAGCATTAACAAATCATCCAATGCCACATTTTTGGTTCAACCATCCTCGGAGTTGATTTAACGTACTTAGATCTTACAATGGTCGATTACTAATTTTTGGTTGAATCCACCACGCTCGTTTATTTACCAAAATTTAAGTATGCATTGTCAAAGCAATCAAAGTCACATTCTCGGCTTAACCATTTTCTACATTTTGTTGTTAAATGATTTTGAAGTGGTAAATTAAATCATCAATTGATAACAACAATTTTTTGTTGATTCAACCAAGCCTCATGCTTGATTTAATCACTTTTATAGTTGTTTCATAGTATATTTTTTGGTCAAACGGTAATGACATCGAAAATGAAATAAAAATTTTTAAGAAAATGAGTTATTTGATGGAACCACGCTTCATTATTTATCAAGAGCTAAGAATGCGTTGTCAAATCTACTAGCGGCACAGTTGATTTCACTATATTTGTAGTAGATTCAACACAGTTTCTGTGGTTAAACGATAATGTTATAGTAAATTAAATTATGAATTGGTCACAAAAATCTTTCGTTAACACAATTACGCTCTACTTTTTGATTTGCTTATAAACGCCATATTATTGATTTTGTTGACAGAGAATATAAGCAGTAATACCACAGTACATGAAAATTCAATGGATTTGTATACAAAAACAAATTCTTCTTAAAAAACATACTCCAACAAAAATTAAAATATCAATACCTTAACTTAATAAGAAAAAACAGTTGATATATCAAATTATCTTTTATGTAAATTTAAAAAGGTAGTTCATTAAGCTGCTCGTATTTTATTGCAAATTGTGAGCATTTCTATAAAGATTTGTCTCATTCAATTTCCATTTGTATTTTAATACGTCGTCCATTCACTTTAGATTTATTTCAATTTCACAATCGACAACCTTACCGACAGTCAAAACGTATACGGCTACTCAAATATACCTTCTTACTCGTACATGCACACATACATGCATACATACTGTATGTGTATACACCTGCACGTGCCTCATTTAAAATTTATTGAGGTAGACCCGTGTATATGCTGCTTCGTAAACAGTTTTTTGATTTCTTCTTTTTTTCCCCTATATTCTGCTGAAATCTTTTCCTTTCAAGATTTTTTATTTTTTATGTTTTTGTTGGCAAACGTATCAAAATCCGTAGCGCAAAAATGTTTTCTCCGATGTGTGACAGGATTTTCTGGGGTATTTTGCATGCAACACCCATATCAGGGAGGACCTTTTCGGATGCGTTGAGAAAATCAACTGCAGTGACTTTTTGAGTTGTTAAAATGTTTGATTATATTTTCAAAATATTTAAACGAATGTTAGCTTAGGGCTTAGCCCAAAAATATGCACCAAAATTTGAATTTTGTTGTAAAAATATTTACTGATAGATTCAGCTTTGTAGAAAAATTTCTTTACGGGTCTAAAAAATGGTTTTAAACTCAAATTTTTCTCACATACATGAGTGATTTTTTCTAACAAAATATTTTAGAATGATTAAACGTTTATTTTTAAGCTGTTTAAGTTCATAAACTAAACTATTTATTTATCCGAAAACATTGAAATTCTCACTATTTTAGAACAGATGCAATTTATATTATTAATATTGAGGACTATGCCCTTATGCTTTAGGATCTATGTAACGAAAACCTTTTAATGCAAAGCTAAACAACTCAGTTTGCCTAAAAATATGCAACATATTTATATAGAAAACTAAATAGGTGCACCCCATTCGCCCCAGTCTCAAGATTTGGTCATGCTTTAAAGGCATTAAATAATGATGGAATATTATTGCTGAACTGCTACACTGAAAGAAACGTAAAATATAGAAAAAAAAAACACCAGTCCTTCCGATAAGTTTCCTCAGCTCATTATTCTTCATTTGTTTGCACATTTGCCTTTACTTTGAAATTCTTTTCAATAAGCGAGTCGAGACTATGGCAATAGTAATAAGAGCCAATAGTAAAGTTAAGCCAGCAAAAGTAGAAACTTCATTGTACTGTGTCCTTTTCTTAATTTTTGTTTTATTTTTTTACTGTTTCTTTTTTGATCCTTTTGTCATTTTGGCTACGACTTTGTACTATAGAATTTTACTGATGTATGTGTGTTTAGCTTAACGTTTGTGTTTGCCAATCCAATTTCAAATCAACTTCAAACTGACTTTTTGTCATTACTGTTTGTGTTTTGTTGCCTTTGTGTTGTTGTTACAGCTGCTGCTGCTGCTCCTGATACAGTATTTGCTAAGCAAATTGTCAACGTTGCTGGTGGTTTTATTGTCTATTATATTGCAGTTCATAGAATGGAGAAGAGGGCTCAAAAAAAAAAATAATTAAAATCAATTATTGTTTGGAAGCAGTGATTCAATATTTCATTGATTTTATTTTCGAGAAATCGCTTAAAAATTTAACATAAATACAAATAAAATGTTCCATTAACCCCAATTGAGTTGTCAGCTCAATTCGTTTGCTTCCATTTAGTATGCGATTTTGACAACTAGCAGTGAAATAGACACACACTCAAATTATAGCTGGGTTTTATTCGCCATCCGCCGCTAGTTATCTTTAGCAGCGATAATTGTATGGGAAAACAAAATCGCAAACTTAACGAGTAAAATGATAGTTGCTATGTATACATAGCAGGTTGCCTAAATACCAAAATCACAAACTTAACGAGTAAAATGATAGTTGCTATGTATAAATAGCAGGTTGCCTAAATACCAGGATTGCCCAATAGATTTATATTTTGTCTTTTGCGCATTTTGAAATGAAAAGACGAATAGCTATTTCGCGAAAAAAAACAATTGTTTAAAATGTAAGGCGGCGAAAAAAACCAATTTAAAAATAGAAAGAACAACAAACGAGTACTCGTATAAACAACGAGTAAGAAACTTGGTACTTTTTTTCGCACATAGACAGGGACTTGGCGAATAAAACAGAGCTCATAGTTCAGTTCCTCGTTTCGTCGCTTTTTGGTAACTATTTGGTTACGTACGCCGCAAGAAATTTAGCGATTACTTCATATACTTTCTGAAGAGGATATGTAAAAAATATGTAAGTCAAACCTAAGCTCAATACTGACCGAATTGCAAATATTTCAATCAAATATTCAATCAGTGTTGATACCCCCCAAGACCGGGGTGACGGCCCCCTTTACTCTACATGAAATTAATTTGGCTACTAACCATACTTTTATCGCAACTGAGGTTAAGAAATGACGTTGGTAATGTTTAACCTACACGATTAAAAATTATGATAGGGAAACTTGTCAATCAGCGCTTTGGTAGAGGAAAAATACTCAGAACATTGTGACTCCGAATAATAGAAAATCATAGGTCGAAAATCGATACGAACTGGCACCGCACAAGAAAGAGGGATCAAAATAGCAATATAAACCTTTGCAGACCTTACGCTCCAAATGGATTTATAGGCATTAACCTTTGAAATCATCTAAATCCTTTAAAAAAAAAAGTATCCGGGTCCAGAAAATCTGAGGAAATACGCTGCCTTTCTAGGCGCGTTGTCTACTTTCGCGAATATAACGATTTTGCTATGTCTGCAGCAAAAAAATGCAACTTTTTACGCGGATACATATTGAATAAAATAAATATTCACCGTGAAGAAATTGCTAGTGCTTCAATGTAAAAGAAACTCACGATTATTTTGCAAATTTCTTAAAACAATAACTAATACCTTACATTGAAAACTAATCGACTGAGTTGCTAAAGCAAAAATCGATATTCCCAAAAAAAAAAAAAAAGTTCCCGAGTTACGATATGTGCAAACTTTTTCTATCACTGTTTTACAACTTGCGACATATCACAGTACTCAACTTGAAGTAGGAGGATAAAATAAAGATAAACGACTTTAACACGTCACACTTATGGCACCCAACGTGGCATGCAATGAAATTTAATATTAAAACCAAGCAAACAGACTGAAAAATTACAAAGGAAATATAGTAAAACCCCCGAAATCAGAATACTATAGTAAAATAAAAGGGTTGTAAAACTTAACCCATTTTTTGCTTAACATTGCAAAATATAAATTATCTATACTATATAAATTATCGCTAAATTATGTCGTAATAATATAAATATTGTTTAGCTACTACAGCTATTAGCCTTCTTAGCTATCTAGCAAAGTGCGCAAAGTCCTTTTAAAAGCTTAATTTTATAAATGGAACAAGGAAAAATATTCTAAGTTAGGTTTGTTAGGTTTGTCGCGCAAGTGAAGCGAAATTTAAATTACACTTCCTGTAGGATGACATTATTTAAGATTTTTTAGGGGATTTTTCATTGTTACACTTTCTTTGAATTGGCTTTTTAAAACGTTACATAGCAAGTATTTCTAGCACTTGCGGCTCCCAAGAACAGCAGTTTTGAACCCAAAAATATTTAAGCAAAAAATGGGTTAAGCATTTTATGCATAATAAAAAAATACGGGAGCAACAGGGATAGTAGAAAAGTAAATCAGATTAACTGCTGCTAAAACAAGTATTAAGATGTACCATACATACTCACACGCACACACACATACTACTACATACACATACAAGTAGACGTAAATACAAGGCCGGATGTTGAAAATGCAACCAGTTAAAAAAGAAGCAACGTTTCAAAGTATCAAAGGAAGAGAGTGAAAGCCTCAAGGGAGTGTGGAAAAGAATTATGAGATTTTAATAATGTCGACATAGTGGCGTAACAACACTGTTTGGTGCGGCGGCGACGGCGACGGCGATTGTCAAGTATGCCAAAAGTAATCCATGTCGTTGTGTGAGTTAGTTGAATGTAAGTGTTGCCAGTGAATGTGAGTGTTTTTGGAAAAGAAGTAAAGTGTGTGTGTGTGTGCGAGTGTGCGATAAGCCAAATGACGGTTATATGCATGTACGCATACCATATCGTTTGTCTGTGTGTGTCATTGCGGTTTCGATGCGACCGTCTGTCCATCCGCTTGTCAGTCAGTCTTTTATAAGCGTGTGCGAATATGTTTGATAAAAAAAAGCTGCAAGGATTATAAAAGCAGCAAAAAAAAACGGATAAATGAAGCCAAAGTACTTCATGCGCAAAGGGCTTACAGTAAAGAGAAAAAAAAAATCAAATGAGCACAGACAAGAGGTTAAAGGCCAAAAACATTATACTTTTGTATAAGCACATTGGAAAAATTTTGATTTAAATGAGCAGTGGCAAAATTTATTTTAGAGACTTAAAGATATTGATACAATATTGATGCAAAAGTGCTTGTTTTATAAAAAGTTTTCAAACTAACATACATAGAAAGCTACATTAAATTGTTGATAATTAGTTTTGTTGGATTTTAAACTAAAAATATGTTTAGTTACATAAAATAAAATGTTTATTTTTTTAGTTTCTCATACAGAGTATTTTTTACTTTTTCATAGTTTCTCAACACGATTTGTAACAATATTATTGCCGTACTTGAACAATTCAATAAATAAAGCAACAAAATAACAACAATCGTAACTTTTCTAACAAAAGTATGCTTGAAATGTTCAAATGTTTTCTGTTGTTCAAAGTAGTAACTACTTTTTATTAGTACTCGTACATACAACCAAGCGAGTGAAGAAGGAAGCCAGAAAAAAAGGCGTTTGCTTAGTTTTCAATACCATGCTTGCACTTGTATGTACGTACATAATACTCGATTATTTATTTGAATTTTATTTGTATTGCAAATAGAAGCATTGTGTGAAAGGGTAATAGAGACCGAAAGAGAAAGACACTGTCAGTAAGTAGAGAAAAAGTGATATACCAACACATAAGATAAATATTTTAACAATGTTTTCTATTTAAGAGATTGTTACATGAGCAGAAAAGTTTTCTTTAAGCAGAATTTCAATATTGGTTGAATAAGTGCATAAATAACTATTTGTTTCAAGTATTAAATTGGCTTTGTTTATAAAAAAAGATAGTAAATGACAAAAAAAATCCTTTATAAACTGAATGTTTGTACAATGCTTTATCTAGATGTATTGTATTAAATGACATCTCAAAAGTACTGAAAAGTATGAAAAATGGCTTTCAGGCAAATTGAGTGAAACTTTAATTATATTATTTTGAACAATTCGATATGCACACAAGTTTGAGTTGCTTTGTTATTTATTATTTGTAATGAATTGCAGTGCTGACAGGTTTGAAATCTTAAGCTTAAGCACTAGTAACATGTGTGTTAGGCTGGTTTTAAAAAAAAGTTCAGAGAAAATCATAAAAAATTTTCTCAAAATTTGAGCTTGATATTTCGTATGAAATTTTATTTGGAAAATATAGAAATTTATGTTTGAACTCATATAATGCAGCTAAAAAAAAAAATTTTTAAAAATTTTATGGATATATAGATCATAGAGACAATATTTTGCTTAAAAAAACTGTTTTATTTAAGTACCTACTTCAATGTTTACAAAAGTATTGGTATTTTGAAAAAAGTACCTTTTTTGATAACATATTAAATGTTACTCATACGACCCGTTATACGCACGAACAGCACTTTATTAACTGATGAGCTGAATCTAATACGGCAGCTATGCATATTAATTTATCATATCAGGATGTTGAGATATTCAACCCATAAATGCCGAAACTTTTTCTTTTTTATATTCTTTATTTGTAAAACATACAGGGTGTTTCATTTTGAGGCAGCTTATTCAAAAATAAAAAAAATAAAATTTTAACGGGAAATTATTGTTTTCATACAAAATAACCATTCTTTACATTTATATTTTAAAGATAATTTTCTACATTTGCTGGGCGTAATTGCGACTAACATGGACCATTGTGAAATTTCAAATTTCGATGATGTGTTCGAGCATTTCGAGTGGTATTTTTGCGATTGACGCAAGTAATGATAGCTTTCAATTGCTCAATCGTAGTCGGCTTATCCGTATAGACTTTAGACTTTACGTAGCCCCAAAGGAAAAAGTTTAGTGCAGTGTTTTAACTGATCTAGATGTTCAATTAGTTTCATCATTTCAAAAACTGATATAAGTTTTAAATTAATTTGAAGATGAAATTTTAGTGAATTTACTTAATTTCTATAATTTGCAAACGTTGTTGCGATGTTAGTCTTTTCGTGTTGAAATGTCACACAAAAATGAGTAAAAATATCATGAAAATTTGATACGACTCACTGAAAAAGTACGTTAAAATTGTAAAATTTTTTAAACAAGAAACAGCTCGTAAAAACGTCACTTTTAGTAACAAAAGAAAGTTTTATATAAATCAATAAATTTAAGAGTTTTTTAAAGAAAAAGCTTTTCCAATAAAATAGCAAATGTTGCTCATACGACCCGTTATGCGTAATAATTAAATTATTTTTTTTTACAGTATTTGATGTCTAAATGTAATTTCGCTATTTTTCCAGGATTTTCATACATCGGGAATATTTGGTAAAAATTGTAAAATTCAATTATTTGTTGGTGGATTCTATGAATGCATTGGAAAATAAGCCACGTTTCAAAAATGAGTTTAAAGCGACACTTCGAAAAACTATTAAATTTTTGGAAGTAAATATTGTGGAGCCATATACCGAAGCTCGAATTGTTCGGATCAGATGACAAAAAATATGGACAAGGTGCTCTAAGCAAAAAGCCCGCTACACTTAAAAGACAATAAAGCATGGTGGGGGGAATTTTTCTGCATTGTCATCGTTTAGCGTGGGCCCATTCGTCGGATAACTCAACAAATGTTCCAAATTCTGTACAAAGATATTATGGCAAATACAATAAAGCTATTTAAGGACGAATGTCTGCTCCATTTATTTTAATGAAGAATAACGATCTAAAACATACTGATAGAAGCCTTAAAACATGGTATTCTTCTGAAAACATTGATGTTTTTGATTGAGCTGGCCAGAGTTCCGACTCAAACTCAATCGAAAATTACCTGGGCAGATGTTGAGAGGGCTTTGTTGAAAAATATGCTTATAAATTATACCACGTTGTCAGCAATTAGTAACTAGGCTTCCAAGTAGTTTTGTTGCAGAACTCAAATCAAAGGACTACCCCACA
The DNA here is from genome assembly GCA_949775025.1 of Tricholauxania praeusta. NCBI lineage: Eukaryota > Metazoa > Arthropoda > Insecta > Diptera > Lauxaniidae > Tricholauxania > Tricholauxania praeusta. The sequence continues at coordinate 117,115,879 of OX459031.1, read as the reverse complement.
AAATATTATGTACAACATTTAAATTGAAATTAAGTGGAAATTATGCCCATAAAATGTTAATTTTGGAATATTTAAAAACAAAATTTTAAAGTGCTTTTAATTACTTAGTTGTTCGAACCAAAATCGTCAGTATATATTAATTTTATTTTAAAGGTACTATGACATAGGGGAAAAAAAACGAATAAAATCTTAAAAAAAACTGCATTAATTTTTTAAAATTTTCTATTATTTTTGTTTAAATTGCTTAAACAGCGCAAAAATAAAAATGTTTCTTAATAAAAATGAGAAAAAAACTTTTCTTGACATATTTTTAAAATGCATGCAAAAATGATTTTTTTTTATTGCCCTACATAAACTTCAATGCTCATGAATGAATACCGGAAAATTTGTGACTTTTGAATGGCCTAAGCGCAAGTGTGCATCTGGGGAGATGTGACTGTGCGTGTGTATTGAAGACTTATTTACTTAAGCGTTGCAGAGCAAACTTTTGTTCGCAAGCAAAAGTTTAGCTTATTGACAGTTATATAAAGAAGAAAAATGATGAAAAAGACGTCGATGAAGATGAAGCATTGCATGACAGTAAAGTTGCCTAAAACTTGGCTAAGAACTGCTGCACTTAATAGAGTTGAAAAGTAGTGTGAAAGTATATTAGTTCTTAAGGATAGAAGAAACTTATGCGTCTAGTTGATAAAATATTTGTATTTTTTTTCTGCAGCATTCTATAAGTGTTATAGAATTTGCATATGGTAAAATTAGGTCAAAAGTATACGATGAAAGTTACAAGTGCAATAGACACATCATTTGTAAAAATTCGGGAGTGTATACGAATGATGTTTTTTTTTTTTTTTGAAACGAAAATATTGTTATTAATAAAAAATTACAAATCATCAAAAAAGTCGAATAAATATACAGCATGATCCGAATCCGAACAGTCATACGAAAAAATTCGATTACCTGGTTTATTCTGAGTAAAAAATTGGAAAGGAAGAGGGGTCTATCTGGAACATCCTATAAGCTACAGCGTATTAAAAAAAAATTCCAAAGATTGTCTCATAACTTTCTAAGTATTAGAAATAGAAGTGACTCTGAAGTACCGTGCGCCTTTGAGCGTTTTTCTGAGTGAGAGCGAACAATAAATTTTTCCGTTTTTAGTCATAAATTTAATTTTGGTCTAATCCAAAAATACTCCAAACTGGATCCGAAAAGTTTGTATGGCCAGTATTTAACAAACCCGAAATAAATCGGCGTACATCCTTAACAATTAACCCTGAAATTGTGACCATCAGGACTTGAAGCTTCACTTTTCATCACAATCTTTGTTAAGAGAATTTTCCAAGAATATGAAACCAAACTATGTCAAAAAATTTAAAAATGAATAATACTGTGATGCAGCAACCCATTCAAAAAAAAAAAAAAAAAAATACCAAAATTTTAATGAAATCAGCATCAGGGTAGAGTTAAAAAGAAAACAGGTTAAGTGCATTGAGTTGAAAAAGCGCGTCAAAAACTTCGCAACTCAAATCACGTCGTGGTGCAGTCGTCGCTACGTAATTGGAATGAGTTTTCATTATCGACTTAACTGCATTTTATCGCAAGCTTTTGCGCAACGGAAGCCACACTCGCTATAGCTTGTGCTGCTTCCTTGCGCCATTCAACAAAGCACCTTGCCACCTTCGTGTATAATTTCCAAAAGAAAAGGGGTAAAAAATAAAAACAAGCGTAGTGGTTCAAATAGCACAACCCCTGACCATATTGACAACAACATTTCCGAATGAAACGTCTGTTGATCATCAACCATTGCAAGAAGTAAAGCCAGCAAATTTTTGCCGTTTATTACGAAAAGTTTTTCGATAAGAGTTTTTACTTTTTATGGTTTTCTTTTTTGTTTGCTTACTGTTGTTGTTATTGCCAAATCGTTTCCTCTGCTGATTTGCTTGTTTTGTTTTATTTCAGAATTTTTCTTTTTTTGCAAGTTATGCCTTTGATTTTATCATCTTTTTCTATAACATCATCATCGTCATCATCACCATCGATATGAATATGAAATTTTTTCGAGTTATTGCAGCTTTTTGCATAAAAAGCAGAACTTTCGTTGAAAAAAAAAAAAAAAAAAATAAAATTACTTCAACGAAAGTTTTATCGATAGTTTTTCTGTTGAACAGCATGCAAAAGGAAGATTTATTAGAATTTATATCTTTATTGAAGTTTGCAAAATAAAAGTAAATCGGCATCAAATACAGTAGTAAGGTTTACTTGAGACTTTTCATACAATTTAAGAATACCAGTTTTCTCTTCTTTTCAGAATTTATGAAATAAACCGCAAATAGTTTTGGGAAAGTTTGGTTTTGATTGATGATTTGATCAGTCATTAATTTGACCGACGATTATGTTTGAACAGTAGAAATTAATTGTCTAACAATGGTAACTGTCGAAAAATTGAGTTTATAAAATAAATTAAACGTTTGAGGTTTTCTGCAGGGTTTACTAAAACGTTATGGTATCAGATTGGGAGTATCTCCAGAGATGAAGTAATTTTAATTTTTTCTTAATACAAAATAACTACTACTGGAAAATAAAAAGAATTCTCAGCCAAAAACTTTATTCGGCTAACATAAGTGTATAGAAGATCCAAGATAAAATGACCCTCACGCTCAATCTAAATCGTACACAGCTTAATTGTGATTAATTTTATTTTAATTTAAACTCACGCGCGTGACCAAATTACGTCCATGCAAACACAAATACACATATGTACACATCAGTATTCAACTTTTAATGGAAAAATAAAAATGGCACATAATTTTAGGCGCACATTAAATTTCAAATTTATGTGTTGCCATATTGCCAAACATAAAGAGAAAGCAATAACAAAACGGAATAAAAGTTAAATTGATACACACAAAGGAAAACAAAACTGAATCAGCAAAAATGTAATAAAAGAAAAATTTACGAGAATTTTTTATTTGGCATTAAAATGTTGACAAATATGGAAAGGAAAATAATGAAACAAAGCCACATTGCAAACGTAAGACAACAACAGAAATATACAAAAAAACAAGGAAAACAAACACCTGCGCTTTAATTTATCAAACAGCACTTTGTTATAATCAGAAAAAAAATTGGTTTCGCTGTTAACGTGTGACTACTGTGCGTTTTTTTTATTGTATCTTTTTTTGCTATTGAAAATTTTAAAAAGCTACTCACGTGCGTTCTGTTTTGTTGTGTTTCGCTTTCGTCGCGTGCGTGTGTGAAAAATATGTGCCTCCATAAATAAATCGGTTTTTATTTTTCAAATTACCAAATATCATAAATTATTTTTAAATTATTGTTTATAACACTAAACTCACACGTTCGTAAGTGTTACTCGTACGTACAGAGCTAAAGTAGCGGGCGTTATGGCGCTATAAATAATGTTCTTTTAATTTATGTTAAGTTGCTGTTAGTTAACAGAAAAATGTTGCCTTTACAGTCTGCATCGCATTGAGAGCTTATTTTAAAGGAAAAAATATTTTTGCTTAAGCAAAAATATGCTTAGAGCGAATGCAAAGAATAGTATTTTTGAATTTATAGAAAAAGAACATATACACAAACAGGCATAAGATAGCAGTAGTCCGACCCCAAAAACAAATATACTAGTGATGCTAGAGAGCGCAGTTGTTCAAATTTAAACATATTCATACCAAATTTGAAAGCAGAACTACATTCTTCTTTATGAGAAGAATGTTTACCGATTTCAAGCTCAGAGATTTAGTGCTGTGATCGATAAGTTTCCAGAGGAAAGCAGAAGCAAGCAGCCTAGAGACCCGACCGAGTAAATAAATTACTTTTGTAAAGCGATTTTCGAAGAAAAAGTGAAAATTAAAACCAAGCGCATTAAAAAATCGGTGAGCTTAGCCTATTTATGAGACAGCGATCATTTCTCATTCGAAATATATGTATTTTTCTGATTTATCAATCAACCACATGAACGAAAAAAACATAAATTTTCAAAACTGATTTTGTTCACTGGAACCAATTCAACTTTGCAATAAGTAAACATATTGATGTACGCCTGATTCTGAGCTCTGATTCCTTAAAGGGGGCGTGGCTTCGCTCCAAATGGGAAAAAACGGTATCACGGCTGTGCCACTACACCGATTTTGATGAAATTTGGTATGTAGATAGATTGAATCTTGAGTAAAGATATTTGTTTTGTGTGGGCGCTACTACGCCCCTAACAGGTAAAAACGTTTTATTACTAAACTAATAAATCGATTTTGATGAAATTTGATACAGAAATAGATTGAACCCTGAGGAAACGTAAGTGTTTTAAAGTGGAAGGTGCCACCCCTTTTCAATAGGAAAATATATTTTCACAACTTAACTAATGGACCGATTTGATGAAATTTGGTATTGAGGTAGATTGAAGCTTTTGTTTTTATTTGGGTGATACCACGCTCTTAACAAGAAAATATGCTTTCTTAGCTAAGCTAATTGACTGATTCTGATGAAATTTTGTATGAAGATATGTACAATGAACTCTAAGAAGGGATAGATATAGGGATAGGGCAACATTTTGGCATGATTTTTATTTTTAAAAGCGAAAGCAAAAAATAGCTCTTTTTCATATCAGTTTTTTAATACCAAAAGCATTTTTAATGGTTGAATTTCAACCACTGGGCGAACTCTAGTATAAATAAAACAGTAGCACATTTTCGTATGGCCACAGTTCGATGTACAAGTGAAGCGATCTCTTAGGCCAGCAATATTCATTGTAAAAAGTTAATTAAAGAGCCTAAAGCTCTCGTCACGCCGCTTTTTCATTTCAAATTGCATACATTTTATACCTAAAGTACATGTAGAAAGTTTACTTTGATGACTTATTGGTAGAAATATCCTTTAAAACCATGAAAATATTAGATTTTTCTTACCTGCAAATAATAGAAAATAACAACAGGTTAGTACATTAAAATAATAAAGTAAATTAAATAATAATAAGTATTATGATTTTGAAAAATGAAACATTTCAATTGCAATTTTAAGAAAAAACAGTTTTTTAAGTATTTGAAAAAAGCTTTAATTTTTTTGAAAACTGGTTTATTTAAATAAACCATTCCTACAGTCATTTGAAAAACTAAGATTTAATTGAATAGACAGGATGTTTTACGTTAAACTCTCATAATCGAATAGCTCGAGAAGTTCTGTTTCCAAAAAAAAAAGATACAACCAAAAATTGCAGATTTTCTAGGAAATCGTTAATAATTCTGAATATTCTAAACAGCAACTCATACACTGAGGAAACAATTCGATTATATATAACAAATTATATTTGATATAGTTCAATTGAATATTTATTTAAGTCAAACGCATAGTATTTAAACCAGGATTTGTCACTATTTCTTCCAAATAAAATATATTTGACGCAAATATTTGGTTGCTTTATTTTAAATATACATATGTTATATACAACTAAATCATTTTTTCAGTGTATGTTATTTGTTTCTTTTCGTGCAATATTTGATATATAGTGTGATCAATGTTAATTTTCCCAGCCAAATATCTCGATCACAAGGTACGAGTATGAAATTGATAAATGCTTTAGACACAAGTTGTAAGGTTCAAGGTTAACTCAAGGTCAACTGTGATTTTCAATTTACAAGGCTATATTTTTATTGCAGATTTGCATTCTATGGGAACAAATAGAAATGTTTTGTATGACAAATTTTTTTCTAGGATTTTTAGTTTTAGCGTTAGTGATAAAAACAGTTTTGGTCAAATTTTCTCATTCTATCATTATTTCTCCTAAGCTACATCACAATTAATTATAAAATATTTGTCTAAATATTTTGACTAATTGTAAGAAATTTTTACTGAGAGTAACTTTTACTGAAAATTGATAGTTTAGGATGAAATTTTAACTAAAACTGTTTTTATCACTAACTCAAAAAAGTCCCAAAGAAAAATTTGTCACACAAAATATTCCTACTTGTTTCCATAGAATACAAATTTGCAATAAAAAATATAGGTTTGAAATAAAAAATCACATAACATTAGTGCTCACTTATGTCGATTTTTTTTATTTTTTTATATTTTTTCTTTTTGTCTATTTTTGTCCAAGTTTTGCTATGTTTTAGACCGAAATTTTGTGCACTCTTTCCCAATTTATTGAGAACTTTCTATCTGCTTTCTATTTGTAATTTTCCTTTCTCTTTTGCCATTTATCGATTAAGAGAAAAAGGTTCAATAAAATCATCATATGACCTAAAATGGTATCATATCTAACATAGTTTCTTGCGATTTTGCTTCTTTTTCGAGATAAACAGCCAAAACGCTTGGTCTACCCATTATATAAATATAAAAGTAAAAAGTTTCTTTCAAATTATAATATCGCTTGCTATGTAGCGCAATCTTTATTGTAATCTTTAAAATTTGTTTTCAAATTTTTCAATAAATAAAAGTCAAAAGTATACTTTTATCTTGCTAATAGATTGAAATGGAAACTTTAAATTTATTTATTAAATTCAGGATATCGCGCGCTGCTTGAAGTTAACTGCAACAACAACAACACAAACCTTTACAATCAGTTTTCTTTGCAGTTGTATGAAACCGAATTTCGCTGCTGCTGCGTTGTTTCAAACAGATGAAACCGCATCCTAAAAAAAACCAACACGTTGCTCGGTTGACGTTGCAGTCGACGTTGTCTGCAGTCAGCTAGCTAGCCACTTATTTAGATGGGTATGCAATGTTGTTGTTGTTGCTGTTCTGGCGCGCGCATATTTTATAATATGTTCTTGAAACTTTTGAAACACCTCCTAGTAAGCCATTCAAGTTTCTCAACCAAAAAAATATGCAAAGCACAGCATTCACCACCCAACTTGTGCACAGTGGGGCAAATTTTTAAAAACATTTCTAGGTAAGAACCTATTCATTCCAAAGGTTCCGATGCGAAATATAACAGTGAGGAAATGCAATGAAATAGAATGTCTAATTTTATTTTAGCTTTAAAGCGGAAGAAAACGTAAAAAATTTCCAAAAAAGTTTTCGTCACCGAGTAACTATCTTTTGAGGAAAATTTAAACTTAATTTCACCGTCATATGAATCAGATTGTACGTCGAAAAAATAAGACGCATGTATAAAATAGTTTTTACTGTTCCAGGAATATGGTCTTAACACAATTCGCGGTGATCTGATAAATGCCTGCCAGCAAGATTTATAATTTAGCACTTAAGAGGCGAACAGTGAGACATAACTTCTGGAAATATCTTAATATTCGTTTTCTGCTTTTTTAAAAAAAAGAAACTGTCAAATGTAATGATTATATTGCACGTTGTTGTTATTTTATATTAAAAATTTTGGTGTTTAGACTTTTATATTTTGAGCGCGCAAATTTTGATAACGTTTTTGCAGAAGAAAGCATATTAAAAGGACAGTAATTTGAACTAAGTAAATCATGGAGAATGAAAAACTCAAGCACTGACATGTCTGTGAATGCACTTAAGAAAAAATAGCTCTTATTGTCTCACTGTTCGCACTTCATTGAAACATACGAGTATAAAGCTTTAGTTTATTTTAACTTTTTCTCTAATCTTACCCCACAGTGGCTTTTTCAGCTTAGCTTTTTCTTTTTGTTTTTTATCCCTTAACACAAATTTCGCGCATATTTTCTGGAATTTGCAACTGTTTATGCTTAGCGTAGTTTTCTAAGAAGTCTTTTGTATACCCATGTAGAAAAATGCTGAAAACAACAAAGAGTCTTGAAGGAAAATTTGACACTCGTAGGAAACAAAGTCATTTAATAAGCCGCCGAAAGACCATTAAAGCCTGAGAACTTAATATTATAAATATTTCCTGAGCAACAAATGAACTGTCAACAATAGAGAGTCAGTTGCCATGATCTTTCGTTGATTGATCGAATTCCTTTTTTTAATTTTTTATATCAATTTTAAATATTTTTTTAACATTAGCACTAGGACTAAAAAGTCCAGTATGAGGACTAAGAGGCTAAAATTTAAGCACGTAGTTTATGAACACTACCGCAGCGAACTAGCTCATTCAATTGACCAAAACAGTTTCATTGAACAAGTCACCTAAATTTTCTTTTCCAGCAGGATAATTTTTTTCCACACTATGGCAATGGTTGTGGTTAAAGAGTCTGCTGACTTTCGCATATCCTTTTTAGTTAAAAATTTTTTTTTCTTATTTTCTTTTTTGCTTTTCCAACAAGTTTTCATATTTCGCGCATAATTTTAGTTGTTTTTATGTTTTTTTTTTCCATTTTTTTATTTTGTTTCCTATTTGGACTATTTCCAAAAAGTTGCTGTCGTTTTTTTTTTTTTTTTTCTATTAAAAATTTTGTTATTTAGATTTTTATGTTTTGTGCGTGCAAATTTTAGCAATGTTTTTGCAGAAAAAAGAATATTAAATGGATTTTTTACATTTATTTGAGAAAGGGAGGGATCTTGTATGTATCATGCAGCAGCATGTGCTTATAGAATTAACTTTTAAGAAGAAAATCCAAATATAGATTAAACGAAATGTGGCCACAAGGTTAAATAGCATTAGCGGAACTGTGATAACAAGACAAAAAAGCATAAGTCTCATACATAGGACTTATGCTGTTTTGATTTGTCAACACATAATGACTTATGTTACTTTACCTTGAGATATTATTACAGATACTACTTATTCCAAGTTTCGAATTAAAAACACGAAAAATAAGCTAGCTATAGCAAATTAAAAAATATTTCTCGAAAAGGGTATTTTCCTAGCGCTAGCGACTGTGCGATAACAAATAAGTTGTAGAATATTGCTATATTTTTTATTAAATTAAAAAAAAAAAAAAAATATGCAGCATACTTTCTTGCGCTTTTGTAGCTCTTTAAATGAGTAGATGGGAAGAAACAGTATTAAAAAAAAATGAAACAAAACAAATGACAGGAAGTAAAACGACAAACGATGGTGATGACGACGGTAGTACGGTAGCAACAAAAAATAAAAACAACGCCGTCGACTATGGTAACGCTGACGACGACGTTATACAAACATACTTCCGTTTCCGGCAAACATAAAAATAAACGAGTAAGGCACAGCACAAAAAACAAACAAATAAAAACAAAACAAAAACAGGCTCATGTGAACGCACCCATACTGATGCAACTAAGCATGACAGGAAAAAAATCGGCAAAAGGAAATCAAGAACAAATTAGAAGCAGCGTATAATAAGGGAGATGAAAAACAAATCGTAATAAAAGCAAAATTTTAGTTAATCCAGTGCTACCAACTTGCAAGCGTGAATGAAAACTTAGCACTACGGATTTGAAAAATGTGCTAACTACAGACGTTGAAATTTCAGGGCGGCTATTGGTTTTACTTAAATAATTGTTAACATAAGGAAAACAAAACCTAGGGTTTAAAGCATAAGAATCGAAAAATGAATTCAAAAGTTTACACAATCAGGTAGTCAATTCAGGTCTTAAAATTAAGGCATAAACATTAAATCTTAAGCTTAAAATTTTAGGAAATAACAAGTCATTTTTTTAAATGTATAAAAAAACTTGTGAATTACGTTGAAAAATAAATAAAGCAGTTATTTTAAATATTACAAAGTGTGTTTTCGACATTTTTCCATACGTATAGTCCAAGAAACAAAAGGTTTTTTATATAACTGGCAGTACTGCACAGGAAAACCAACTTTTTACACAAGCCATCTTGGTTCCATTGGCAACCTCGGCAAAACAGAACAAAAACAGACTGGATGCTGACATGCACAAGAATATGAGAAAATTTATTAAATTTTATACCATAAGTGCGTCTAAGTGTGTATGTGTGCATTTATGAATGTATGAGTATATGTATCTTTGTATACGTGTGTATAAATTGCATAAACACAATGTGAATAAGTCGCAAGCAGGACAAGGAACAGTAACAATAAAATGCTAAAGACAAGAAAAACGGGCAAAATAAACAAATATTAAATTACAAAAACAGTAAACAAACACAAATATAAATTGGACGAAGAGCACACATTTACGTATGTCTTTGAAACAGTAAAGAACAGAGTCTACATGATATGTTAACCCACACGGTTGAAAAAATCAGTATAAATTTTTATACGAATATCAGTTTAAGGGTCGTTTTATATGAATTTAGGTATAAATTTAATAACTTTTCAACATATAAAAACCAGCTATGCGGCCAGTTGTTTATGCTCAATTTTGTCTAATAAATCATCAACATTCTGTAGCCGAGCTAGCTAACGAACGGGGTCGAACTCAAACTATTCTAGAAATGAAGCAGGTTCAAATCTCTATCCATTCATGTTCTGTTATTCAAATCATTTTATAAATAAAAATTGTAAATAAAATTAAATTAAAAAGAAGTATCTGTTCCCGGTCTCGAACCCATGAATTCTGCGTCCCAGTCAAACGTTCTAACAACCGACATAAATATACATTTTTTTGTACTATTGTTAAAATTAAATATAAACTCTTCTTATAAAATAGAATTTATACGTCAACCTATTCTATACTTTTTAATATAGAAACATATATGATATTCATATAAAATTTTATAACTGCGGAACTTATAAAATCTATACGATTTTTTTATGGATTTATATGAATAACTAAAAGTTATTAATTTTATACTGATATTTTCAACCGTGCATTATGTGTCTTAAACGAAAAGTTTTAGAAAGTTAGATATAAATGACAAGACTTAGCTGACTGAGTGTTTTTTCATTATTTAAGAGGAAAATTTAAGTTTTTTTTTTTTTTTTTTTTTAATAATTCATTCATGGGCCATAAAAGGAAACTTATTATAGAACTTCTGACCATTAAAAAAGACATTTTACAATTTTTTCCTAAATTTTGTGTGGACCTTATTTGTCACAATAAGCGGATTTGCTAAAAAAAATTAAAAGACTCAAACATCTTCAGCACACATTTGAAGAACTAAATTTCGATAGCAAGCAGTTTAGAATAAATAAGTTTTACCCAATATCAAGAATAAAACTTTCAGCTTTATTCGACCCAAAGTCAAGCAATAAATGCAGTAGCAAATGGGTTAATGAAAAATTCAATTCAAGCACAAATACGAGTAAATACAAATACTATAATGTACGAACATCAAGATAAATACAGACAAGCAAATAGAGTCAGATAAAATATGAGGAAAACAAAACTAGAGGGAGAGTTAAATATTGTTTGCGTATTAGTGACTCAAGCGAAGCGACCACAAATACAAATGAACACGAACAGAGTTAAAATTTGAAGTGGTTTCCGGGCAACGTTTTTTTGTTTTTGTTTCCTACATTTGCAATTCAAAATTTTTCTACTTCAAAAAGTTAAAGTGAGTGCATAAGTGACTGTTAGTGTAGTATATTTTTAAAAATGCGTGCATGTGTGTGTGTGTGTGTGTGCATATGCCACGTGTCATGCAAACGCAAACGCAAATAAAAATAAAGCATGGAACATAAAACGTAAATAATGATAAAAAACAGTGCAGCAAATTGAAAGAAAAGAAAACAGTAGACAATGCGAAGATAAGTTATAATTTTAATTATTGTTAAGTGTTTGTTTTACATTAAAGACTTGAATAAAGGAAAGGGGAGGGTTAAAGGTCAGTGAACTTTGAAGAAGGGGAACTCATACAAAAAAGCAAACCATTTAAGAAATTCACTGAAGAGGGAAAGTAAAAATATTTTTTGAAGTTTTTTTCAATTAAATTTCAATTCAATTCAATTCAATTCCATCCACTTTCAATTTCAATTCAATTCAATTTCAATTCAATTTCAATTCAATTTCAATTCAATTTCAATTCAATTTCAATTCAATTTCAATTCAATTTCAATTCAATTTCAATTCAATTTCAATTCAATTTCAATTCAATTTCAATTCAATTTCAATTCAATTTCAATTCAATTTCAATTCAATTTCAATTCAATTTCAATTCAATTTCAATTCAATTTCAATTCAATTTCAATTCAATTTCAATTCAATTTCAATTCAATTTCAATTCAATTTCAATTCAATTTCAATTCAATTTCAATTCCAATTCAATTTCAATTCAATTAAATTTCAATTCAATTTCAACTAAATTTCAACTTAATTTCAATTCAATTTCAATTCAATTTCAATTCAATACATTTTCAATTCAATTTCAATTCAATTTCGATTCCATTCCAATTAAATTTCAATTAGTTTCAATTCAATTTCAATTCAATATCAATTCAATTTCAATTCAATTCAATTTCAATTCAATTTCAATTCAATTTCATTTCAATTTCAATTTCATTTCAATTTCAATTCAATTCCAATTCAATTCCAATTCAATTCTTATTCAGCTCTATGTCCAGAATTCATTACATAATTATTTTAAATGAAACATTTCAACTACAAAAAACTTCGCAGTTCCTTCGGATGTTACACGTAACTCTATGAGTTCCACTTTTCTCTTGGCTTGACTCTCTCTGTCAACACAAATAGTTGTCACATATGTCACGCTTTACTACATGTACTTGTCACATAAAAATGACACATCAAACATATATCCCCATTGTTGTTATTGCTGTTAACCAAACTAAACGAACTAAATTTTTGACATTTATGTCAAACAAAAAGATGTAAAAAATGAATGTGGAAAAATGGAGCAAATCTTATTTTAGCTTGATGTATTGTCAATGACTGAATTGTGTGTATTATGTATGTATGTATGTGTACATGAGTATGGACGAGCATGTATGCAATATAATGTCCTAGCTGTGATTGTTGCCAAATAATATGAATCTGTGGTTTTACATCATGAATAAGGCTGATTATCAGAATGCTGCGGGATAGTAGATGTGATTAAAGGGTATAGAAGATGAATGTGATTTGATTTCGGTATAACTTTGTAATGATATCAATATGAAATTTTCAAAACAAAGCATCTTTTAGCACAAATTTCAAAGAAAATATGGCCATTTCGAAGAATTTGATTCAAAATTGGGAAGAAAAACACACATAGTCTGCATGAAACATCAGACAACGACTTTCGACCAATCGATTTTGTAGCAGAACGCAATAAGGGTATAAGTACGAGTACCACAAGGTTTCCGTATAATTGCACTCAGATGGCCACTCAGTGGCGTAAGGTATGGTCGCGAATACGAAAAGTGTTGTGCAGTATGTCATAAGAAGTCATCTAAACAAAAACAACCGCCTAGAAAATTAACACATCCGCACGCACGAATAAAAAGACTGCACAGTCTAACAAAGTAGTGAAACAGATATTTGACAAGATCAGTATTTCGGAATGTGAAAAATCGGCAAATTTCAAGATTGTACGAGAATGGCCGAAGGATTTGTAGAAGCCATTATTTTTGAGAAAACTTTAAATATTTTAGATATTGCAACAAATTTGAGCGCCCTGACAGCCCTGGTTGGTAAAATGGGAAAGAACTCAGCTGTGAAGATGGGTAGCCTCGTTATTTAAGTTCATGCCTCTTAGTAGATTGAATTAAACAAAATAAGTTTTAGCATTCTACATGATAACATTTATGAAAACTTCGTTTATCTTTTCATTTTATCCAACTAAACTGCTTTTTCAGTGTAATTTCTGCAACATTGTTTGTTAAGATTTTTGAAGTAATAACTTAAAGAAAGATATAAAAGTCAAGGCAAATACACAATAATTATTAAAAAAAATTCTTTTTTGCCATAAAAAATTATTTTATGACTTTGCTTATTATCTTCAAGAAACACCTTCACTTTCGGTCGTTTTTTATTTTGAAAACATCGCAAAGAGTAATGGTGCAATACTTGAGCTCTTTTGCAGCGATGTTCTTTATTTTTTTTTTTTTTTGTTTTACTTGGTACAATCAGTATGAGTATTAATGTCCTCACTTTTACTTTGTCTCTTTTTTTTTTCATTTTGTACCATTTTGCTGCTTGGGCTTGCATTGTATTGTATTGTCATCAGTCTTCATTGTCCTCTTGTGAGAAACCTTTGCTCGTACATTCTGGACTTTGTATACAGGCGTCTTTTTAAGATTAAGTTACTGATTCAGTGAAGGACAGTAGGCAAAAGCAGAAATTGAAAAATAAAGACTTGAGAGTCGTCATTTTTCTCTTTTTTTTTTTGTTGCTGTTTTTTAACTTTATTTATTCGATTTTGAAATACAACTAATGCTTTAAAATTTAAGTTTTCAGTAAAAAGTGGCAATGTTTTTCAGAATCCATTGTGTGCAATACTTCTAGTCATTGAGCTATTAAAGGGTTTTGTTAAGTTACAGCATTTATCATAAGTGACATTGCGTCAGCTTCTCGTTAGAGTTACAAACAGAATTTCTGTGGCAAATAAATTAAGTTTCAGCTGCCTTTCTTTAATCGCTTCCGTTGCCTTAAAGCTGACCACAACTTGATTCTTGTAGGTGGTGTTCAACTACAACAGTCTCGATCATAGCATGAATGGCAAGATTGCGAACAGTCAGACATTTTTGGAACAGCAGATGTACAAGCTCCTAAACTCTATTTATTTGGATTTAAAAACAATGCAACTATAAAGATAATTATCAAAAAGTTAATCTGGCGCAATATTTGCCGGCAGTGCTATCAATTAGACAGTGCAAGGCGAACAGTGAGACAGTAAATATTGTACAAAAAAATGCCACTCAAGAATTTTGTGCAGCAAAGACAAAGGAATAAAAATCAGATGAATTAAGTGATTCATCAATAGTTTTAGTTAGTTAATAAATATTTTGTTAATTCAAGCTACTTCCGTGTCTACAAAGTTTGACTCAAATATAGGTAAGTTTTTTTTTACATTTTTTATGATTTCATGGAAAGAGTGATGGGAGAACTAATTGAATTTTTCATTCTTAATCGAGGTTATATTTTTCGATACCGATGCTATGAATTTATTAATAAGGAACCATTTTTTGAAGAAGAGTTTCACTCTCATTTGATTTTAGTTTAGACTGACAGTGGAAAATATCAGATGAAGGAACGAAACAGTCATCGTACTGAGTTGGGGACAATTATTGTCAAAGTTTTGCCAGGAACAACAGGACTATTAATGCATTTTAGACAAAAATAATTGCACTGTGTCAATGTGTGCACTGCCTTAACGTACGCTCTGTTTCACTGATCGCTCTGTCTCACTGTTCGCTCTGTCTCACTGTTCGCTCTGTCTCACTGTTCGCTCTGTCTTACTGTTCGCACTTTTCTTCAATTTTTCAGAGGCCCACGAAAACCAAAAACCTTTAGTAAACTCCAGCACTACCTCAATTGTTAATAGCAGATGGTGAATTCAACATAAATATGAATAACTACCACTTGCATCATAAATTCGTCATTCATCATAAATCTATGTCACTAGTCATTATAAATTCATCAAATTTTTTTTAATTTATTGCATTTTTCTGCGTATTTGAATGTCAAGTATGCTAGCAACAAACGAAATGACAAGCTGTTAAACTTTATGGATGGCAACCGTTTTCCTTACTACTTCGCAAGACTGAACCCTTTGACCACCGCTAATATAAAAACAATTCCTTTTATTTTAAAGCCCTTAAAGTTTTCATATTGTATGCAGTTTTTTGTTTAAAAAATAATTGAATCGGTTTACCTTCTTTATGTTCTTTTATGCCGTTTTTTATTTTATTTTGTTTTGTTATCATCTTTACTTTTCTACATGCTTCATTTGATTTTTTGTTGCTTTATAGTTACGTGTATTTCATATTCTAAAGGTATTCTCATGTATTTTCTTGCTCACTGAACAGGTTCAAAATTTTTAAGTCAACTCTTTCTTTGGCTTCTTACAACAACAAACCGTTTTAACATTTTCAGATGCATTGTCTTAGTTTAACCTTTTGTTAACAACATGAACAAAAGTGAATTTTATTAATTGAAGAAAAACTTCTTAATTAAATTTATTTTGGCTTTACACGCAATGGCACGGATATGCACGTAGCGTAAAATACATAAAATAGAATGAATTTATCTTTAAATGCAAATCTAAAATAAAGTACATAAATCTGGCTGATTTCTAGAAATTTCGAAAGAAGAACCTATCAACAAACGTGTCCATCATCAAATGTTCTTTCGCAAAACAACAATAATTCATTCGCGCGTAACAGTTCAGTGTACTCGCGGGCTATGCTTTTAACTCGCGAGCACTTAGTTCTTCCTTTGGTATTTTGGTGGTGGTTATATGAAAACAACCACTACTAAGTAATGGAAGATTTAGTCAATACATACTGTAAATATCATTACACAAAAAAATGAATGCAATAGCATTAGGTACTAATTACATTACCGGGTAATTGAGATTTTCATCAAGTATTTTTAAAGTAGTGAAATAATTAGAGTACAAAAGATCCAAACAAATGTTAATTCATTACTGACTGCATTACCAAGTAATGGAGAGTTTCAGCAACCAACTTTACATAAGCAATTACTGACATTTCTAATGCAGAATAATTTTAGCTTTATATAGTTTTTACAAGTCTTTTGAAAAGTTTTCCGTAGTATTTATCAAATGCTACTGAAAACTTTTGTTTTTTGCTGAAGAAGTGAAATCATTACTATAAACTTCAACTCGAAATAATTCCCAAAGGGTTAATGCTTTACTCGTCGACATGTTCTGTAAGCTTCTTATTATTTAAGTTAAGCAACTTGCTTGCTTGACTTGTAATCGTTTTCTTATTCTACATTCAGCCAGCCAGTCAGCCAGACAGTAAAAGCAGATGCATCCAAAAATTTGTTTGACTGGACTTCTTGGCTGGTCTTTGGTCTTGGTCTGGACACGTGAACAACGTTCGTTTGGTTATGTTGGCAGTCACTTGTTTGTCAATTTGATCGTAGCTCTTTTCAGTTCAGGTTTCTTACTTTTCAATTTCTGACCTTTGGATTATTTCTTTGTTTTGTTTCATTTGTTGCAATAATCTGCTCTTGTTCTTAGGATTATTTAAAATTCTCGTGTTTTTTTCTATTAAATCTTTTAGTACCCTAAGATCAAAAAGAATGAAACGTGCAGAATCAGACGTGATAAACGTTCCTAGAATCAATAACAACTTGCATTGATGCAGTGAAAGAACTTTAATGATGGTATACACAAAGTTTAAAGTATTTGTAATTGATTCTGAGGAAGCATAGAAATTGTAAGATCTTTGTTAACTAATTGTCATGACAAAAACAAATCAAGTTATGTTGGGCTATTGACTAAGATCTTCTCTTAGTCATTGCTGCAGTTCCACCAACTTTTTGCGTTGGTTGAGTCAAACTAGCTACATTCTAAAATTGTAAACTCTTACGTTTCGAATTTTATAATTTTGTATAGTGTTCTACAGAGTTTTAACACAGTCTTAAATTAATGAACTTTATTTATTACAAGCACGATCACCGAAAATTGTCTTGCAATCAAATACACACTTTTTAATGTACTCTGTATAATTGCTTTGTTTATTGTTAAAAACAATTCACAAGTTTTAGCACAATTGTGTATAGGCTTTAATTTCACTATGCATAAGTCATATAGCTTCAACGTTAGCTTAAGAAGTAGGAAACTTTGAATGTTTTCACAGCTTCTGCACACGTAATCAAGGGAACAACCTAGTTTGTCAACTTCAAGAAATCAATATAGATTTTTTACGTATTTGGAAAACTTTTATAAAGATCCGAGCTCTCTTAGTGTGTTTTTTTTTTTGAATTTATGTGAGCGCGCTCTCCTACTCAATAAAAAAAACTTTAAACGCGTTTCTCTCGAAACCACTTTTTTTTCATACGGTGTCAGTTTTTTGTTCGAAACCACATATTCGTCATATGTATGGGTATCGCATGAGCCAAAATCAATTCAAAATTTTGATTTTCTATGTTTTTAAACCGATTAATCTATTGGGAAAAATATTTGAAAAACATTATCACAAAATATTTTAAAGAAGTTAATGACCTTTGAAGAAGTTAGGACCTTTGTCTAAAGTAAATATTGTTGAAACATTTTGTTTTTTCAATGTTTTCATGACTTTTACATTTACCGATAGTATATGCTGTTATTTAAGTCAATTGAATTGATTTAAATAAAATTTTCTAAATAGGGACATATTTTATTGTGTAATTAACTACCCTAAGCCAATTAAAAGTTTACAAAAATATTTTTTTTTATTTAAAGATACAGTATTTGTTAATTTGCCAATATGACATTGCCATATCAATAAATTCTTGTTAAATTCTACACTTCTTTTTTTTTCCAATAATCCAATCAACGAGTATGCAAATAAAAATCTATAAAAATGCATTTTTTTGCTACTTCAATTTAACTAACTACTTTTCTCTTAACATGCTACTAACTTCAACTATCTGTCTGTCATTTGATCGTATGCTGCAAATAATTGAACCCACACAGGCAAATATGCACCCCACACAGGCAAATATGCACACACACACACACAAGTTGTTAACCAGTACCAGTACTCGTAATTGCAAAGAAATTGACATTTTCTATGGGTTTTTCTGTTTTATTCTTTTGAGTTATTCCAAAATTTTTCGAAACGATATAACTACTCTAATTTGCTTTGATTTTTGTGTGCTTATAAAGGGTGTTTTTTAGAGTAATAGAACTCTGAATTGAAATAAAAGTCGCATTTATTTTATTTAATAAATTATTTTATCAAAGTTGTGGTTGAAAAAAATTATGTTCACATTGAAGAAACGATTTGTTTGAATATAACAAACGTCTAGTGCAATCAAATATTTATTTGAGTCAAACATATTGTATTTGAACCAAATAGTGGTAGGTGTTGGTTGAAGCATTTTATGTTTGACTCAATTCAATTTTTTAATTGCTTTATATGAAATATAATTTATTACATTCAAACAAATCGTTTTCTCAGTTTAGTTGCATTCGACTAGCTCAGATTTAAAACGTTCGAGACTCATTTTTGAAATGAAAATTCTCATAGAAAATAATCTAATAATGAACACTTATATATATTTTAAAAAATAAAGACTCTTGATGCCTTCGAAGTTCATATTTTTTAGTGAGCTATTTTATTTTTAAACTCAATATTAAGTGCTTTTAGCTCCATCAAAATGTTGCTCTTTTTGATTTTTTTTTTTTGAATTTTATAAAAAAGAAATATATTTTGTCAACATTAATGTTTTCAAACGACAATATCTCCAGAACTATGACTTTCAGCATAAAAAATATACCATTTTATTTTAAAAAATATAATCATGCAAAGTGTTAAGCAAATCAAAGAAGTTCGTTTCCGTAAAATTAAATGTTGTGCTCCAATGATATTGGAATTACCCTTTTAATTTTTTTATCTTTTCGTTGGAGTTAAATGGAGGTGAGGTTTTTCTTTTTCTTTTTTTTTTTCTTATTTTATTGCATTTGCACAACGCTGCTGTCGTTACTGCTACTGACGGAAGTCAATGTGCGCAAATTGGAGGTAAACGATTTGACAAGTCAAGCGTGTCAGACGTACACAGAGGTAGGCAAACTGACAGTTGTTTTGTTCTTGTACTCAGAGAGAGGTACAAAAAAAAATAAGCGTTGATTTAGCGGTTTAATACAATTGTTGATACAAGGGCTTTTTTTTTCTTATTTACATAAGAATTTAACGTAGTATTTAAGTGATGCGGAAAGAAAGAAATTCCCATTTACGCCGCCGCTTCGAAGGGAACATTACGAAGGGAAATTGTTAAATGAATCATTATTTTGTAGCGCAACATTAGTCATGCCAAGAAGTGACACAAAGAACTGCTGTTTATAAAATAAATTATAACTTTACGTATGAGTTGTATTGGTATTTATGTTTGGTTTAATAAAACAAATACAATTTGTTTGCACATTAAGAAAATATTTACTTGAAATTGAGGATAGAGAGATAACAAACAGGTTTATTATATTATTTATGTAGGAGGATTGATTGATGCCCTCTTTAGTTTCTTTAAATCATTTTCGAACTATTTTATATCGAGTGATGCAAGTCCATTTTTTTAGTAGAGGGGAATGAGGTAGGCGAAAAAATTTGGTTTTAAAACCTTTTTCAAACGATTCAGACAGAAACTTTTTTTTTCAAAAAACCATTCTGAAACACTTTTTTGGCCAATTCCGGCCATCGCTTGTCACAAGCAAAATTCATATTCAACGTATTCCAACGATGATTGCAATATTTATGGTGATGTTGATCTTCTGTTCATATTGAAAATAATTTTTTAAGAAAATTTCCCTTAGATCGGCGGCACAATAAATTATGTCCAAAACTAATTTCTGACCGATTACCTTGGCCCAAAGTGCCTTTTTATGTCAAACTTCCAAAGTTAACTCTTGGGTTATTCACATCGATAGATACAAAAAAAAATGTAGTGCCAGCTAAAAATCAAAACACACATTAGCCATTACAAAAGATGTTCACACACCAAAATAGAATTCATTTGTGAATTATTTTGAATAGTAAATAAAGCAGTTTTATTTAACATTGAAAATTGTGTTTTATTGCAATACAATTCAGAAAACAAGTTTGTAGAAGAAACGATGACTCGCAACAGATGCATTGAGTTAAACATTTAACTATCACATGAGAAGTGGACGAAAAATCTTCACAGAACGAAGCATTTTCGTTTTGCAACGTTTTTTTAATCACATCATTTTTATGTTTTTTTATACATAACGAATATATTAGGGGAGAGTGGGGAGTTTTGGAGCACGCTTTTTCTGATGGCTCTAACTACCAAAATATAGTTTTTTTTTACATTCAGCCGAATTAAATCTTTCAATCATTTAAAGAAATACTTCCTTGTTCAAGGATTCGCATAAAATATTTTTTTTTCTACAAGTTTTGTTCGTTGGCCTGGAAAACTGTTGTTTCACGTTTTTTGAAATCGTGGGGAGTTGTGAAGCACGAGTGAAGAATACAGAAAATAGCATTATTTGTGGGAAATTCTTTATTGGGACGACGAAAAATGACTATTGTATACACTAAGTGCAATATATGTACAAAATGGGAACAATAAAAATTTCAAGAAAAAAAATATGAACTATTCCGATTTGGAATGGACACATGTGTAGCCGCAACAAAATCTTTAGCAGAAAAAATACCAGGATTGTATTCGCAAATGCCTGTCACTTCGAATCCTTTTTTTATATTCTTGGGTGTTGCAGTTGCATTAAGACATTGTTCAGCTATAGTGACAATATCATAAAACTCCACTTTAGAGTGCAACTTCATCCAATTGGGACATATTCGCCGTGCTTCACATCTCCCCATTTAATGTGCTTCATTACTCCCCATTTGTTACTTTTTATTAATTCCGACCGCGTGAGTGACCCATAAAAAATGTTTGCATCAATCCTTTTGCACATTAAAAGACTTATAATTGCTGATTATTTTGCATACTAACCTTATTAATTCACTCAAAAAATGTTCGTCATAATGTACCACACGCGACTGCTCAATAAAACTTTTCGAGCGTGATTACGAACCCGCTCTCTGAGAAAATAGTACAAAGTATGCTATCGGTTCAAGTGCTAGGAAAAATTGAGAATTAGGGTTAAGAAAATTTTTAAACTAGGCATTTAAACTAGGAATCACTTTTAAGTGACATCTATAGTCGTGCTTCGCAACTCCCCATGCTTCAAAACTCCCCACTCTCCCCTATATATAACGACTTTTAAAAATCTCAAAAATAGCAAAATTTACAAGCTAATTAAATCTACTGAAAAAATAGTTCCTGCAAGAAAAGCATCAAAACGTCACATATCCACAGCACTTCCATCAAAGAGAAAAATTCCGTACAAGAGTGCTATAAATATTTTTAACTTATTAAATTTCTGAATCCAAGCTAAACATTTCTACTAAGCTAAACAATTTTAAATAGTTAAGGTTTATTAAATTGTAACATTTCCATTAAGCATTATAAAAAAAAATAAATTTTCGGATTTTTCCCAAATTTATCACAAAAAAAAAAGTAAAAATTTATTATCCAAGTACCTACTTATTTAATTACAATATTTTCGTGTAAAATTGGAAATGTTTTGTTTTGATCGCCCACCTAAATAATCTCTGTGTAAAGAACAAAAAATAAACCAACAAATGATGAATGAATGAATCATTTATGAGACGTGCTTTCAACTACACGCAAATCGAAGAAAAAAGTTACAATAAAAGAAACAAAAAAAAGCACTCACCCCAGAGTAATGACACGCTTTAAATTCTACACAAAATAAGACAAAACAACAACATTCATAATTGGATTTGTTTGAATAAGCAAAATTCATTTTATTTACTCTTCATTTACATTTTAAAGTACTAAGTACGACGTGAACCGAAGACTATGCAATTCTTTATGCTAATTTAATAGAAAACAAAAACAACATTTCTCCTAGTAAGTCATTTTGTTTGGAAGGAATACCCTTAATGTCGCTGAAGAGACTTTACACTCGTACTTACGTTGCGCGCTTATCAATCAGTGCGAATTTACATTTTAAATCATATTTTATGCAACGATTATTTTTAAATCAGATATAAAAAACAAAAGTTTTATTTTCGCGAAATTTTAAGCAAAACATAATTTAATTTAAACTTTTAAAAGGATAACTCGTAATAAGTTTAATATATGCCTGGTAACTTTTTATTATAAGTTCAATTCGATTTTAGAAATATTTAGAAAAAAAATAGAGACACAACAAATTTAAAAAATAAAATAACTATAAAAATATATTTAAAATAACTAATAAAATAATGTCCAATTAATATTAAAAATTTATAAAATATGTTACAAAAATTTACAAATTGGATTGCATAGAAATTGCGCTCATTGGGACAAGTACGATTACGCAAACATGATTCCATCAAGGCTGCTCTATTTAGGAAAATTAAAGGGCCGCTAAATGATCCGAACAGCTTTGTTTTTTATAGAATTTAACAAATGAATATGAATGCTGGCTGGCACAAGCAAATCACAAAAAGTCATGATATCATGTTGCCCTATCCTTATCGCTATTCCTTGCTTAGGGTTCAATCTATGTCCATATTAAATTCAATCTAAATCGCTGCATTATTTTAGCTGTGAAAAAATATTTTATGGTTAGGGGCGTGGCACCATTCATTAAAAACATTTTTTTTAGAACTTAATCTATCACTGTGCCAAATTTCATCAAAATCGGTCTATTAGCTTAGCAGTGCAACGTATTTTTATACTAGGGTTAGGGGCATGGCACCGCCTACTGCAAACAAATTTCCTTTTACAGAAATCAGTCTATCAACTACGAATTTCATCAAAATCAGTGTAGCATTTCAGCTGTGACAGCATCATTTCTCATTAGGGGGGCGGTGCCACGCCTAATACAGAAGAAAGAGTTTTTTTAATACCCTTTCTAAGGGTTCAAAAAATCTATCTACATAGTATGTACCAAATTTTATCAAACTCATTAGTTTAGCCATGGAAACGTATTTCTTTGTTAAGGGCGTGACACTACCTACTATTGAAAGAAATTACATTCAGCACTGGCACCCTTCACAACTTTCCAACAAAAGCAAAATAAAGGGATTATGTTGTGTTATTGCAATTAAAAAGGGATGTAACAGTTTTGCTTTCGGCTATGCACCTATGATGATTCTATTAAATATCAAAAGGGTTTGCAAAAGTGAACGAGGCAACTCCATAAAATTAAAAAATGATAAGGGCACACATTGAGAGAAAAAAGCGTTTCTTAAAAAAAAAATTATTTTTTTCACAAGTTTTTATAAATATTTATTAACAATAAACAAATTTCGTTAAATATAAATATGTGGCCAATTGAGAGTACCAAACAAGAAAGTTTTTTGAGAATTTGCTTGAGTGTTTTTATTTAATGTTCTTTTAAGTGAAAGATTACTTGCTTAGTAAAAGGTTTAGTTATTTATGATACTGCAAAGTATGCCACAAGATACATAGTTATATTAATGTATCGAAATCTTTTAATATCGATTTATTTTTACGTCGATTTTATTATATTAATATTCCCGTCAAACAAATTATTTTTCCGCTCCAACATAATTTGGTTAATATCAACATGTTGATGTTTTCGATAAAGCAATATTTGTTTGAAAAAAATATTATTTGGTAATTGCTGCCAAAGGTTGATTTACATTGAAAATTTAACCAAACATACTACATATTTAGTAACTATTACCAAATCTTGATATAAACACTAAAATGGTTTTCCCTGTGTACACATAGTTGGCAAAGAAAGGAATAAAGTTAAGAACTATACAAATAAATCAAATTTAACGTTGCAGACTTTATACTGGGAACTTAGCGAACCAATGCAAGTGTCACAAAGGGCCGAATGTCTACAGCAAACTGTCTTCATAAGCTAATGAAAGAGTTTGGAGTCTGTCAACCAAAAGCATGTATATTTAGGCCTTTAATAAAATATATAAAATTACAAAAAAAAAAATAAATTCAATCTTTTTAATATTGTTTATAAGTATGTGCTTTAAAATTTATGCATATTGAATTTAAAGCAGTTGGCGCTATAGCTTGATGTTCTCTACAAATTATGTTATAATTTTATTTCCAAAAATTCGCACTTCAATTCCATTGTAATTAAATTAGCTTTTAACTAACACAGTTCGATACAGCAGAACGTTGCGTGTGTAAATAATTGAGTTAAAATATGAATGCCAAAAATTTTCTATTTTTATGTCAAAACCTACAGCTTGATATAGTTATAAATACGGAAATTTTATTAAATGACAGTGAAAATCGCCACGGGTATAAATTTGATAAAGTAAATAAAAAAAAATAAATATCTTTATACCTTTGCCAATACACATTTTTATTTTTGCTGTTGGAGTTTTAGTTTGAAGAGCTAATATTTCCCGCAAACAAGAGTGAAACTTTACGAGAAATTTTCAAAAGAAAACTTGATATGATAGGAAAGATTTAGCAACATAAAATCTAAAGGAAAAACTTATTTTGGTTCGAAAAAAAAACAATGAATTGTAAAATTTTGTGATTAAAAAAAATAATTTTTTTGATTTAATTTCAACCAGAAAAGCAACACTAAAAAATTAAAAAAAATTATAAAAAAAATAGCAAAAACAATAATTAGTTCAAAAATTTTTGACAAATGACTGATTAAATGATTTTGAACATTATTATGATCACATTTGTCGATTTCTCATAGAACTTGAAAGTGATATACAATTTGCATAACAAACTTAAATGTTACCTTTAAAAAACATAAGCTCTTGTTCATTGTTATCACATTTGTTTGCTATTAAAAATCCGATTAAAGAAGACATTTCTTAAAAAAAAAAGTATAAACTCTTAAATCAGGAGTTTCATAAGGGTTTAGATGAAAATTCAAAGGTTTAAATATATTCAATATTTTTTCTTTATTCAATTTGTGCATAAAATTTATCATAATACTCATATACAATCCTTTCAAGTGCATGTACGTACAAATAAAAAACATTTATCAAAAGTGACAATACAAAAGGAAGTTTTTCTTCAACAAACTTGCTAACGTTTCCAAAAAAAAAAAATCAAAATCTTACACATTAAATTCTCACCATATAGTATGTGCTGGGTATATTTGAAGACAAAACACAAAAAAAAAAATTTAAAAAAAATTGCATTGCAAAGCATTTCAACTTAAATTGTGAAATCAGCAAAATTATACGAAAAAAGGGGATATTTAAGAATTGTTCGATATTTGTGTAGAAAAAAAAAATATTTCTAAAAAAAATATCAAACTATGGGAAAAAGGTGGAATTGAAAATAAGCTTCATATTTATTCTACTGCTATCGTTTTGGTATTAAATGCTTCTTCCTTTTTCTTTTCTGCTTATTTTTGCTGCTCTGCTACACTTACAGAACCGTGATTGATGATCGTATAAATTATTGACGCATAAAGTAGCAAAATAAAAATAAAAATAAGGGAAAAAAATAATGTTACTTAAGAAGCAAAGCGAGAAAAAATAAACGTAGAATTTTGCTAAGAACGTGAGGATACAGCAAAGCCAGCAAGCGTCATGTTACGCTTCTTGCTTACCGCCGTAACTGAGATTTGCAAAATTCGGCTACTGTTTAACCTCCTTAAGGGTACAAAAGAAAAAATTAAAAGAAACAAACAAAATTCACTGATTACTAAGGCCATTGGAAAGAAAATGATGATTTGCAGTCGAAAAGTTTTTCATCAGCGAATTTTGCTTTTTGATTTGACTGTTGTAAGGTTTTTGCCTGGAACCCAAATTTTAGGAAAAACTAGACAAACAACTCAAAACTTTTGTTTCTTAAAATTTTAAATTTTTGTTACTCAAAATAAAATACATAAGCGAAAAATCTGGATAGGAAAACTAAGCCGAGAAACAAATCTTTTTATAGTCGTTTCAATAACTTAGGAAATAGAAACTCTACAACAGCAAATATAACAAAATAAATATCAGAAACCTGTTTAAAGACTGAAAATTATTATTTAATCGTATCAGCAAAAACTTTCGATCAAGAATTTCAACTATCAGTTGATTTAAAAATTCACTCGCCTGCATAGGAGCACGAGAGATGACAATTAACATCATAACTTAGATCGCAGTTGGGCCCATTGTATACCAGCCTTACAAACCAAAATAAAAACCATTTTAAAATTTTTATAAACTTCCAAGTGAGTTGTGGACATATCGTATATACGTTAGAGCGGTTCAAAAAAAAAACTTTTTGATTTTTTCACGATGTGTCAGCGGATTACAATAGCCTTATATGTCTGGGTAAGCCCCATTACTAGGATTAAGGTTAATATTGAAAACTGGATTAGCGCCCTCTGTTTTAAGTAAACAACCCATTTTCAAAAATCTTGATTTAAAAAATGCTGCAAGTTGTAGTGGTTATAAAATTTTTCAACAAAGTGGGTATGGTTTTCGGGAAACAATCTATCGGGGAATAAAAATCCGTGATTGGTTTTTCTTCTTCTTCTTCCTTTCTTACAAAAAAATTGACAATTGACCGGACAAAAGTAAAAAAGTACCGATTTTCCACTTTCTAGCTTCAACACCTCAAATATTATGTTACCGCCGATCCCATGGTACATCATTTTTAATAAACTGATATTCCCTTAAATGAATGCCGAAACCGCATATCATTATCTTATTTCAAAACAAAGATATCTGCATTTTTCTTAATTAACAGACCTGATTTTTTTCGAATCGTGGTCGACAAATTTGCATATTAAGGTGATTAAATTTTTTTTTTTATTTTTAACAGTTATTACATCGTGAAAAAATCAAAAAGTTTTTTTTTTTGAACCGCTCTAATATACGTGTTAAGTATGAAATCCGATAAACTGCCAAGGTGCCATTATATTCATATGAAAGAGCACACAGCGGCAGCATTGTAGCAGCTTTTGTGAAGCAAATGAAATTTTAATACAAAAAATGAAAGTCATTTTGAAACAAAGCAAATGGAATAATCTAATGCAAAGTAATCTATTACTAGGAAAGTGGTTCCAAATTCAGCAGCAGAGAAAAGTTTAGCAGTGAGCTAGAATTTCTTTGAGAGATGTTCGACTCAACGTCAAGGCTTAAATACATCGACGCGTCGGCGATGTAAATTGTGGACCGCCATGACTAGAGTTCGGTTGAGTTACCTGGGTATGAATTGCTTATAGTTTTGTTTCAAGAAGAATAAGTTTTAATACCTAGTTAGTGGTCTACCACACCGATTCTGATTACATATTTTGGTAATCTCAGTCTAAATAGACTATAGTTACCCTACTGAGGATTTGAATTTTAAGACCAGTAGAAAGGTTTTTGATATATAATCAAACACTAAGCTCTGGTGGTAATTATTAGCGATTTCAACTGTACGTTGAAACAATGTATCCCAGTGCCTGCGCCATATTCCCGAAATTTTCTGAAACTTTGATATATGAAGGAGTCTATTCAAGAGAACTTAGTATACGTACTCGGTTTGGCTCATGTTTTGAAAGAGTTCCGAGCAACTTTCAGTGCCTAAAACACAAGCTATTTAAGAAGATCGTGAAATGAACCGTGAAAAGTGGAGTATATTAATAATTAAGAGTCTCATCATTACTAAATATTTTATACAAGAACTGGACAACCGGGTAAATTTAAGCGCACCAAAAAAGTTATTTACAAGGTTAAATACAACTGGGTACCCTTGCCAAGATTTTTCAAGCCCTAGTCAAAAATATATTTTCAAGGTTGTATTTTTTTTATAAATATATATAATTTAATTATAAAAATAATAATAAAATATAAATAATAACAGCAAGAATAGCAAGAATAATAATACAGTTTAGCTACTACAGCTATTAGCCTTCTTAGCTATTAAGCTCAAAGTTATAAATCAAGTTAAAAAAATCAAATTGTAAGTAAATTTTTTTCTACAGCTAATCACAACGTTTGCTGCAAGAGGTTAAAGAAGGAGAAAACCAGGCAGCTGGGGCGCTATATAAAAAAAAATAAAACTCAACGCAATTTTTGTACATCCTCTCAGCATGGTAGTTTGCCTTTATGTTGCTCATCCCTCTACCGAAAAAGAAAATATTTTCATATATTATCGAGGTTAATTGTATTTTAGGCTCAATAAAGCGAAATGTTTTTGTTATTATTGCATATAAATTAAATACAGCAAAAGCGCGTATTTAAATCAGAGAATGCAGGATTGGTATGGGTGTGTGAAAGATTAAGTAAGGTGTGCTATTGGGGTCAACGCTTTGTGAAGGGTGTCGAAGCATTAATTTATGCTTAATTTATTTAATTGTGGAATTAGGGTGAGTTTTTTTTTTTGTTTGTTCATAGGGCGAAAAATATGTTTTAATTCATTGATTAGAGAAAAGTTTTATTTCAAGCGATTGTTATGCTGCATAAATTATTGTTTTTAAATATATTTCGTTTACGGACAATTGATTCAATTGGAAATAAATAAAACTTTTGCAAAACATTAAATTTTGCAGAATATAATCAGAAGCAAAGAAAATGTACATCATATCATTTTAAGTTTACTTTACGAAAAGAGGCATGATTTGAAATTAATTTTTTATATTACCGTATTTTTAGAAAATAAATTACTGACAAGTATCCTAAGAGGAAAAATTTTTCGGTTACTAAAAATAATATAAAAAAGGTCCACAAAAAAACTTTATTTTAATTTTATGTATAAACTTCATACAACAATTTTCTTTTTGTTTTTTTGCAACTATGTACATTTCTGAAATTAATATTCTCAAGTCGTTTTCGTTTAACATATTATGCCAATATTAGCAATAACTTGCCACTAAGCCCCTAACGCGTTTTGCCTTTGCCTAATGTTAATGTAACTTAAGCAGTCGCGTGAAATACTCAAATTTGCGTGCTAAAGCTATTTATACGAGCAAAACATTTAAATCTTCATTTCCGCGCTGTCATCACATAATTACCCAACATTTCCGAAATTTTTCATTTTCTTTTAGCATATTGCCTTCCTTGGCTTCAACTACAAAATGTACTACAACAAACAACCCCAAGACGTCGCACCCCGTCTTAGGCAAATTGCAAAAGCAATATGCTATAAGTTAAGTGTACACGGAAAAAAATTTAGGTAAGCATTTTGAATTTTGTTAAATTCAACAATCATTTGAAAAAAGCTGATGTTTCTATCTCCCTCAATATATTTTTCGTCCTGAATTTTATTTTCAGACTTATTTTTTGGATTCGGAATATCTAAGCACTTCAGATGCAGTAAGAATGAAGCGCTGCTTAACAATGACATGACATTGTAAAAAGAATCGCTATTCGAAGCGAGAACGAAGCACTTAAATAATTTTTACTTATAAAGCACTTTCTTAACGAAAGAAAAGCGCTTACGCAAGCAGCAATGCTGGAAGATTTATTGATGCTTTTTTGCAGCAGTGCGAGAAGGTCATCTCTGAAAGAGGTATCGCTCAGTTGTATAAGTATGGTAGACTTTTCATTTATTTAAATAAAAATAATATCACCGGTGCGCCAAGACCCGTCAAAGCGATGCTCTGGCTAATAACCAAATACTCAGAGAAAAAAAACTGTAGATGAATTCTTTCTTTTGGTCATATCCAGCAAAACCGAAATAGTAACTAATGCATTTTTATCTGATGTTACAATCTTAATTTATAGTCAAAAGCACCGAAATTGGGGTACAATCTTACAAAATTAAATCAAAGAGACATCCATGTTAGTGCAGATAATTTTCTCCCCATAATTTTCTCAAAATCAAAAAGCAAGTTTTTTTTTCTTAGTGTTTTATTAAAGTTACTTGAGTCAGCCAGCCAAAAGGACGACATTTCATTATTAGACGAAGAACATGTAAATTTTGTGTGAGCAAACGTTGAAATTGCGTGTCTTCAACTAATTTCAATTTTCTACCCGCATTAAAATAAATTTTCTAACTTACACTTACACATATGGACCAAAACGCAGACTGTTACGTTACATTCGTATGCATATTTTGACATAAATTGTTCCTAAAATACATGAAATGGAGTACTTTAAATATTTTTTATGGATGCATCTAAGAGTATGCTTCTGTAGTGCCATTTTGTATTATTATAAAAATGTTTGTATGCCTTCTCATTTAGGAGTTATGAACGTGTCAGCATGGACTGTTACGTTACATAATTTTGGAAGAAGATTTTAAAGTTGCCTTACATTATTGGAAAAATCTGCTCTTTTGGTGGACTGTTTTCAACGTGAAACTTATAATTTCTAAGCTTTAGAATGATAGTAATTAATTAAATTTTAATTACATAAAAAACATTTATTTTGAGTTCTATAGAAGCAAATATGTTCGGACTGTTACGTTACACGAAAAGACTGTTACGTTACCTTTGCGATCTACGTTGGTATAAAAAGTAAAATTAAGCATTAAAATGGCTTAAATTGTTTAATTTCACAATGTATCATTAATTCAGAGGTCTTACGATTAGACATTTAAGAAGCTCCAGGTAATTGACATGGATTCCAAAAGAACCAACAAAGCTCTAATTATTCACTGAACTCATTAAATTTTATTATAAATAATTTACAAAGTGGAGATCAGTAAAAATTAAAAATCGTATACTTGTTTTGAAGTAGTAGAAGTGATGATTGTTCTACCAATCACTTGAATTTGGTGAGCCGACTCTATATCGCGGATACTTTTTGCACTAGCGAAAGTCGCAGGCGCTTTCAAAATGTAATTTATATTGGAGAAATCGCGTTCATTACCTTCCTCGATGGCGATTCTCGATTCTGTTCGATGAAATGCAGCAACAAAGTCTAAAGCACAGTTCACGATACATTTACGAGACAAAACATGCTTCATCACAATCATTTTGGTAGTTACGCCTATACCATCGATACAACCTTTCCCGTGAGAAGAAGTAGAATAGTCTTGACAGCAAAATTTACATGTAGGGAATGAGAGTAAAAGATAAATTTTGTGTGCATTAAGTTGTCAGATATGAAAGTCTTTGATTGAAATTTTTTGCTATGATAGAAGGCAGTAGTAAGCAAAGTTAGCTGTTTTTGATACCAATGTGCACTTTGCACTTCGTCTTATCCTTCGCAAGCAAAATTTTCAGCAAACTCAATTTTCAGCGTTCCCTCCTTGTTAAACTTATCATTTGATGCTCTAGGGCAATCTAAAGATTCTCAGTTCGTTCTTCTAAATATTATCGATGAAAAAAGACTGTTACGTTACACATTGTTTTTGGCTCTGGACACACACATAAGTAAATGACCTCTAATTTCTTATTTTTTTTAGAAAATAGACTAAAAGTGCTCGGAGAAAATGAGGTCATTCTCTTTTGTTGATGTGCTAGATTTTGCACCAAAAGACTTTCTGGAATTTTTGACTGTTACGTTACATCAAAAAATGCGGTTGAATTCTTTTTCATACAAAATGCTGATAACTATTTTTTCCTTCAAAAATTTTATTTAGTTACTTTAACTATACCTAGATCTACCTCATAAAAGCGGATAGTACGTATAAAATAATATATAGTGAATACAACGTATTTTTTTGATTCGTGTTGTATTTTTGTCAATTTTTATTCATAAAGAGGCAACAAGGAAACAAGTCTAAATTCTGGCAGCAAGCAACAGATTTCGGGTTGACATTTGTGTTTCTCGATACTTTGGGATATGTACAACCAGAAAATAATGAAGAACCCTCGAAATTTAAGAAAAAAAATTTTTCTCCGTAGTTTACTTTTTTGCGTTTTGGTCCATATGTATATTCACTTATTTTCCTTGAACACATACGTATTTACCACATAGACACGTTTGCCACTTAAAAGATACAGCTAGCGAAAAAACGAATTCATAAGAGCGTCACTTTATTAATGAACTTTACATGAAAGATGTAGATGAAACGAGCATAAGTATCTTATAGTAAATAATATCAAAAGCAATGTTTGTTACAGTCTTAAATAATTTATTATGCTCTTCAAAGGGAAATTTTTATTACCATGTAAAAATGAAAGTTAATTTAGAGATGATGCAAAAAAAATAGTAGGTATGGGAGTTAAAAACGAGAAACTACAAAAAGTAAAAGTTAATGAACATGGCAAGACTATGTTCAGTGTTAAATGTCCCTTAATAACATTAAGCTAATAAGTAGTAGAAGATGTATTCCTGAGAAATATTTATACAGTACCAAGCGATGATGGGCAAATAATTGTCGCTTGTCTTTTAATCTCTTCACAAAATCGTTGACATCAAAGTAAATGCGACGAAATTGTAAGGCTTTCTTAGTCATTTATGTAACTATTAGTTGACAAATGCTCAAGTCTAGAGATGAACAAAACTCGGTTAAATTTAATTTATTTGCTTTGAAAGAAAAATACATATTAAGGTAGCAAGGAATATGCTTAGCTAACTAGTGGTATCAGCGAACTCACACGAACCGTAGATTTTTTTCATAATAAAATTACTCTCTTAACATCACATGCTATATTTTCTCTTCAAAATTAAAAAAAAAAAAAAAAAAACAACAATTGAAAAAGACTTTGTACTTTAAACTTCGACGCCAAATATAAACAGCACAAGTGAGAAAAAAAAACAATAGCAACACAGAATTCAAGAAGCAGCATGAGCAACGAAAAAGCAAAACGACAAATTTTGTGTGAGGTTTTGCAAAAACTTTATTCTAAAATAAAGTATATAAAACTTAAAAAAATAAAAAACATAAGTATGCAATTACTTTCCTTAGCACAAATATGCTGTTAGAAGGGAAAAATTATTTAAATCGGTTCAGTATATTTTGCGGCAAAGCGTTACAAGCCATTTCCATAAAAGCAATTTTATATAAATGGTATTGATGTGCTATGGTAGGTTTGCCCGTTTCGCATACATTCTTGACCAAAGCCTTTGAGCACTTTTTATGTACCATCGGACTCTATTTTCGAAAATGCCAAACAATTTTAATTTGGCTGGAGTTACTTAAATGAACATTTTCTTAGAAATAAAGTGGTTTATTTTAGATTTTAATTTTTTTTGGAAAAGTTTATTTCTTTTGTGGTGTGAAGTCATGTTCACGATTTTTAAGAAATATAGTATCAGATTGTCAGGAAAGCCCTTCTTCTTAACAATATAAGCAATTTTCATCATAAATGCAATGTGCTACATAACTGAAAGTTACTTTTGCAAAATATTCAAACGTTACTTTAGATACTCCTTTTTTGGAGTGTATAGGACTTAAATTATAAAATCTGTTTTGATGAATCAATCATTTGCAGCTCATTTCACTTAGTTTTTGTTATACAAAGTGTAGTCTTTTTTTCAGACGAAATGTACATATCCCGTCATAAGCCATCACCACGGCTACTCTTGACACCAAAAGAATGAGTATTTTTGCACAGAAACATCCATTTTAAATTTGTTTTTCCTCAGACGCTTGAGAAAATTCGATATATATTATTTTAAACAAGGAGCGCCATAACCCATCAATGAAGAATGAATAGATTAACACCATAATTTGGGCATTAACAAATTAATTTTTAAGCTATTTCAAACGTAGGGCCAAAAATTAGAGCTCGACGACACAGTAAAAACTGCATGAAGCATTTGAGGAGTTTTGACGAAAGGCTTCCACAAAACTCTTTCAATGTGCACGATCGGTAACGAATTAAATACATACAAGATTTCCCCGATTCATATATTTCCTGTTCTAGTAATCTTTTCCAATATTATTTAGGACATTCGCGTTTCTGATACCCTGAGGATTACAATACAAAACAGTAACAAAACTGCCATAAAAAACAAATACTGAAACTTCAGCCAAAAATCAACGAATATTTAGAAAATAATGAATTAAAGTTCACAGCAATAAAATCAATTTTTGAAGGTTAAAAGAAAAAATTTCGTTCTCAATATGTTTATTTAACATTAGAAGACAAACTGAATAACGTTGATATGGCAACACTGCCTATTTATGCGTGTACATGGTAGCAGACACCATATTGATTGACATTTGTGCCGCAAAGTATGCAGCATGATTTTAATTACCTAACAGCAGAATCTTTTTATTGGAATATTTAATTAATGCATGTAGTGAACAGAAAGCGAAGAAATAAAGCACAGAACAAATAATAAATTTGAAATGGAAATTATAATTTAATGTGAAAAATGTATGAAATGTGGAAAGCTACTTGGATAATACATAATTCAAGAGAATCTTAAGTGCGGCATAAATTAAATTTTAACAGCATATTTTAGGTAGTCACTTTATATATTGCATATAAATAGTTTAGTTACAAAAAATATTTAACAGCATATTAAGTTAGCATATTATCTTAATTTAATTTCGCTTTAATGTGTATTAATAATATAAACATAGTTTAGCTACAACATCTATGGGTCTTCTTAGCTATATAGGTTGAAGCTTTATATCATATTTACACATTTGTAAATAATATGTGAATTTCAAATTTCAAAAATGTTAATCGGCGTATTTCTGAAAATCCAATCTCGGAAGATGCCATAGACATACATACAAAAAGAGCCTACTACATTTTCTTATGAAAAATGGCCTTCGATCAAATAAACTGAAAAATCTTTCTCTTATCGTCCTGATTAAAAGAATTTGAATCTTTAAAATTCACATTGCAACTACAACTGAGAATACAAAGCATTTCATTATTTTGCTTATTCACAAAGTAAATAAAAATTCTTAGCCTAAATTTTTTTTGTTGTGGCACAAAACGAAATAAAAAATAAAAAAACATTTTTACAGCAGAAAAAAATAAACTCAAGAACAAATCTCTCCATTTGAATGATATTAACGCATTTCAAATTAGCTTTCCTATGGCGGCGAGCAAGCGAATATGCAGCGCGTACCTATAGAATTTGAAATTTATTAGTATCGTATGGTAATCAAAAGCTGATTTTGAATACGCGTATTTGGAGCAGCGAGTGGGTGAACAAGTTGTCATTTTTAATCAAATGGAAATTTTAAGAAACCAGCATGTACGAATAACGAATAATTTTCGATTAATAATAGAAAAAACAAAATTTGAATATGAATATAATCAAAGAAAATGTGTAATTTCAGTTTTTCGTTCTCTTTTTTTAAAAAAAAAAAAAAGGTTGATTAAATGCATATGAAACCGTTGTCAGCATAATTAAAAGTAACAGCAAAAACACTTAATCAATTCGATCAGTAGGTGTCGCATTAGCCAACGGCTGACTCGGAATGACCGAAACACACACGCTGCCAAGAAAGACAACAACAAAAATAAATTGTTTTAAAAAAAAATATGAAATAAAATAAATGTCGCGCTGTGAAATTGTTTTGTTCTGTTATGTTGAGTTTTTTTTTTTTTATTTATTCAAATCACGTGTATGCAGCTTATAAATGCTAATGCAGCAATATTTCTGTTTTGATTTTAAATGTGCAACAACATAAAATTTTAAAGTGTGGGAAATTTTTATTTTTTATAAATTATAAAAATATTTGACTTGTTTCATTTATCTTGATTTTTAGCCAAAAATAACTCAATTTACAAAAAAACATTTTTTATTTCACAAAATCAGCTGCTATTGTGAATGAATTGGCAGGTCTATTCAATTTTTTTTTACTGTATTGAGATGTCCCCTTTGATGTTCACTTTTTTTACAAATAAAATAAAGTTCTTATTTGTCAAACTAAAAGGAGTCATCTTATGTCAAAAAAAAAAAGCTAATGTCAGCAAAAACGCGGTAATGCTAGTGTGAAAGCTGTTTTTAAAATCGCAATACAAAGTCGAAATTATTGAAATTCGGACTGATTCTGATGGCAATGTTCAACTCTTATTAGGTAATTTTACAATGCTTAATATTTGACATACTTAATTAGATGCCCATCCCGGCGCGGCAGCCCTGGCGCAACCACTTGGAAGGCGACAAAATGGTCCTCAAAATTAAAATTTTGTTTTTAGCATAGCTACGAAATTTCGTTAGTGTTGGGTACCTTTTTTTTAGTCAATAGAAAATAATTACAGAGAATGTGTACGTAATTTGTAATTCAATGCAAAAAATATCTCATTTTGGTAGGGTTTTCGAGAACCAAAATTGAGGACCTTTTTTTATGTTTTGGTAAATAACAAACAATTTATTATTTGAAGAATATAGAGTTTTTTCTGTTGGTGGGGGACGAGGTTACGGCAAATTACCTCTTGGCCCCTAATGTTCACAGTACGCCACTGGTCATTTGCCTTTAGTTTTTAAAGGTTGACGTAGAAGCGACTATTACCGTCGATGCAGAGCCTTATAGCCGCATAATAAAAAACTTTATGGATTGAAATTAAAGATTTCGATTTGGAAGATATGTGACTACTGTATGATTTTCGACATTATAAAGGGGTCACATAACTTTTTCATGACGTTTTAACTAGGTCTCTACTTGCTTCTCTACACCATCAGTCGTTTATAAAAACTTTATTCATTTGGCAGTCGTGGAAAAAAAATTCCTAAGGAAAAAATTTTTCTTAAAGGTTCAGTTTTTGGTCATTTAAAAAATAAATGAAAAGTCAGATTTTTAATAAAATTTAAAGAAGATCGGACGAAATCTCACAAAGTTTTGCTTAAAGTAATTTTTAATACAACCTAACAAATAAAGATGAAGACTATTTATTGAAAGTTCAATTCTTTCTACTGAAATTTTTTGTTTATTTTTTGATTTCTTTATTGAGTTAAAAACTTTTTTTTAACAAAATATTAAAACACTTTCAAGCTGTAGTTCTATGGAGATTTTATTGGGCACAAACAAACTGCACCAATTGGAAACATAAATGAAATATGAATTTGGCAACAGACACAAAACAAAACGTTAGCAACAGTATCATCGGTAATAAAAGTTAAGAAATTCACTTCCTCC
The DNA here is from genome assembly GCA_949775025.1 of Tricholauxania praeusta. Lineage (NCBI taxonomy): Eukaryota > Metazoa > Arthropoda > Insecta > Diptera > Lauxaniidae > Tricholauxania > Tricholauxania praeusta. Next base: position 117,078,562 of record OX459031.1, on the reverse strand, counting down.
ATCATGCTCGTAGTGTTTGTCTGATGATTGCGAATAAGAATCTGGTTGAAATGTAGGCGTACGGGAAAAACAATAAATTTTCGAAAAAGTTCACCGCAAAAACAATTGATTAACAATTACAGTGAACCAATAGAGGAGAAACGGAGGATGAGCAAAAAGTGCTGTGCTTGCAGAACAAGACCATGGGAACAACATACCTACACAGCAACTGCTGTTACTGTTACTGATGCTGATACAGCAGCTAGCGGCTGTTGTAGACAGACATAACAAAAGTGTAAATTGAAACGACTGATTTTAACTTGGTCTTAAATGAGTTTCTGCGGCTTTATGGCCACAATAGAACATGAAAAATTCAATGAAATGAAAAAAGACAGAAAAAAATGAGCAAACTGTTTGTAAAGTTTTGCCATATTTGGCAAAAACAACAATTGTAAGTAAAGTAACAAATTGCTTGAGAAAAAATTTTGTATAAGGGCTGGGAATACAAGAGAAGTATGGTAGATGAGATAATCTTTGTTTGTGATAGAATTTTAATTAAAAGAAAATTTGTATTAGACAGCATAGTAAACGTATGACTTTTTCTGCGAATTGGTTTTTTTAAGACGGAACTCATGTTTTTTTTTGCATCATTTTATTTTAAAATATTTTTTTTTTAATTTCTTCATATTTTATGAACAGTTGATTGCTACACAATAAATTTTTTTGCAAATTTTTGGAAACAAAAAAAATATTGCTGATGATAGCAATTTTGAATTGTTGCCAAATTTTGTTTTTTTTTTTTTTTTGTTTTCAATAACAAAATGCTCTCATGTTTGAAATTTGATTATTATTTAGTCTATAAATTAAATTTTATACAAATCAAATTAAGACAGACGTGTGCGCGCGAAAACATAATAAGTTGAGCTGAGTGAAATTTATTAAATTAAAGAATTTTTTGTTAAATTTTTCTATGATTGTTTTCATTTGTGCATGCATATTTTTAAATCAATTTTAACACAGAATACTTAACGGCTGAACATAAATAACATAATTAGTAAGGCTGGCCGTGCAACGAACTGATCGAACATGCTCGATCTTTTGCCATACGCAACTAGCCAAACTCGAACAACTCGACTCGCTCGAAACAACTCACTGCCTTCGTTGTCCGTATCATACGATTGGAACTCATGAGTTTGAGCTACGATTTTTTCCCCACTGCACGGCGCTCTGCAATTGAATGGCTTGTACGTGGACAAAACATAACGAACTGAGTTGAGTCGAGTTAAACTAACTTGGTTCACTGCTGAAGTTTTGCAAAAAGTTTGTGAGTTACGAGTTTGTTCGAACGATTTTAGCTCGTTGCAAAGCCTTACTAATTAGCCTGCATGTGTTCACATGCAGTAATATACGATTCGTCGGCATTTTGCTGTAGCGATTCTAGGCAGTGGTTTTATGTTTTCGAACAAAAAAAGTTATTGCTATGAATGTGATGACATGCACAAACATCTGTTATTTCTGTACGACATAACTTAAGTCCAACTAAATATGGATTAAAAATATGGTATTTTTTTTGACTCAACGCATTTTAATGCAAAAAAAAAAAACAACAAAAGTGATTGAAATTATGATTCTGAATGCATTCATTCGTAATACATTTTGAATTTTACGTTGAGGGTTAAAAACGCTTATTATATTACATAATTTGAAACGAGGAAGCAAAGCAGTTGAAGTACAAAAATATTTTGGAATCAAAATTTTCTCCAATTTTTACGCGTAGTGCTTTTTAAATGCAACAGAAAACAGATTTATTAATTAAAATCATATCAAGCAAGATAACAATGCAATCTTCTGTGGATAACACAAATTATTAATTTTTTTTATTATTTCATTTACGCAACTATTTAAATTTATTATACTCGTACATACGTATTATAATGAGGTATGTATATAATCAAAACTTGCAATTACAATAACAACCATAGCATTAACCTCAGTGTAATCTAATAAAATAAATTAAATCCGCTTAATTCGATTCAATTTATGTAATCGCATTTGTAGGCAAGCACTTGTGAATACAACACGTATTTTGCTCAACTAAGTACTTAACAATTATTTGTAGGAACAACAAAAAAAAACAGAAATAAAATGTTGCACATTGCGAAACCACGAGAATAAAAACCAGACACAGTCAGTCAGTAGCGCTAGAGAGCAGGCAAACGAGATCAGTTGAGATCAACAAGATCATTGAGATAAGTTCAGTTTCGACGTCTATCCCCACCTGTACACAGTGCAGTGTTTTTGCTTTCAATCCATCACTTTTAACTGACAGAATAAAGCGAGAAGATAAGGAGGCCTTGACGTTCCCTAGCACTAGCGATAAAATATCGTATGGACAAAGATTTTATGTCTTGCGTTTAAAAATTTAAGAGAAAATGTTTTTTTTTTTAAAAAAAAAAGTCAGAATTTACTCTAAGAGAATTTTTGATGTCTATTTTAATTAAAGTATTACTAAGTTGAGCAATGTAAGGTTAGGTTGAGTAGTCGCTTGCATATAGCAAGGTTCACTCGGAGGCAGTTTGTCCGTTGTGATACCCTCCCTTCTGCTGAAATTTTCTCACTCAATCAGCGCGAGTCAGCCTTCAGACTGAAGTTGAGGATGGTGGTGAGCTCCAACTAGGCTAGTTGCCCAAGTTCACCAAAAAACGAAGAACCAAAATATTTGGTTCGTTTTCTCATTAGTAGATGTTTAATCTCCTGCAGAAGTCTCTGAAGAGGCATCATGTCTGGTAGCCATAGAGCCAATTACACAGTGCCCCGTTAGCACAGTTGACCATACAATAGGTAAATTTTCAAACATTTGTAAGTCTCAAGAGCACATATTGTAAAGTAAAGTAAAAGTAAAGGTAAAGTAAAGGTAAAGTAAAGGTAAATTAAAGGTAAAGTAAAGGTTAAGTAAAGGTAAAGTAAAGGTAAAGTAAAGGTAAAGTAAAGGTAAAGTAAAGGTAAAGTAAAGGTAAAGTAAATGTAAAGTAAAGGTAAAGTAAAGGTAAAAACAACTTTACTGTTTTATTTTAACAACGACATGGCTTTAATACATATTGGAGGACAAATTTTCTTTAAACCAAAGAATTGTTCCTTATGGGGTTGAGTTATTTTTTCGTGCAAGTAAATTCAAGTGGCAATTTAAATTTGCCTGAGATTAAAAAAATACCAAAAAATTTTAAGAAAATAGAAAAAACAAAATCGAGCGAAAATTATGTTTCAATTTCCATATGGAGCGATGATCTTTTAATTTTAGGACTCTTTGCTTTTGGCATCATATTTATTTCATGAGCCATATATTCTACGTTCCGGAAACATTTGTTTTTGGATTTTGGTTTTAACAACTTTGAGTGTTCTTCTCACACGTACTGTGCATAGACGTACTGATTTTTGCCATTCTTTTATGTACCAGTAGACAAACATAAGGCACTTTTTTTGCATTCCCCACTTGTGCAATGTTCCTACTAGGTACTTACATACTTTAAGAGCTAAGCTTTTTTTTTTGTTGAAATTCTCTTTCCAGGAGAAATACCTTTTGTAATTAAAAGAACAATGTCTTCTTTGAAAATCATGGTGACGCTGTGGTTTTGCTTACCTGCAACGAGAAGAAAGCAATAAAAAAGAGGTTAGAAAATCAATTAAAAGTGCGGTCATAAAAAAAGTAGTAGTCTGAGATAATTAAAACAATGTAGGTAGCAGCTTAAAAATTAATTTCAATCAAAATGCCAATAAAAGCAAAGAGCATACTTTTTATGAGTATCTACAACAAAACGCTGCAACAACCTACACAAAACAATTAAGAATTTAAATAGAAATTGCGCTCCATGACTAATTAGTAACGTTATATTGGATGACAGGCGACAAATTGGAAAAAAAATACAATTGAAAATGAAATAAATTTATAAGAAAAAATCTAAGCTCTCCAACAATAGAACTATGCAAATGAAACAACTTTTAAGCCAAGTTAAGAAAGCAATTAACTTGAACAATTACCAAGGGGAAGCAAATACGATATGAATTCAAAGTTTTAACTTTTACCATAAAAAACAGCAGAAAAATTGTAATCGGAGACTAGTTGCACAAAATTTAAGAAACGGATGTTATTAGTAAGAAAAAAAAAATTACTTAGTAGTTACGAGCTACTACTATTGCTATTTTCTACATCTTTACTTAGTAGTTTTCATGATAGCTCAAAATACTTTTGACATAGTTGTAAAAAGTAGTTAAAAAGTTCAGCGCTCAAGTTGGCTCTCAAACAAAAGAGCTCTGCGGATAACTCAAGATAAAGAAAAAGAATTTGTAATGACAAGGGTATACTACTTTTTTTTTGTTTTTATAAGGGATTTTTTCCGGATTCCGTTTTGGTTTTTTAATGACTCTCTATTAAAGTTTGGCTTCAAATTTCAGTTTTTTTTTCTTTTTTTCCTTACTATAACTTTGTTTCTTATACCGCCACCACTTTCTAGTTGATAATAAAGAGCGTTGTGTTTAAATACCAGTAGCCGATCCGTGAAAAAAGCAACAATAAAACTGACAGTTCAGTTGAGTTCCAAAACGTTAGTTTCCTACATTTTCGTGAACGGCATTGTTGCCAATGCTGCTGCTACTGTTGAATTAAAGTGTAAATTGTTGAAACATGCTGTTGACTTTTACGATGATGATGTCGACGACAGCAAAAATGCAGACATAAAATGTGGCACGAGTACCATAAGATATAAAGGACTGACAGTGTTTCAAAGTTAATTTCAGTAAAAAAAAAAAGTACTAACTTAAAAGAGTAGTAAGTGTAGGTGGGTAAAGGAGTAAAATTGAGTGAAATCTATTAGATTTTTAACAGTGCAGAGAAATTAAAAAAATATTTGACGAATTTGTTAGTAACTACCTTTTTGTTCAAAAAGCACAAGACCAAAAATAGCAGCATAAGTTAATAGCAAAACAGACCATGGTTTCGGTTCCCGCAAGAGTGAAATCCTCAGTGACCTTAACCTGATATAGTTTCCAAATAGGCTTTATTTTGGTTTTTCCAAGAACTTGTTAGGATTCATAACAAAATTCAAAACAATGCACTTCGAAATGCATAACTCTTGTATCTCTTTTTTGACACTGTTTTACAGACGCTTTTTCGCAAACTTACTGACGAATCAAAGCCATGTAACAAGCGCAAAAATGTATAAAATATAGGTGAGTTCACCACAGTAAATTGGTTTTTGTGCAGATGTGTAAAACATCAAAATAACTATTAGAAAAAAGATAGCAATATAAGTAAACAGCAACTCAGATCATGGTATCGTTTTCCTCCACAAGATCATCATCAGTGACCTTAACACGATACAGTGTGAAGTTTCTAAGCAGCCCCTATTTTGCTTTTTACATTAACTCGTTAAGAACCATAGCGAAAATCTAAAAAATAAATACAAAATTGTTGCTCTTGCCTGTGTCTGTTCTTATAACTCTTTCATATCATACTTTTCTCTGAGTCCTGTAATTATATACAAGACTTTCAGTGTTTGGGGTGGTCATGACGCCTTTCACGCGCGTTCGATATCAAACTATTCCTTTCTAACACTTTGATCACGTTTTTCTTATAAACTGAAGAAAAATTTCTGATTTCAAATTCACTATATATGGGGAAAATTCTAACAGAATCTCCTGCATATATATTTTTTTATACCAAATAAGAACTATTGTCCACCAGTGTAATCAATTGACCTTAGGTTAAACAAATAATAAATATTTCATAAATGAATCGAGCCTTAGTTCATAACTTTCTGATTTTTACATTTTAACCCAATATTTCACATCGATGGCATTTTTAAATGCCAAATTCCACACACCAAGTGATAGTAAAAAGTTTTGTGTTTTCTTCAATGGCAACCCTGTTTCGGTACATTGACTCCATTGCACGTTGGCAGATAATTTATTTGTTTTGTGGGCTATAAAATTGCCTTCAAACATTTTTTGGTCTTTTCTTTATTTTTCTGTGGATTATTTGCCATTTTTTGTGAATATATTTATTTTTTTTTCGTTTTATTTTTAGGGCATTTTAGCAAAACCTAGAGAAAAACAAAACCAAAGAGAGCATCACAAACATTTAAATGTTGTTGCAAAGTGTAAAAATCTTATGACATTTTTGTCAAGGATGTTTTTTCTTTTTGTTTATCTGGCTGGCTGCATGTCTGTCTTGCTGTCATTTATTTATGTGCGGCGCACAGTGTTATATTTTGAGAAAAAATGGACAAAATCAAATTCCCGTCGATAACAATGCCCAAAAAAAAACGAGGTCGGTCTCATTCGAAAGGTGATTTCATGCTTTTTTTAGAAAAATTGTCCCGAATCGAGATCCCAGCTTTGGGCATTTCTCAGAAATGTCCAAAATATGGTCTTTTTCACTTTTAGACAGTTTTTCCCAATTTTAGTACAATTTTGACTCGTATACATATCCGATGATAATTTATTTTGAAAGTCGAGAGTATATATATATATATTTATATATCTTTTAAAACTAATTCGTTATAAAAAAAAAATTTTTTTTCGTATTATAACTAAAAAAATGACAAAAATTGTCATTGTCTGAGAAATGCCCAAAGCTGGGATCTCGATTCGGGACAATTTTTCTAAAAAAAGCATGAAATCACCTTTCGAATGAGACCGACCTCGTTTTTTTTTGGGCATTGTTATCGACGGGAATTTGATTTTGTCCATTTTTTCTCAAAATATAACACTGTGCGGCGTAAGGCCGAATGCAGTAACAGCCGCGTTGGGGGCAAACGGGTGTGTGCAGCGGTATTGAAGAGTATGAGAAGACAACAAATTATTTTCAGTGTAGAAACAATTTACAGTTGATTTTTTTGGGTATAAAAAATATTTTGCATTTATATGATGGCATTTATTTAGGGCATTAAAAGGCGGAAAACATTTGGGATAGCCAGAGAAAAAAAAAACGAGGGAAAGAGATTATGTGGCAATGAGAGCTAGAAAGCTAAATAAAGTTTTGTGTTTGGTGTCATACAGCTGCAAGTGGCAGAAAGTCATTAAAAAGAATTTGCGTTTAATTTGAACGTTTAAATTTAATGTGCATAGTTTTATTTTAATTAAGAGAACGCTGTTTTGGCTGAGTTCAAAAAAAATTACATATTAAAATATTTAATTTAGTATGTGTTATCAAACATTAAAAACAGAAAGATAATATTCTGAAACCTTTTAACTTTTGAGCTCATACTTGAAAAAAAATTTGTATTGTGTATACAGATGAAAAATTAGCAGTATATTTGGCAAATAAAAAATAATTTTTGCATTTCCTTAGAGAGCAAAAAAAAGAGATTTTTTATGAATCCATTGGTTTTCTGACATATTGCGGTTTTCGCTAAAAATCAGCAACTTCGATAGCTATGGCTCTGAGCATTTTTTCGAGCGACAGTCATGTGTACATAATAACGAGCAAGGGCGCGGTGCCACGCCCCAACCTTACTTGATATAAATACTTTAAGTGGCTCATGCACTAAGTAAGATAGCCTTGCATAAAAAAAAGTGTTTCAAACGGTTATGATACAGATATAAAACATTCGTAACTTCTGAACGAGACCAATTTTGATAATGCGTTTATGTTTGTATCACACAATAATGTGGAAAAATTTCACTCTTTTGACAGCAAAATGCTACACAATACAATGTGGCACCATTTGTACTAGTAAATTAGAGTACAGGGTCATATTTTAAAGAATTTTCTCGCCGTGTTTACGTAATTATATATTTAATTTTAAGAAGCTGTAGGTAATTAAAACAAGTTACGAGGGACGAATTTCTTTTTTTCTTGTAGGTTTTTTTTTTAGTTCAAGGGCAAAATTTTTAATTATTTTTATTTTAAAGCCAAGCTTAGTTTTCGCTTTTCTGCGATTTTTCTTTTAGACTCAATTATCTGAACGATTCATGATTTTTTTTTTTTTTGCCGACAACGCCTACTCTCGAAGGATTATTATACCATTAATTTTTTTTAATAACCTCAAGAATTTTTTCTTACAGTCACAATGTCATAGTCAGTATTTTACATTTTCAGCGACCACGTCGCATCGGGGACAGCAACGTCTCATGTCAACACATTTGACAATAAACTTGTCAACACTTCAATTAAAATTAAATGCGCAGGCTTTAACTAAAAGTATTCTGTAAAATTTTGTAAATGGAATTTTTTTAAATAAATGAACAAAAGTTCAATGAATTGTCAACAACAATAAAGCCACAGCTTATTTAAGGCAAAAGTAGTGCGCATAGAAAGAGAAAGAATATACATAGGGATGATAGTGTTACGAAATTAATAATTATAATTTTTCTCAATGTTCAACAACATATTTACAGCATTAATGTGTTGAATGAAATGTTCCCTTTAATGATTTATTAAATGTTGCATTATTTTTCACATTCATACAAGCATATGTATGTATATCAACAATAAAAAAATTTGTAATTAATTTTTTTAATGATATAAAAAGGCTTTAATTACAACAAACATATGTTAATGAAATGAAATTTACATTTTCGCATAAATTACTATGCAAGCGGTTTATTGCGAGAATGGCCACAACGGGCTATCCGATTAGGGTGACGGAAGCAAAAAGTATTCACACGAGTATTTAAGTTCTTTTGTCGATTACATTGCAGGAATCAAAGTTTGAAATTGAAAAATTTTAATTCCAATTTCTAAGGATATGGAATTTGGCATCAATTTTTTAAAAAAAAGGCGATTGGAACTCGGATTTTTACATTTTAATAAAGGAATTTATATCATTGTCGATTGCATTCCGTGAATTAAAATTTGGAATTGAAAGTTCCATTTCAAGAAATTGAAATTCGGAGTAACTTCTACAATTCCATGACAAAAGTGATTGATTTCAATACGGAAACAATTTCGAATTTCAATTCCGAAAATTTAAATTTCGAATTTCAATTCCGAATCTCAATTTATTTATTTATTTATTTATATGTTCATTGATTTGTTAGCGTAACAAGACAAATATCTTATATTAATACACTAACCACAAGTTGCTTCAAACATTTTTCTTTCATTACTTAAATATAAAGAATTAAAATAATTTTAAATTAAAATAAAGTAAAAGTGTAACTAAATATATTAGAAACTTGGATTACAAAATTATATATAAAAATAAAAATTTTAAAATTTGAAAACTTAAGTTGTGAAACTGCTTTTTTGTATTAAATATTAAAAATTTTAAAAACTATTGCAACAAAGATGTTAAGTTTTTTTTGAATTGCACTAGGCTACTCATGGACCTTAAGTTTATAGGAAGAGCGTTTCAAAGGCGGATGGAGAATATAAAAAACTGTCTTTCGGAAGCCAAGCAGGTGTGACAAAGTTGAAGTATCGTACTTGATCTGCTAGATCTGGAGAAAGTTAATCTACGAAACAAGTATGAAGGCTGTTTAGTGAAAACGATCTTATGTAGTAAAATAAGTGTACGATATTCTAAAAGTTTGTTGAAACTCATATTGTACATTCTGCTAGAAAATGGGGAAATGTGACTTCTGCGTTTTAGACCATAAACATATCTGGAAATATTATTAAACACTACATTTAATTTTTGTCTGGAAATTTTTGAAATTGAATAAAATTTTTCAGTTCCAAATTTTGACTCCTGGAATGGAATTGACAAATAAATCAAAAGTCTATTTAAAATCCCAATTGAGATCGATTCCCAAAGAAATAAGTCCTAGCCAGCTCCGCGTATACTTTGAATGCGATCTTTTTCGATGAGTATCCTTTGGTGAGTGCTCTTTGCATGCGAATTCTTTGATTGCATACTTTTTGGGGTATGTACTCTTTTTGTGCGTACTCTTTGGGGTGTACTCTCTGGTTTTGTGCGAGTCCTTTGATTGCATACTTTTTGGGGTATGTACTCTTTTTGTGAGTACTCTTTGGGGTGTACTTTCTGGTTGTGTTTTGACTCTTGGAATGGAATTGACAAATAAATCAAAAGTCGATTCAAAATCCCAATTGAGCTCGATTCCCAAAGTAATAAGCCCTAGCCAGCTCTGCGTACACTTTGGATGAAATGTTTTTCGATGATTACCCTTCGGTGAGTGCTCTTTGCATGCGAATCCTTTGATTGCATCTTTTTGCGGTATGTACTCTTTTTGAGCGTACTCTTTGGGGTGTACTTTTTGGTTGTGTACTCTTTGGTTGTATACTTTTGTAGTGCGTAATCTTTGTGCATTTGTATATAGCAATGACCGTTTTTACACTAAAAAAACTGAAGGTTTTTTCTTTGTGATCTGACAGCACCAGAACCCTTATTATGGGGCTACTTGAAAGTATGTGCTCTTGCTTATAAGCTTCGAGTAACGCCTGAAATAAAGGAGCACCTTCGAGCCGAGATATGTCTTTAAAAACCTGAAACCTTGCGTAAGGTCAGAGAAAATACTGTGGAAAGCACTTGAAATTGTGAGCATGAAAATGTTGTTCATTTGGGGGACGTTGTTTTTTATACACAATACTGAGAGTATTCATTAACTTTAATTTAAAATTAACTAATAAAAACTACAACAAAACATATGCAGTTATTTTTGTATTATATCAATCAGACTTTCATTGACCACATTCTACAAAACTTTTAACTGACACTCGTATTATTTAAATAAGCATTCATACTTAATTATTGAAACATTTTTTTTAACAAAAATTTTTGTTTATTAAGCTATGTTGTTTTAACAAATTTATCAATATTTTTAAAATAAATTATTTGCCAAATACCGCTGAAATTATTATAATTTTTTAAGCTTTTTTGTTTAATCAAAAACAAAATAAATTGCATATTTATTGATAGAGCAAATATTTTTCTATAAAAAATAAATCAAAATATTTTTGCGCTTAAATTGATAGCATAAATAAAATTCCAAATCCCACTGGCGACACATGGCTGCAATTAACAAATTTATAAAAACAACAAATGTTATTGTCAGATCAAATTAATAATTTTTTGCAATAATCAATTATTTTATATTTAACCACATATTAAAATGAGGTTGGCCTGTTTATAGAAATTATTTGGAATGGCACAAGTTCACAAAAAAAATAAACACGATGAACATAGTACATATCATCATACATTTTTTGGTGCCAAGTTCGACCATTTAAAGCTATTTATTGAATAAGCTTTTTACTTGATTTAAAGCTTCAAGCTTAATAGCTAAGAAGGCTAAAAACTGTTGTAGCTAAACTCTATTATTCTTATTAACATTTGCATTGGAAGTGAGCGTGGCCGGGAGATAAATTTCACCACTTTTACTATAGTATATTTCAGAGAACAAACAAACGACTCAGGAATAAAATAAAAATATTTTTCTGAATATTTTAAGAACTTTTTACTGAAAATTGATATTTAAGCAGAAAAAAATGATAAAAGTTGGAGTTTTGATCAAAACTGTTTTTATCACTAACGTCAAAACTAAAAATCTTAGAGAAAAAGCAAGAACAGGAGTTAATAAAAAACTTGTCTCAACTTTAAAGTCGACTTCAACTATTATTCTTTTTTGCCACATATATAAGGCTTGCTATATATATACACAGATTCTTAAAAATATTTCCATAAAATCTTTAATCATCAGGATACTCAGTCGCTGTAAAATATTTAAAAACAAAAAATTTGCGCGCAAAAGGCTGTTCGAAACTACCTGGAAGCAACGAGCCATAAATTAAAATTTGTATTACTCTCTTATCAGGTGCACTTAAGTGGCAAAAAATATGCAGCTACAGCGAAAAATGACAAAAAATTCATAAAAAAAAACAACAAGAAATTAAGGCATGCAAACTGATATAAAACAAAGAGCTTAAACCAAAAATAAAATAAAGGACAAATGTTCTTAAGAAAAATAAAATAAAAAAACAAAATTCAAGATCCGAAAATACTTTCATTTAAAGGCACTTAAAGAGAGCGTAATAACCTCATTAAAAAATAAACAGGTAAAAATTATGTACAAAATGCTTCATGTCGTTAAAGGTGATAAAAAGTGCTGCAGAAGGAGTAGTAAGGTGTGCTTTATGCCGTAGTTTCAAAAGCTTGTAGTAAGAAAAAATATGCAACTACAAAATGCAAGCACTGCAATACAAAAAAAAAATAGTCTTAGGACCATTTTCTAGGGCGCGAAAAGATGCTCAAGTTTCAATTTTAGATAACAAAGTGAGGTTGCAAATACACAAAAATTTTCTGTTTGACTTTTCTTAATAATCTGGCTATGCCTAACAGAAATGAGTTCTTTTAGATCACGTCAAGATTATGAATTATCCTTGCTGGAATATGCAGAAAACAATGTTTTGGGATATACATAGGTAGCTCATTTCTGTTTATAGTTATCATCAGACGGTAAGTTTTTTCTCTTTTCAAAATGTTAAAAATACGCTGCGTTTTCTGTGATATTTTCTGTTTTTTCTTTATAAAAGCAGAGAAATATATTTTATGCTGAAAACAAAGAAAGGTTTTAGAATTTTAATGCCTAATATAATGCTCACTTCGGAAAAAACTTTCTATCTTATTTGCTTTATTTAAAGAAGTCTGCTTCCTTCGGGATGATATATTTTTCCCAAATTGGTGCAGAAAATGTGCGTCATTAGGGTAAGTAAATATGTGTATTGTTATATAATTTTTTCATAAATAAAGTGAATTTGTCCTTTTCTCTTAATTTTAAAAGAATAACATTTACTTATGCCAATACACTTAATTCCTTCACATAGTTTGTATGCATGTGAACACATGCACATTTTTTAAATCAATTTAAATATAGAAAAAATGTGAAAATGAGCTGAAAGCTTTATAATTTTTTTACGAATCTAGTAATTGTGCATGTGTTCACATGCATATACAACAACCGCTGTTGTTCGACAATATATTCTATCAAAATCAGCCAAATGGAGTTAAAGGTTTTGTTTTTTATGTAACATAATTTTTTATGCAAACGAGCACTTTGGTCACGATCCAAATTGTACTCCTGAACGCATTCAATGGCAGCGTATTGTTTAAGATTGAACTCCCAAACTTTATGTTAGAAAGTGCGTTATTTTTAAGTTAAGTTAAGTGCGATCATTTTTTTTACTTTACTTTCTTTTACTTAGATGGATTGAATGAAAATTGGATTTAAGTCACGTGACTATTGTGTGCCAAACTCCAAAAATATTAAAGTATATTTGCCTAAATTGTGCTAAGTAAAAGAAAAATTAAAAATAAATAATAATTTTTTCTATGTTTTCCCCACTAGATTCCTCATAATTTTTTTAAGGCACTAAAAAACATAAATCAGTACTTGCTGTCCAGTAGTAATTATTTTAAAAACAAGTAAGACAAAAGTGTGCATGTGGTCACATGCACAATATACGTTTCTTACTACATTTTGAACTTCACGATGGGTGTTAAACGGAGCATGTTTTTTGTTTGTGAATATAATTTGTGATAGGTATATAGGTGTTTTGTAGTTGTGATTTTTGTTATTAGACTCAAAATTAAAAAAATATTTTTCCCAATCCTGCTACTCTCTTTTTTAGTTTTTATTTTTTGGGTATCTATAGTAGGAATATTTCTTTGCTCCCGTTCTGGACTTGCCAGAAGACGATTTAAGACACTTGGTTCGCTTTTCTTCAATGGTTTGGAGAATTGTTATCACAACTGCTTGATCTAAATGAGTCGATTGCTCTTACCTAATTGCACCTCACATTACCTTACCTTAGTTTACTTTGCACTGCCTTACCTTATATTGCTTAACCTTAAGTTACCCTACCCTACCTTGCCTTATCTTACTTAACCTTACCTCACCTTTCCTTCCCTACCTTACTCTATCTTACCCTACCTTACCTTACCCTACCTTACCTTACCCTACCTTACTTTTACTTGCTTATCTTACTTAAACTTACCTTACCTTGTATCATACCTCACCTTACCCTATACGTTACCTTACCTTACCGTACCTTGCCTTAGTTTACTTAACGTACATCAGCAGCCAATTGGTTAACGCGAAAATCATCAAATTGAAATTTGATGTAAAATAAAATATAGCGTGCGATTCATAGCAACTTTTTCGATTTCACCAACTGCTGATAAAATATTTAAAAAAAAACTACACATTTATAAATTTCACTTACTAGTAACTTCACTTTATCTTAACATAGCACTAAAAATAACAATTTTTTTTTTAAACTAAATCTATGAGCCGAAGTCTTGCAATAAAAATAAAGACATTTTACCTGCACGTTGGTGGATTCATGGATAAAAACATGAAATCTTTTTCAATGATTTTTATATTTTCATTTATTAACAAAGTAATTCATGTGAAAACGTGTTAAATCAACTGTGATAAAAAGAAGCCATATAACCGTGGTAACGTATTTATTGAAATTTTAAATTGAAATATTTTGCAGTATGAAGATGGTTAGTAATTTTTAAACTTTAATTGAAAATTTAATATACAAACAAATAGAAAACATTAAAAAGTAATATAATACTGGCAAATGAAAATTTATATATCTACTAAATGCGAGTGCGTCGTAAAGTTTTATATTATTTAATAAGCTGATATTTACGAGCATGCGAGAGTGTTGTGTTTCAAAAACGTGATCCCGCATAAAATTAAACTTCAAAATAAAAACAATTGCAAAACGAAGAAAAAACGCAATAAAAATGTTATTTCAGAAATTTTTATGAGCGTATTATATACAAAAACCAATGCGTACAATTATTGTCCGTTTTCACTTCCGCTTGACAACGCAATTCGCTGAGTTTAGAGGGTTGATATAGCACACACAATATGGGTAACTTTCCATAAATGAAAAAAAAAAACAGGGCATTGCACTTAAGACTAAATTTCGTGTTACTGGCACGCGATGCAATTGGTTTTTTCAAAAAAAAAAAATTGTGTCACCAAATTCGTTTTCAACCCCCATTTTATTCGTTACTATGTAGCAAGTGGAATTGGGTTATTTTTTATTTTTTTATTGTATTTTATTAAATGTAATGAAATGCCTTACAAGTTTACAAATTGTTATTGCAGACCGAAGTACAATAAATGAATTGTGTTGTAAAATATGCCTGCTTATAGGGGTAAAACTTATTGTCAAAATTAATGGCAATATTTCGGTATATTTATATGTGTCAAAACTTTGGGGGTTGAAGAAATAAGTGTTATTGATAAAGATGTTGCATGGAAAGCACAAATGCCTTCGAGTTGTAAAACAAATTAAAATTTAACATTTGTAGAGTTTTCACAAACATTTGTAAGGTTTTCGAATCAATATTATGAATTTGTTAGTTAAAATCTTGCAAATTGGACCTTCAACGTGAGCAGGTTTATAGAAAAAATCTTAGAAGCAGCTTAGTCATGGTTTTTGAGTATTACAGCAGATTTTTTTTTTATATGTAAATATATAGGAGCTTTTCATTGAGACTTTTAAAATGCATAGCATATGATTCTAAGTTGGTTTATGGTTTAAATGCTAAAAAAGTTTTTTCACCTACTTTAGTTTCTTCCACGTAGGTCCTACTTTTTTGTTTGTTTTCTCTTAAAAAGCGTACTTTTTGATTTTCTTCTACTTAGAAGGGAATACAGGTGACCTACTTTGGAAGAGCTGTGTGAACGAGTAATTTCATTTAAAAAGGAAAGGCTTGCTTTTTTGATCAATAATGCGGGTAAGGAGTTCTATGGTTTTTGATTTTCTGCGTGTTTTATTATGTTTCTAACGAAATAAAGGTTTTATCATTGAGTCTAATAAAATGCATATAATTCTTAATTGGTTTAAAGAAATTTTTTTTGGAAATTTTC
Organism: Tricholauxania praeusta; assembly: GCA_949775025.1. Classification (NCBI taxonomy): domain Eukaryota; kingdom Metazoa; phylum Arthropoda; class Insecta; order Diptera; family Lauxaniidae; genus Tricholauxania; species Tricholauxania praeusta. The sequence continues at coordinate 117,062,731 of OX459031.1, read as the reverse complement.
CAACATTTCATGTTGTGTTTTTTTACACTGTAGTACTTTACTTAGCTGCAATTTTTCTTTTAATTTAAATCATTTTTGTTGAAAAAGCTTCCCATTATCCGTATTTACACATAAATATGATATTAAATTACCAATAAGCACACCATGAATGTAAAATAATTATCGATGGTCGTAATAAATAAAATAAATTTCATCTTATATCGGTTTTACGTCAGTTAAATTTCGAATATCCAATACATTAAAAAGCATTCATTATTTTCATCCTTCAGGGAATATTCATTTGATGCTGTAATTATTGCACATGAGTGCATTGGAATCATCAGTGCAATGTACGCGAATTTATTGCATCACATTCATTGAACCAATTTTGTTGATTAAATGGGGAAATTTAATTATTTTGAACTTTTTTACCTTGATACATAGAATTTCAATTTTGTATTGCAAATTTTTCAACTGATAGCATTGCACACTTGGACATGGGCAAATTGAATTTTTGCATTACATACTCAACAGGAAATGTTGGCAACTTTTTCCAATAGAAATAAATATGAAATCTTTTAGTATGACTATAAGCTTGAATATTGAAAGACTCAAAACTGTCTCACTCTTCGCCGGCAGCACAATCAGTGACAAGGCGAACAGTGAGACATTCCAAACTTGTTTAAAAAATGACACTTGTGTGCGATGAAATTAACTCACAAAATGAATTATTTTTACTAAACTCATAATTTTTATTACAAACAACAAAGCAATACAGCAATAAAAAGGAATTATATTCAGCTTCAGATTTAAAAAGCTGATGGGCAAAGGAAATTCGTGTTCAAAAGAATATAGAAAATCAACGTCAATGCAAGCATCTTTCTGTGGATTCACTTGGTATAAAAATAATTGCATTATATGACTGTTCGGACTGTCTCACTGTTCGCTCAGTTTCGCCACTCGCACTGTCTCACTGTTCGCTCAGTTTCGCTGCTCGCATTGTCTCACTTTTCACATTATTTTACTATTCACACTGTCTCACTGTTCGCACCTTTTTCTTACAGAACTTTCATACTAGGGGTAGCAAGAACGACAAGTGTAGTTACTATGCGCAAATATTGTGAAGCGAACATAAACTGAACAAGCTAAAGGCGTCTTTACAAAGTATTTTGAAGTAAGAAAAATGAAGGAAAATTATCAGAAAATATTGTTGACAAAACAAACTATTAAATTCAAATTGGATGCGAGCAAACAACTCAACAACTATGTGTCGATGCTGATGTTGTTGTTGTCGTCGTCCTCTTGGCAGGTTTTAGCCGAGAGAGCAAATATTCCACCTCCAACGATAACTTTAGGTGTGCACGCTTGACATCAGTGACAACACAACGCCACCCAAGAGTATGCTGAAAAAAGTGTCACCCATTTTAATATTAAACGACGCAAGTTGTTGCTGCCACTTTTGCCGCTACTGTTATTTTCAATATAGTATAGTAAAAAAATGTTGCAAGAATGTGCTACAAAATGCTAAAATGAGCTGCAAAGGTGAAATGTGTTTGTTTGTGTACTTACGCTGCAGATTGAATTTGAAAATATATTTAAAAGTAACGATTTTGTGGAGTGCATATCAACGTTTACAGAGTACGCCAGCGAAACAGTCGTGTGAGTGTAAAGTGCTGAAGTAGCAGCATACTTGGCCATGATAGTGCTGCATATTTTTGAAAACAAATATGTACACAATTAAATAACATTTTTAGAAATTCTGTGTTTGGAAATAATACACTTAGTGTTGCACCAATTAAAGCTAGGATACTTACAACGTTTACTTCTTCAAGAAGGCGAGTATGCGAATAGTATGGACACTAAATGGACCCTTTTTTAAACAGGCATATTTTCTGCTTAACTATCTTGGTTAAACTTTAGTGAAATTTTGGGCTGATTTCACCTACTACTTAAGTGTATGAACTTAAAACGACGCTATCATAAGCATAACTATAGCAAGAATCAAACTGTCTCACTGTTCGCCGGCAGTGCAGTCGTGAAAGGCTAACAGAAGAAACAACTGCGATATGAATGCACATGTTTTAAGGAATAGAAGTCAAGAGAATATGTAGTTCTCTTCCAGAACCATATTTACTTTAGAGTCTAAAGAATGAAGATGGCAAGTTTGATTTATCGTTCTGAAAAGTCTGAACTAGAAAAACAAATTAATTTTCCAGTAAGTTTCTTTAACTTATGTATTGTATCGGCCAAACTAGTTTTAAGGAAGTACTAGTTTTTCCTAGGCCAAACTAGTTCATCCGAAGCATTTTAGGATGAACCAGTTTAGCCTAAGATGAACTAGAGTGATTATTTTCATTAACGAAATCAGGATTTACTTAACATTTTACATCGGTCGCGGCTCAAAGTTTATATCCTCCAATGTGTTCAACACCGGCTAAGCGACGGTTCACAATAGTTTTTCCTAAAGACTAGTTTGGTTGGTAACATATATATTTTTGTTTATTTTTGTGCAACTGAATTGAGAGAAAGGGGGCATCTACTTTAGAAGCAGCCTACAATCTGCATTAACTGGCGTTTGCTGTTTCCTCAATTTTTTTTCACATAAATGTAAACTAAAAATGTAATAAATTCAAAGCCAAAGGTAAACCGCACGGGCGCACTTACACAACATTATACAAACGCACCTTTTGTGCATAAATATGTCTGAGTTTACACAAATAAGAAACTAGGGAAAAGAATTTAAAAACGATTTTTCCAAAAAGAAAATTGATGGAGCGACTCGTTCAATCGTATAGCGTTTGTGGAGCATTCATTTTAAGGACTTGCACCTTAGCTTGCACACAACTGCAACATAAAGTGGAGAAAAAGAAAATCACCAAAACCTTTGAAAAAGCAGCTGAAAATCAATTTCGAAATACCAGCGGAGTTGACGTCGAATATTTATTACATTTTTCACAAATAAAAAAGATAGGAGGAAAAAGTGTACGAAATATTTCTTTTGTAATTGAAAATTTAATGTAAAACGAATGCGAAAATATCTACAAGCAGATTAAAGGGTTACAGGTACCCAAATTTTGCACTGAAAGGAATATTAAATTTGATACTTTTAGGAGAATATCGCCCAAAAGCTGACATCCCATTTAATATCGAATTCCCAGTTTTAAGAGAAATTCCTTATCCACTCATCATCCTTTGTTCGTTTTCTTCGAAGCCAATTTATTAATTAAAGTTTTAGAAGAAGTTTTCTCATGGATAAAACGCTCAAAAAATAAAAATTGACAAAAACGACAAGAACTAAGATTCCGCTCTCAAGCCTAGAAACCGGACACAACCAAGTAATGTAAAAAACACATTTTCGACATATTCGTATCGATTGGACCGAGAAGAATTATTCTGTAAATGAGACAAAAACGAGCTCAAACGGACTCTTGATTTTGAAGAGCGCTACCGTAGCTCGCGACCGCTTCTTTCTTTTTGGGCTCGCTTGCGCTCCTTTCGATTGGACCGAGAAGAATTATTCTATAAATGAGACAAAAACGAGCTCAAACGGACTCTTGATTTTGAAGAGCGCTACCGTAGCTCGCGACCACTTCTTTCTTCTTGGGCTTGCTTGCGCTCCTTTGAGTTTCGAGCGGAAAGAGCTCGGAAAAGAGCTTAAACTCTCTGGCTCGCGAGCCTTTAGCTTTTCGAAAAAGAGCTTGCAAGCGTGAGGCAAATTCAGCTCTTAGCTCGCGAGCCAAAAAAAAAGAAGCTCGTGATCCAGCTTTTCCGAACTCTAGTTTATTATCTACATACTTTTTTTTTTTAAGTTGCAATTGTTAAGAACAATATCAAACGCCCTCGAAAATAAATACATATAACATAGGAGAGCCACACAGATATATTATCAATAAATTTAATAATGAATAGTACAGGCTTCACAAATGTCAAACTACTCAATGAAGTTTGTAAGCCCAATAATACTTGAATTAAATAACAGTTAAATTGAATTGTTCAACAATTTCTCATACAAATTTCTGAGTGCTTACAAACTTTAAAAGACTTAAGCTTTACAAACACACATATTTACGTATAAACTTTTCTATTATTTACTTAATGTTTGCCTAAATATGTTCACAGCAACTCACTAATGTGATAAAACTTTTCGTTTTTCCTCTTATCAATATATAATGAACGTTGCTTATTAATTTCCGGAACTTTAATGAAAACAAATCAAAAGCTATTCAACAAACACTACCTTTAGTACCTGCCGATAAAATCGATAAATACAAATTAACCTTTAGGACTATCAAGACTATCAAGCAGCAGCAGCAGCAAACATGTTACGGTTGAGTACTTTGGGCTCTTAAATAAAGCAGGAGGTTGTAACGCACTTCCGACAGCATAACACAAAAAAACCCCCACACACTCACATCAACGTACATACGTATGTACATCCTGTGCTATTATTGTAAGGAAATTAACTATGCCAACTGGTGTTTGCTGCAACTATAACGAGTGTAGTTTTGAAGCTTTGGGGCAATTTTTCATTACAAGGAATACGAACAAAAACTAAGAACTTTTTTTCTTCTTTTGTTTTCATATTATTGGTTCCATTCATCAAAACTGGCTATAGAAAAGTAAGAAAACGATAAGAGAAGTACAAAAAAATGTCTATACAAACATACGTGCATTATGTAAGCTGCTGTGTGTGTGTAAAGGCAAAAGGATAACATCTATTTATGTTAGAGAAGGTTGAAATCATCACTGGATATACGAGAGTAGTTTTGTCTGTATGTAAGATACATGAAAGCAAAGTGTAAGATGAAACTATGCTCGAAAAAGATGTTAAAATAAGTGAGGTGATGAGTAGTTGAAGAAGAAGAATATAAAACTAGTTCAAGTTACTATAAGGGGACAAATAATCGGAGATGTGACACCATGATTAGGTATAGGAATTTTATGTTTAAAAAAGCATAAAGTGTTTATGACACTACTGAGAAATGTTACCGCAATAAATGAAAGAAATGATGAAGCGCCTCGTTGACGTGAGAGCTGATGATTGTTTTATCATTGAAAATTGAGATGTTAATTTTTAAGAAAAACTCTTAGTATGTTTGTTCAAGTGCCTGAGAAATGAGTATAAGCATGCTTAGGAAAATTATATTAAAAGTAACTACAATAATATTCACTTCTTCATTAGAATGAAAGTTTTCAAGAAAACTCTTCAATGTAGAGTTAAAAAGCGGATTAAAAATTTCAAGTACTAAAACATTAAGTATAAGTTCTCGTAGGCAAATGAGGAATGGGTGTAGGCAAAATTGTCCTCATTTAAAGTATTATTGTCAACAACGAAAAAAAAATCAGGTGGGTTCTGCTGGCATAAAATGTCGAAATGTAGAAAAAGGTTGAGAAACACGAAAAAAAGTACTTTACAGTACATTAAATTTCATAACGATAGCTTTATTATAACGTATTGCAGGCTTTCAACGACTTTTTGCAGCATATATTTTACCGGCCAAACTAGTTTTTAGGATGAACTAGTTTTTCCTAGGCCAAACTAGTTGATTTGTATGCCTATTAGCATGAAATTTAATTTCAGCACAAAAACACTGTTGATACCAAAGCCGGTGCTGAACATACTATAGGCTGAACCGTGGTCGAAGGCCGCCGCAAAGCCAATATTCGAAGATCGCCCACTTACCCTAACTTACCACTTTCCAAGCATACAACGAAATTGATAAGATTTATTTTTTCACTTTGCTACAGTCTTAGTCTTCGCTAGCTACAGTGGTTTTGTATTAAGTCTTTATTGCCTGTTTTTAAGCTTAAAGCTAACTAGTTTGGCCTAAAACTATTTTGGCCGTGTAACATACATATACACTTAGCTTATATTAATGAATGTTTTTTAAGATATCGTCTACAAAATGAGTTTACAATTGTGAGATTGCTCAAAATTGCATAAAAAGTAACACGCCTACATCCGCCCATTTTTTGAACATTATATAACACTCTTGGTCAGCATCTGGCTGCTGAATTTTATCACAATATCTTGCATAGTTCGCGAGATATGACGTGATAAAGTTTAAAAATCAAGATAATGCTACGCCTCTTTAAAACCTTTTTCAAAGTGAAAACTTAACTAAATTCTAATTTTATTCTTCTAAGCAACTTGAAAATTGAACCTTGAAATCGTTATATCCAAAATATGATAATATTTATGCTCTTATAAGCTAAATCGGGGACTGTGATTTTGTTATGAATGATAAAAAGATTGAAAAGGTATTTTTGTAGTATATTTATAGCTATGAAAAGAACGATTACACTGGTCAGCAAAAAAAAACCAAACCCACTTATTCTTGTGTAAAATTCTTCGCTAAGTTCGAAAAAAAATTTATCGAACCAATTCGCCTCAATCCCTCCATTTCCCACACTCTTCTCACCAAAATGTTTAAAAATTCCAGTTTTTGTTTCTAAATATACCTATTCCTTGTAAAATTTTTGAAGGGAATTGACTCGACAAATTTTTTTTCGTACTCAACGAAGAAATCTATAAGGGATAGGTATATTAGAAACAAAAATTGGATTCCTTAAGAATTTTGGTGAGATGAGTGGGGGAAATGGGGGGATTGAGGGAAATTGGCTCGAAAAGTTTTTTGTTTTTTTTTTTTCGAACTCAGCGAAGAATTTTACACAAGAATAAGTGGGTTTAGTTTTCCAACCAAAACTTTTTAATTTTTTTTTGTTGGCCTGTGTTATCGAAAAAAATTCAAGTCTGTCGATATAACACTTTTTTTTGGGTTATATTTTAACCTAAAGGCTAGCTCATTCAAAACCAAATTAGACGAATGAATATGGCGAAAAGTTTCGCATGGTTTGCTATTGCATACAAAAAAAGAAAACAAATTCATTTAAGAATAATTCAGCTGAAAATGTCATTTTAATTCATGTGTTATAGGTTAAAATTGCCAAATATGTCTTGCAATAATAAGGGAATAAGTCAATTAACTCAAAAAACTAATGAATAAAATTAAAAGTTTTCCACGCAGTCATCAAACAATACAAGCAAAAGCAAATAGAAAGCAAAAAAAAATTATAATCTTTCTCATTTCGGCAACAAAATAAGGAACTGCTCGTAAGAAAGTAAGAACAAACGCCAAACAGCTGGCACGCTGTGCTCTAAATGATTTCCTGTGATTACGTGTCATTAATTTGTGGTTATGTAAAAACTGTTTTGTATGTTCACAACTACATACATATACAACAAATGGCACTTATGTATGAGCATGTGTTTGTATGTACGTATACCTTTTAAGTGCATGTGTGTGGTTGCAATAAAAACTCTCATAATGGTGGCAAAAACAACGCGCTTATGTACTTGTTTAGTCGTCCCTTCATCTATGTTCACTTGTTTTTTTTATTATTATTATTTTTATTTTCTCTCATGTTTTATTTCTTACAATAAGTTTTTAATATTAGTATAGCAAAATGGCAGGCGCAGCTTTTTTTTTTTTTTTTTTTTCGTATTGCTTAGAGGAAGGCGACAATATTGCATTTACGGTGGAACAATGAAATTAAACTTTAAATTGCGAATTTTAACTGAAATTAGAAGTAGAAAAACATAAAGTAAATATGCTAAAAAGTTCCTCAACTGATAATCTTTGTTTTTGTCTCATTACCAATAGTGAAAAAAAGTACTTTCCTTTCCAACCACTCGACAACTCGAGAACACTTACAGGCAAAAAAAGCTCAAATCAAGAACATGTAGAGGTTTTCTAGAACCAAAGAGTATCCGAGGATACATCATAAGATTTGAGGAAATATGGTTATCCTACTTTATGGCGATTTTAAACCATATCTAGAAGGAGATATTTTCAGAAAATCTTTCGCGACTAAACACCATTACCCGAATTCCGTTGGTTGAACCCAGTATGAAATCTGCCATCAAATTGCTACCTGACGACAAGGCGGTGAAGTTTGTTAAACTTCAATCAGTTGTAGTCACCATTTTGGTGTGTCCACAGTGCTTATGATAGTGAATGCTTTCCAGTTGAATGATCTTACAACTTTTTCAGCAATATTCCGAAAAAGAGTGCCATGAGGAACTTCGAGGGGAGACATTTGTGTGCTACCTGCGGTTTCAAAAATTTTAGCAAAGACATTTCTATATATTTACAAGTCAATAGATGAATTTCCGCACGGCATTATCGTTTACATATCAAATATGAATCATAACAGAGCAATAAGCTGAACAAAGAGACGACCTGCATTTGATGTATGTTGATATCAAGAATATTATAGACATTGCACATAGACATTTCTTATTGGTCGATTAACGACATAGGGAAGCCTCGAAGAAGATTATGGCTACAATTAAATCAATGTATAAGGTTGCTTAGTATAGTGTTTTGTACAAAGAAAAATTGCCTCATTTTTTTGAAGTTGACAGTGGTATAAGACGGGTATGCTTCTCTCTACAACAGTGGTGGGCATGGAAATCTAACAAAAGGGCTAAACAACAAACTAAATTTTAAAGTTATTTTGCTGTCATTTCCAAATTCGCCAACAGCACAAAAAAAACCCAAATTGCACTACAAACAAAAACACTTGCTACATTCGTCAAGACACAATGCGGCGCCGTAGCTTATGCCTTTGTGTTTTGTTTTCATTTGAATTCAAGTCAACGCTGTGCCTCGATAGCGTTGAAATTTTGGGGATTTTTTTTTCGCTTGCTTGTGTGCCGATAGGAACACTACGTGCCCACCACTGCTCTAGAGCAATTTTCTTAGTACTTGATTGGGAATTTACTTAATGCTGAATTACATGCATTTCCTAAAATGATCTAAGATGGACTAGGCTTCTAACTATACAATTTTACAAAAAAGGGAACTATTTTTTTGTTACATTATGGAGATCCAAACTGGAGTCTCTCGATTTATGGATCAAATGACAAAAGAAGAAATGTCGGGGTTACAGTTGCGTATTGCAAGAAAATACAGTTGGCAGCGCTCATTTTTTCAGCTGATCACGTAGAGTTTGGAGAACGATCAAAGAAAGAAGAAACCTTGGATTTAGCTGGAGAAAATTTAAATTGATTGCCAAAATGATGGCGTATTTGACGCTTTATGTACAGTTTGGGCTTCAAGGAACTAGAAGAAGGGAAGCGACTGAAGATGATGAGGTTACGCTTACTGGAAGATATCGGAAAATGAGATATGTACAGCTTGAAGGCAATGGTGTATCTATGGGGAGCTTTGTACTTACCACCTGCCTCCTTCAAAGCTAGATATTTGAATGAAATTCTCACTTGAATACTTTTTTAAGTGGCTATCAATTTGATCCAGATTTTCTTTTAAGATTTTCCAAATTAAGGTGTTTTTCTTTTCATTCCTTGTCGACGTCATCATACCACTGTTTATATTTTATGGATATGAGTGAGAATATACTCATAAGTTTATTTGTTTGGGCGTATGTACAATGTGCTCACAGTTCTAACTGCGTTTAACTGCGGCTATGGCTACACAGTTGCAAAGTGGCTTCTAACTGTCGTTATAATGGTCTTGCCGTTTCAATTTTTTTTTTCTTTTTTTCTACTACTGACGTTGCTACTTTTACTCCAGTGGCAGTTTTTTTTTTTTTTTGTTGGGCTTTTTTTATAGTTGTTGTTGTTGTTATTCTAGTAGCTATTGTCGCCACTTGTATGAAGTACCGGCGAGACGTTTGCAAGCGACAACGACTGCACTAAACGATTTTATTACCTTAGATTACAGTATATGCGGGCTTGAGAAAAACCTAAAGTCATTAAAGTTTTGAAGTGAACTTAGTTTGAAGACAAATACATATAAATTCTTATTTCAAATTAATAAATTCTTACGGTAAAAGAATTTAAGCGATAAGAAATATAGGTTGGTGCGTCCGTTAATGGATAATTTATAGTTTTTTAATTACTGCTGGAGCCATTAAAAGCCAACAATTTTCAAAAATTTGAGCAAGTATAAGGGTCGTTTCTTTTTGAATTTAGGAATTATAATCGCTATTCAATTATTATAATTATCCGACACAAGATTTTTATCTCGAATAGTCGAGAGAATTTTTCCCGCAATTTCAATTACTATTCAACGCTCTGCATAAGTACAATCAGAATTACTATTTAGCTGGTATTTTTTGAACCCTATACTGCCGTACTAAGCGAAAAGAGCGTGTCTCAAAAAAATTAATTTCGAGATAATTGAGGTTTTGCCTATGTCGGTTTTTGCTATAGCTGAATATTTCAATGCTTTATAAATGCTTTTTTAAGGGGTTCTTAAGTAAGCTAAAAAGACAATAAGCCTTTTTTACAAATAAAAGTATTGCACAAAATTATTTTATACAAAAAGTTGAATCTAAGAGATTTATATTATTGTAATTTTTGATTCATTTTTGTTGTTGTTAAGCCGCATGTTGAAATATTTTGACCATCGTCGACTTCGGTCCAAAGTACAAAGCAGGATTATGAAACAGTTGTCAAAATGTCACTACTCCCATTGGCAACAAAAAGCGGTGAAAATATTAAAATTAAATTTTAAAAAGGCTTATGCAGCATAAAGCCAGATTATGGAGTTTTTTTTTAACCCAAATAGAAAGCAATGAAAGTAAGCAACAGTAAAAAAAGAAAGAATCGATTTTATGATTTCAATTTTTTATGTGAAAATATTAAAAATTCTGCTATAAAATAGAGAAAAAAGATTTTTTTTTTTTATTATGACAAAGGGAAAAATCAACACAAAAGCGACATAAAGGTTACAAACAATACGCTGTCAATCTAAAACAAAGTGTAGTAGGTTGGAACACAACAAAAAAAAAGAACAGTTACAACAACAAAGAGTACAACTAACATAATAACAACAAAAACTAGAGCATTGACCTAGACAAAGTAAGCGAACGAGCAAAGCAACGTGACTGGATTATCCGCTTCACTGCAACACGAACAATCTTAAAGGAGCGGCAAACGCAACAGCAAAAAAAAAGAAAGAAATACACACACACACACACACATACGGAAAAAAATTTACTACAACACCGACATGACAGGTGAAAAGTTGCAAAACTGAAACGGAAATGGGTGGAAACCCCCAGTTAATATCAACTAAAACTGCAAAAGAGGCAAGCAAGCTTTTGCTCATTTGCAGTGCAACGCTATGCGGATAATTTACAGAATTAGCATATTGCAGGAGGAGTAAATGAAAAAAAATAAAAAATCATAAAATAAATAACAGATATCAAAGAAGAATTTTAATTCTTTTTTTTTTATTGCTGATTTGTAAAAAACTGACCTAATCTGACCCAAGCTTATTTGATATGCGTGCGTGTTGAAAGGATTTAAGAGATTTTATTAAAGAGAAAATATTAAAAAACTACTGCTTCGATTTTCCATGAAATTTCCATGTTGCCCATTCGTTTGTCTGGATCAAACGATCTCCAAAAAACTCTTTTCTTAGACACCTTGAATCTCGGTTCGTTGTGCCAGTTCGCTCAGATTTTTGAACACACTATTTTTTATCGTTTGGCACCTCGGTATTCTGAGCTTCCTCTGCATCTATCTTCCTGCGTGTTCTAGCAAAATCTATCTCATTACGAGTAACAAGCTTATTTAGCGTCTCCCTTTCTTGTGAACTATTCATTGCCAGTTGCATTTCATAGTCGATGGGTTTCGACGTTGTCGCGCTGCATGTTAACGAGGCGTGTCTGCAGGCATCGCAGTTTAAGTTCTTCAGATTTACCTATATTTGGTTAATCTCACTTGTCGACCTGAGATTGTTTTTGACATACCAATTTTTATCATTTGGCACCACGATATTCTGGGACTTCCTCTGCTATATTAAAAGTTTGTTGGTTTTGCAGAAATTTAACAAAAGGTTGTCATTTTCGATAAGTTGGCCAAGACCACGCTTATCCAATGTCATTTTGGATCGCTCAATAGTAAGGCTGTGCAACGAGCTGATCGAACATGCTCGAACGCAATGAGCCAAGCTCGAACAACTCGATTCGTTGGACTCAGCCCATGTTTTGTACGTTCGTTGTCCGTATCATACGATAGCAATTCATGAGGTTCGAGCTACTCGACTGTCGAGTTTCAACTTTTTACCCATTGTACGGCGCACCACTATTTTATTTATTTTTTTTTTCGAATGACTTGTACACAGGCACAAACAGAAGGAAAAATAACGAGATCTGAGCGAACATATTGATCTTAACGAACTGAGTTAACTCGAGTCAAACGAACATGTTACGGTGCTGAAATTTTGTGAAAAGTCCGCTCGAGTTTCGAGTATGTTTGAACGAGTTCGGCTCGATACCCATGAGCAAAATTATTTCTTGTCTACTCGTGCTCGTATTACTTCTGGAGCTCTACAGCTGCTGTGTGCGCATATGGTTGTGCTATTGTTGTTGTTCATACTCTGAAGCTAAATCTTGCTGTGATATTTCTGGAGGAGATGGGCTGCCATTCTATGAGCGAATATAATCCATACTTATTCAAGAGAAATCTTGAGTTTTTTTTTTCATGATATCATTTCCTGAATATATAGATGAAAAAGTGCCCCGTTGGGAATCCTATGCAATAGAAATTAGAAATCTCTTCGCACTTGGAAAATTAAGTTAAATTGAAATTTTTCTTAATGCCATGCCAAGGAATAAAACTTGTAAAGTTAAAAAGATGCAACATACAACATTTTTTTTCCAAAGAAAGTAATTTTCTGGAGCATAACTAACATAAACATGACAATAATGAGTACATGGAGGCAAACATCAGCATTTCATAGACAGTCAGAGAGACATAAACGTAAAAGCAACACAATTCGCAAAGGCCAATGAAAGCAAAAGTCTTTCTCACATCATATGAACTTAAGTTATAGTCATCATCGTCGACGATGGCGACTGTTAACTTAAGAAGAGCGTTGTAAATAAATATGAGCATAAAGTTTCAAAGAAATTTGCATATATTGCGCAAAGAAAAGACATACTGACGCTGACGAAGACGACATAAAAAGTATTTCTTGTCTCTGTCTGTGATGCTGTTGCTTTTTTCACCGCGTTATTGCTCGCATATATGGCAGTTAATTTAAGTTTTTAGCACAATGACTGACAACGCGCGACAGGCAAACAGACAGCAAATAGACAGTTCAAGGAGCATATGTTAAGCTTTGACAGCTGACATTGAGTAACAAAGTTCAACGTTATGAGTTAAGTTTAACTTATATTTCTTGTGTCGGAAACTCACAAAAAATGGCAAAAAATGTTCTTGCTCAACATTTGTGCAAATAAAATAAATATTAAATAAAAAATATGAAGTGAGGACAGTTATTTGATTTTCAGAAATACTTGATAGTAACGCTTTTTTGTTACAAGTAAAAGAAGTTTAACATACATAACTCATTTTTGGGAATATCTCAAGTGCTTTTCAAGGATAAAATCATATTTGCTGCAGTTGAGGAATGTTTAAGAAACTTAGTCTCAATGCGAAAAATATTATTTCTTAGTCGCTCACTAGTTTTCTGTTGCAAGAAGTTGCTCTTTGAAATAAACTTTCAAAAAGTATCATGAGAGATTTAGCCTGAAAGCAAGGAAAATTTATTCAGAAGTGGTTATTATATGAGTAGATGTATCAAATAGTTGGAACTCAACTTGTTTCCGTCATGAACTAATTGCCAATTATATTAATTACCAATCGCTTTAATTCTTTCTTTAGCAATAAGTTGACTTTCGAAAGCGAACAGCGAAAGTAGGAAAGAGCATTTTACTTAAGAGAAACGAAAATAATTCGTTAAATTCGAACTCAGGGGCAATAAGCAGCTTAATATATGCATTGTCTCTGCATTGCTTGCAAATTTTTTAGTGGAAGTTTGACCTTCAAAAAACGAGCTACTAAAAAGTATCATGACAGATGTTCTCCTTAAGTGATTTTTTACATTTGAGGAGATATATTGAGCATATTTATTTAACGTACGCTAGTATGCCGGCGTCAGTATTTAATTACTCACAAGATTCCTTTCGCAAGAAGAAGATAGCCATTGAAAGCGAAGTGCAATGTTATTAAAAACGAAATGTGTCATGAGATTTGCCTTGGAGAAGCGAAAATGATTCCACATATTTATTCAAAAAGAAATGTCTCGATAAGAAGATGAATCAAATAATAAGTACGAGTATAACCATAACTTATTTTCCATCGTCAATAATTTTCAATCGTTTTATTTTGCAAGAAGTTCAATTCTGAAAGCGAAAAGCCGGAAAGTATCCTGCGATATTTACTTTGGAGGAATGAAAATAATTTGTTTTTCATTTTATTCAGGTTATCTTAAAAGGAGTCCTAATTAAATTTATATATAAATAACGTACATTAATTAGCCTCCAGTCTGATCCCGATCGATAAATGCAGCAATTTTTTTAATCACTCACAAATTTTCTTTGGCAAGGAGTTCAGAGAAAATTAATTACATAGGAATAATGACAAGAATAGCAAAAAGTGTCATGAGAGATTTACTTTGATTAATGATATTTATTTAAAAATTTCTTGGGGGGCGACATACATAATTAGATTAATTATATCGTTTACTTCTTTTACTTTTCTTACGAATAAATCAATTATCTTTGACGCAATTTCTGAATCATGGCAAGTTTTTTATTTGAAACAAAGGTCCCATTCGAAATCGATTAGCTGAGCTGTGTATAATAGATATACCATGAAGGAGCTTAGAAAATGGTTATCGAATCTCGCTTGCGAGTTTAGCGCAACAGCTTTTTTTCGAAATGTTCTCGGCTTGCGAACCAAGTGAGGCCTGCTATGAAATATGAAGTTATAAAGTTTTTTCGAGCCCTCATAGGCCTTGTAAGGATTATCTTTCGAATTTTACTGCACAAATCATTAGATAAAGGTCGCAGTTAATTCAAAGTGTCTCGAGACAAATTTCTTTCATCACTAATATGTGTTGATATTATACATTAGGTTTTGAACATGATCTTGAAAGATGTACAAGACTTGCTTTAGCAATCACTACTTAAGCAATCACTAGTTAATTCAAACGTTAACTGATATTCTTCAAAATGTCTTTACGTTATTTTGTAGAAAGTTCCAATGCATCATTCATTAATTTAAGGTGTAATTGTTGACATAACCATTTACTTTTTTACCAAAGCCTTTAGATATCGTAAAATAATTATGACTTATTATTTTCATAAGCAAAAGTTGCAAAATTATTGCGTACAATGTTATTCTCAGAAGAAACAAATACGTTTCATCATAATTAAAACAAATGACTAGCTGTAAGTGAAATTCGCACACAATTACAATGCGCAAAAAAAAACTAATGTCGGCAATTATAAACGCATATTAAATATGCAAAATGCTTAAGTAACAAAAAAAACTGAAAGTCGCTACTGAATTGAGGCATAACAGCTCAGCGCGCTGCTCTCAACTCTCAAGTGTTCAACGGACAACAATGAATATTGTGCGCCCAACAAGTGGGCGTTGACAGACAAATTGTACATAGGCCCATAGCAAACCCCCGAGCGCGTGCAAGTGGATCTCGCTTTGTAGCGGTCATAATCGCAGTCGCAAACGTAGCCATAGCGGCGTTACGAGGCGTTTTGAAATTAAACTTGCTGATTAATTGATTTATTACATCTACGTAAGCAAATTGAGTGCTTAACACGTTTTCGACCGTTTTTGTGCAGAAGTAAATTTCTTAAAATTATCTTTTTAGATGATGATTTGAAAAATTTTTTTCAATTATGTTAATTCAACCTGATGAAGAATATGAAATTGGTCTGAAAGAGCTTTAGGCTTTAGTGCTCTTTCAGTGAGAAAGTATGTAATTATGAAGATGATAAGGGACGCTGAATAGATTTTTCGGCAAAACTACAAATAATAATTTTTTTGTGGTGTAGCGGAACAGGAAACTGTTCCTGCTCAGTACACAAACAGTGATAGCACCAAAAAAATTATATAAAACAAAACACAAAAAAATCGACAAAAGATAGTCATATTAGTTTCATCCATTGCTAAATGGAATCATCAGTGACCTTTAAAATGATGTGTGCAACTTCCTAAGCCTGATGTGGCGCAACACTCCATAAAAATGTCCGGTCTAGCTTTTCTCATAACACAGGATGATTAAATGTCAAAGGGCGTCTTATTAGAAAAAAAAGGGTTGCTTCTTAGGGTGCCCCTTATAAATATATTTTAGATATGGTTCAAACTTGGTTAAAATGTATCTTTTATAAAAATCTCAAATTCAGAAGAAATCAACGGAATTAACACTCTGTGACTTGTTGAGGCCTAAGAAGAAAAACAAAAAAAATGTGTTCAACAAATGTGCGCATGTGTTGCTGCAATTGACGCTACATCAGCAGCTGCTGATGATGCCGCTGATGTTATACACTGATATTGCTATTGCCGCTTGCTGGCCTACGCAGCAATTTTCAGTTTTACTTAAGAGCAATTTACTTTTCTTGTGAATAAAAATTGCATTTTTAAGGGTAAACATTGATAGGCACACATACTAAAGCGAACAGTAGTGCCGACAAACCAATAATAAATTTAAGAAAAAGACTTGAAGATGATGGCTAGTAATCGGGAGTGGGAATGTTACATGTTGTTGCTATTAGCATGTATATAAGAATAATAGTTCTGTAATGTGTTAAATGAATTGAAGGCATTGTTTCCGATTTAAGACTTACAAAAATTATATGAAGAGCAGCAGTTGTTGATTGAATTCATTTGCGAAGTTTTGATTTAAGCTGCATATGTCTGACTATACTTTGCTTGAAAGTTAGGATAATCTCTCAGAAACTATTAAAATAACCAATACTACACACATTAATAATACAAGCGGGCGTGACTGTTTAACATTCTTCAATATTTTAAGTGGATCATATATTATTCTTATTATAAATAAGCTGCCCGTACGTACCGCTTCAATTATTTAGTTTTATTTGATACAAGTTGGAGCAAAACTTAACGCGATGTAGTTTGTTTGGGTAGACTTGGCTATGATTTTAGGCACGTATCATTTAGGTATGATATTTAACAGGAATATCGTGATAATTTTAATTGTATTTTGAGACCAAGCGTCCAAGAAATAACCCTAAATAAATTTGATTGAAATTGATCAAGCAGTTTTTGCGTGATATGCGAACATCGAAAACAGCTATCATTTTATTTATATAGATTATCTTGCGTAAAAGATACCTCGCCCATTTGTTGTTCAATACTTATCTGTAACACAAAAAGTTTACATACCAGGTTTGGTAACTTTGCGTGAATAACTTTCTTATCATAGAGTTCCAAAACTTTTTCTTTCAAAGGTATGCCACGCCCACTATGCAATCCCGTAAAATTTTTTCAGGCAACAACTAATTTTCTCGTGCTGAGTTTAGTAAAATTTCCTTGCATGATTCTCTCAGCATAACGTGTCTAAGCTTTTGCATGTATGGGTGTTGCCACGCCTACTTGCAAGCACCGCTCAAACTTTCCCGAGTGCTTGCTTTTGGCACTAAGCGTTCTCGTAACAAATTTGGTAGAATTTGCTTGAATATTTTTTTGGCATAATTGTAGAATTGGGTAGTGCCACGCCCTAGCTAGCTAAGTTTTAGGCATTTTTGAATGCTATGCTTGATACACCAATTATTTCCGTAAAAAGTTTGCTAAAATTTTCTTGAAAAGGTTTTTGTGCATGGCTAAGTTAAAGTTGTCGCTTGCAAGGGGAAGACCCAGTGGCGTAGCTAGGGAAGGGGGATCGAATGGGGCCGTCACCCCGTGCACAAAGGCCTGGGGGCGGAAAAATGGTCCTCGTAATATTGAATTAAAATTTGCTTTTTGATCATAACTTCCAAACTTTATCCAATTTGATGAACCTTTTTATATCAAATTTCCAAAAGAACAGGTCGAAATTATTTTGAATCCAAAATTATTTACTTTTCCAAAGGTTTTTGTGATGCAAAAAGAGGTAACCTTTTTTTCTTTTTAAGTAAATTTTTAGTTTTGGTAGAAGGAATCAATAATTTTTTCAGGGTGGCATCTTAATTCTTTGCCCCGGGCGGCAAATGTTGACACTACGCTATTGGAATTGTCGGGTCGAGTTCAGGCTACATTCTAGGCATTTCTGAATACTATACATGATGGACCAATTGTTTACATACCAAATTTGGTAAAATTTTCTTGAATAGTTTTTGGATTTCAAGAATGGGTCATCATTCAAAAACCATTACTTGCCTCGCTACAAAAAAAAATAAAAGATGTTGCCCGGCAAGAAAAATCGGGGATATTTTTGATAAATGTCGTATTGAAGATGTTGTCTCATACATATACTGAGCATTACTCTAGCAAACTTCCATTGTATTTCATAACATAGCATTGTAGTTAAGAGAATTTCCATTTCAAAATCGCCAGATATAATGTCGTCAAATATCGTCCCGAATGAAAGCATTTGGAAGACTTCGTTTCTTTTGTGCATTAGTTTAAAGTTTTGTAACTAATTTCAAGCAAAATTGACTGCTTACTTTCAAGAAAATATTTCAGAAATTTCTTAATCAGAAAATATATTTGGATTGTCATAAACTTAACAGTTCTAGTAACATGTTATATTAAAAAATTAAGCGAAAATTCTCATGTGATCGAATTTAGGTTCACATAGCACAACATTGACATCGCTTGTATAACAATCAACGTGGGAATTACGTTCTCTCCATATGCTTTTATTTTATTATCTGTTTAACACATCTATTATTTATACATAAATGTGTCCTTACAAATATGTACAGGATATTCATACAAAATATATTTTTACAATCAGCAATCAAGCATTCAAACAAATTTTATTTTTATTTTCCGCTTCCTTTACGGCTGTTAAGGGTATTTCCGTTTTGACCCTTTTTTTTGCGGGTATAACTCTGCTTGTATTGTCAATGCTGCTGTTGTCGTTTTTATGTAAACAGTATATTTCGCACAATACATAAATCATTTAACTTTTTACACTTGAATGCGACACGAGAAATCTGCACAGGATGTGAACTTATACACAAAAATACTCTGGTAGAGTGTTGCCTTAACAGCTGACAGACAGAGTATACCAAAAGAGGGACAACAACAATTTTAACTGTAATCGAACTTTAATGACATTTGCCAGCTATGAATGATGAAGGATAGCAACAACAAAAACATATCACTCGAAGGCAAAATGATAAATGTTTAAACGATTATTTCTGTAAATGTCCTGCTAGTGATTCACATTATGTCTTGCTGAATACACCGAAATAATTATCTATGAGAGTGCTCTTACAACCAAAGTTGCACTCTCTCTTTTTCTCTTAACTTTTTCTGAGATGTTGTAAGGATTTATTTGCAAAATTGCATTTTAAGCATAAAAATTCTTTCAGTGTCTTTGTATTTGTTTGGCATTCAACTCGTCCCAATCCATATGATGGGGGTAATAATAGTTCAAACAAATGCCCGCAGCATAAAACGAACAACAACAGCTATGTAGAGGATATACAAGCAGGACACTCGCTACTATACCCTTTAGCATGGTGCTACAAAATCCATTATCCTTCATTTTGTTGCGTTTGTTGTTAAGTTTAGCTGAATTGAGTTTTGCTCAGTTACGCGAGGGTATTTATTTTTTGCTTTGAATTATATTTTTTTTTTCTAAATTCTCCATTGGGATCCTTTTTCAAGTGCTGTTGGGTTTTTTCCATTTTGTTGTTGTTGTTGGTAAACGTCATTTAACATCACCGAGCAGTAACAATAGCAATCTACTACCACTGACAAGGTTTCCGTGTATTTAAAATTTGTCAGTTTGATGGATTTGTCTTTTTTTTTTTTAAATGTTTTCTTCCCCTTCGCCATTGTACACTTTTTTTTATGAATTATCACCGCTTAAGCTGAAATTTTTAATGATTTTTAATGATATCGTAATGTGAATGAACTTTTGTAATGAAAAGAGCAAGTTGTAAGGGTAATTTTTTTAAGCTTTATGATGAATTTGCTACGCAGCAGATAAAAAGATAAAAAATACTGAATTAGCTTATGGTTTTTTATGGGTAAGTGAAGGATAAAAAGAGCCGAAGGCTGTAAAGATATGGGGCATATTTTTATGCCTCGTTATAAAATGTTTTTAATAACCATGAACTTTTTATCTTGAAATAACTGTTATCATTAAAAGTGGATCTTTTTTGAAATCACAGATTTTAAAAAATGTCTAATTGCTAAGAAAGTTTATTCATTATAAAACACACCATAATTGTCATATCATGGACAAAATGGTAACGATAAGTCAAGTCTTCTATTTCTCATATAACCTCAAAGTTAAAATGATTAAGTTTTGAAAAAAATAATGTTTGTTTATCACAACGAAAAAACGCTTCAGTAAAACGAAATGAACGGAAAGGAACGCCCATTTCCTATATGACTTACAATATCGTTTTCAAAAGCAAAATGCAAAGGAATTACAAACTTACTGCACTTTGTAGCATCAGGACACTATAAACTTTTTAAGTCTTTACACACACGAAACAATTTTTAACTGCAATAATAAAAATCTCAAAAGTACAATGTCCTTAAGACTACACTACGGGAAAAATGGCATTCCAAATTAAAAAATTTTAAATTTGACTTAAAGCCGAAAATTCCGAAGTTGAAAATAGTTGAAATAACATTTTTTTTTCCTTTATCTTTAACGAAACAACAATTACATTTTTTTTTATTTTTGAAATTTTAATTTAATTTGGATTTGAAAAAATTAAAAATAACGTTTGGGGACGTCCATAACCCCTTGGTGAGTTCTGGCTGGACCCCCCTTCGTCCCTTTCGTGAGACTTGCCTTATAATTTTTAGATGTAATCTGCTATAATAATGTACAATATACTCTCTGCACTAAAAAGTTGACGTGAGATTTTCGTTGACCCCCCTCCCCCTAGATAAGATTTGGTGAAACTTTTTCGGACCTCTCCCCCCCCTATTTTGAACAACGTAATTTATGGACGGCCGCTTTAGAACAGAAATGCGCACACAAATTTTTTCGCGAGCTGGCTGCTACTTCAACTTAGGTAAAAAATGAAAAATATTTTGCGAAAAAATTCCTAGTATTGACGAAAATGAAATTTGAAATAGCTAATTGCATGTAAACAAAAACAAAAATCTCAAGGTGAAGGAGCAAATGAATTGAAAGCAAAATCACACAAACAATAAAGTGCGTTGAAGAAAAAATTACGGTGATTGCGGACCAAAATGATTTTGCTCGAATAACGGAAAGAGCTCGAAATGAGCACAATATTTTTTGTTATTATTGTAAGAGCTAAAAAAGCTAATTGAGCTTTGCTGCCGTACTAAGCGAAAAAGACGTATCTCAAAAAATTTCGTTTCGAGATAATTGATACTTTGTAAATGTCGTTTTATTCTTACTTTCTCTACGAATTTTTTAACTTATTTATGGCAATTTAAATATCATTTTAAGGTTATTTATTTATGACTTACTCAAAATATCGAAATTCCCTGCGTTAATACGCTTTTCATGAGATACGTCTTTTTCGCTTAGTATTTATAGCTTTAAAAATTTAGATACGTCTTTTTACTTTAATCTTGCCATATAAACTTTCATACAAAAGATATAATATTTTCTATCTTATAAAATACAGATAATATTAAATAAAAACTAAAATCAAATTATATTTTTAGAAACTATACTATATATACTAAAATAAAGATTTAAAAAATTAAGCATACATGATTGTTACTTATGAAATCTCAAGCCTTAAAAGAAGAAGTAGTTTTCTCCAAACGAACATGGTTTTTTCGTTCTTTCCGAAACGAAAACAAACAAATAATGACAAGAACTTGCAAAGACAATGACAACGTGATCCAATCAAGGAAGCTGTGAGGGTGATTTCATTCATAAACCTAACTTTGCATATCCAACAGTTCGATGGGTTGTCCAATCGTTGTATGACGTCATACAATCTGGCTATTTCCTAGCAAAATATTGTGCAAAGTTTACAATGCACTAATGACAATAATGTCATTCTGACGTAACAACATTATGCTTAGTGATATGTTCGAAAGCGTGTTATCGAAAAAAAAAAGTGTGTATCCAATTTCCTCTGAAAGAGTTCTTTCTTTCTCGATCGACATCTTAATCAGAAAAGACACACTTCGCTTGGGATCATATACTTAGTAATTTTTACGAGAAGATATAAGTAATCAGCCTTAGACAAAGTTTATCGGGCATTAAAAATAAGAAAAAACTTCAGTAAGTCGTTAATCGTGTTAAAAGTAATATAAAAAAAAAAAGTTTGTGGTGTGTAAAGGGAAACAGTCGTGTGGCTAAATCAGAAAAGTCTGATTATTGGTGGAATTTTTAAAGTTCAACCTGCAGCATATTAAAATTTGGCCCAAATACTTCCACTACACACCATACACACTTTTCCTGCAGGAGCACTCCGATCAGATAGTCGTGGACCCTTTTATTTTAAAGAGGTATGAAAAAACATTTAAATTTATTAAATCTACAGGTCCTATGTACATTTTGAAAATCTCTAGGGTCCTATTTTCGGAGTCTCAAAAGAATCTTCATTTCAATTGAAAATCTCTCTTGAGCCGTCTCTTTATTTGTGCTGAGACTCCGCTAACATATTTTGGCAAAATCAGTCCCGCATTATATGAACAATACATTATTGTGTTGCATTCCATATCGCCAATGAATGCCAGCAGCGACATCATGCCCTTGAACAGTTCAGCAGCTTGGGTTACCAAATATACTATGCACATCTGGATCTCTCAACAACCATTTAAGAACAAGTGATAAGTTTTTTAAAAAAAAAAAAAAAAAAAAAAAAACTACTCTACTACTACTCTAAAACGATTACTTTTTTTTTTCATTTTGTCCAGTCTAACTGTTGGTACAAATTTACATTTAAATCAACTTTAAAAATATTGAGAAAAAATACTTAGAAATTTTTCCTTTTTTCCCCGTGAAACATTTATCCTTAAAATTTATCTTTAAATTAAAGTTAAAATTATGTAAAACAAATCTATCTGGTTAGGTACTTAAATATGAATATGAATGTTCGGGTTTAATATACCTTAATTTCGCGTTGATTACTAAATTTATGTCATAATAAAATAATTACAATTGTAAGTTAAAATTGTGAGTTTTGGTTCTAATGTTTTTTTTTGCATTTAAATTTTCATTAAATAGTTGTATAATATAATGGCCGTCACTGTCCTTCATAGACAGATAAGTATTTTTTTTAAATGAAAGTATGTTGAGAAAATCTGAAAACTTTATTAGAAAATTTAGATTGACAACAACACATGCATTAGATGTTTTCATCATTATCATAACTATTCAGAAAAAAAAGAGCATTAGAAAACCAAAAACAAACATTTAACATTAAGAAAAAATTCTCAAAAGAGTAGCAGAATTTAGCACAAGCCCAACAACAATATAACTCAGCGAAATCTCCGATTAACAACAGGCCTGCTGTCATCGTGGGAGATCGATGTGAGTACAACTACTATATTGTGTTTCGTTTTCTTGATTTATTAGTTTTATTTTGATTATAACTATTCACCTAAAAATACTCTCTCTGCAAAAATTGAATTAATGAAGAAGTGCATAAAATAACTTATTTCTTTTTATTTTGTTGGCGTTGCCAATCAACGTAAATTATAGTCATATACTTCTGAAGATAATCCAAATATTTTAAATTTACATATATAGGTAAATCATAAGCCTTAAAAACAAATATGTACCTGCTTATAGGCTTAATTATTGTTGGGCAAGTTTCTTTTCTCTAAACGTAAAATCTAAGTGTAATTTAAGTTCATACGACTGAATTCTTTTTTTTGAGAAAAATATTTATGAATAACCAAATGTTATGAAAAGATAAAATGTTTACCTACACATTTTAGTTGAATTAGTGTTTTAAATATACGATATTAATGATAATTTCTTAACATTATTTCAACTTTATTCCCTTTCCGAAAAATAAAATGTAATAAAGTTCTTTAGCAATGAACAAAATGGAAAACTAAATAAATTTTTTCTTTAACCACGAAATGTGAAACAAGGTTTAGGACAAACATATTGGGCTAACAAAACAATGTCGATTTTATTGTTAGCAGGATGGGCGGGTGAAGAAAGAAGGACATACAACATCTTTTATACCTTCGCAGCGGTTATTCAGATGTTCCTTAGACCTCCAAACTTAGATTCAATAGATTAATATTTTTTTTTGTTGCTTATTCATGTTTGATGATCGGTTTTTTTTTGTTTACGAATTACATTAAATATTCGGTTTTAGTTTCCACCTAGCTCTGCATACAATTTTAATGTATGTAGCTTTCCGTCCGTGACTGAACGCCAACCCCCACCCCAACTACTGAGCTACGACCGAAGATAACTAGATATGCAGAACCGGTCAGTAGGCTGCGGGCCTCGTTGAGGCAGGATCGTTACAAAGCTTTGCGTTTAATTCCCGTTATTTTTTTATTCGCATACGAATATTATAATATTTTTCCTTCGAATTTTTGAGATACGTCTAATTCGCTTAGTATGTTGTGATAAAATTGAGATAGAGGAAATTTTCTTAGTACATTTTTTATATGATTGAACTAAGATACCGGCATTTGGAGCATTTCCTTAGACGCGTAATTTCTTAAGCTAACTGATGCCATAGCAATCTAGGATATTTTTTTTTTTTTTTTTGAGATACGTCTTTTTCGCTTAGTACGGCAGTATGGGTATCCATGGGAGTGGTAACTTACAACAATTGAAAACTTAAATTCAATATGGCTTGCAAACGTCTGAGTTAGTTATTATAAAAAAAAAATTGTTTTGACTAAAAGTGGGCGAAACAGCAAAAGTGAGCGTGGCAGCTCCTTTACAAATTTTCCAAATTTTTACAAGTCATGTTTGGGAAATGACGAGCAATTGCAAAAAAAAAATTTGTAAAACGACCATAGTTAAAATAAAAATTCATTGTATCAAACGTTCGCGGTATAATATAGGTGGGTGTGGTGCATCTTAGTTATATGACTTAAATATTTTTAATGTAGGAACATCTTTACTGGCGAGTATGAGGGAAAATTTCTACTAATTTTTTGAGCCTGGTTTCATATATTGCTAAATGGAATCATCAGTGACCTTTAAGCTGATTAGAAAGAATTCCTGATATTTTTCCTTTTCTGCATGGATTTGTTGAGAAATCAAGCAAAAAGTGAAACAAAACAAAGAAAAATTATTTATTTTACAGTGTGTGTGTCTTTATTTGTTCTTACTAATCGGCTTAAGGGTCACTGATGATTCCATTTAGCAATGGATAAAACTGGTATGACTAGCTTCAGCTATTTTTTTTTGTATGAAGCTTTATTTTGTGTAATTTTTTTGGTGTTGACACACTGTATTTTATATTCGGATACATTACAAGGAAATATATTTTATATTTCAAAACAGAATCATAGATACAATCAAACTAAAAAAGCATTATTTTTTTAATTTTATAAATGAAAAGAAAATAATTATGTTTTGATTATTTAAATTCTTCGAAACATTTGAGCAGTTTTATAAGCTTCAATAAATTAAATTTAATTGCCTATTCATTTATTATAATCAGCTAATTGCATCACATTGAATATTAGTCTTTTTATTTTAAGCAGTCAAAAACGTAATTTGTCAATATCTCAAAAAATATACCTGAGAAATTGTTATTTGCGTTTTCAGAAACTCTGTACCATTTTCTATTAAAATTTTATATCAATTTTTTCCGCTCAATTATATTTTATTTTGCAACTTAGAGAAATCAAAGACTTTGTTCATAAAAAAATAAAAAATCACGAAAGATTCTTAATTTGTTTTACTAATAATAATAAGCACTATCTCAAGATTCGGCTGGAGAAACCTATGTTATTTAATGCCTCAATTAATTTCATTGAATTGTTTTTATTGCCAATTAAAATATCTGTTATTGCCCAATAAAAATAATTGAGTACAAAAATATTCCACAAAAATCAAGCAGAAAAATAAACAAAAATAAAAAAACACACAAACAAATCAAAAAGTTCTCAAAAAAATCAACAGTAGGGAAAAATAAAATCAAGCTGATAAAAATCAACGCCTGCGGTATTTTAAAATAAATAACAAAAATTCCATAAATGACATAACTAAATCTAAGCTCTATCAAACGCACATGTCGACATGTCTATAATTTTGAATATTTCCAACCTTAGCTGCTGCTGCTGATGTCTCCTTTATGACAGCTGGTTATCTCATCATTTCAGTGTCATTAAAGCAATTTCGAAAACATCAAATTTTATGATAATGTGACCAGCTACTGTTGTTATATGTTATATGGGAAGTGTAGAGTACACAAGTTACATATACTATATACTGCATTTATATTTTGTTATTTTGTGTGTGTGCAATCATCTCAACTATTTTGTTTGTTTGGCTGGCTATCACTGGTATTTAGCTTAGAAACACTACCTACAATATGTTGATTTTGTGCCGATTGTTGGTTTTACATTTTCAATAAATCTGAGTCAATATTTCTAACACAATAAACTATTTTACTGTAATTACATACTAAAATTGGGTTATCGTTAATCAAAGATTGCGGTCAATGTGGTCATCATCTCGTTGTCGTTACTAGTGTTTGTATACATTTTTGGTTACATTTTAACAAAATAAGTTTGTTTTTCTTGTTTTTTAGAAAAATTAAACCTTTAATCAGTTTTTATAGAATGTATCAGGTTTCGTCTAAGGCACGGAAAAAAGTTTTGAAAAATAGTGTCAGCCAAAAGCCTAGAACTTAACACACACACAATACTTAATTACATTTTTCTCAGTATTCGAAAAAATGCGAACTTTACCTACTACAAAACAATAACAGCTTAAGGTAAAAGTTGCTGATGCTAAATACCGCAGAATTGCAACAACAATTGATGAAAATAAAAACAAAAACAATGAAACGAGCGCATATAAGAAGAAAGAAAAAATCAAAAGTAAGGGAAACAACTAACTATTGCGCTTTTAGCCTTTTGCCACTATAACCTAAATATTTCCTTTTCATTATGCTTGGCATATCCTTGCTTTCACTTTGACACAAACTTATGCGTACAAGCACACACAGCCATACTTTTGCTCATCCCATCATGCTGTTCTGTATCCTTAACATTCTGCGCTGGCTCATTGTCACTTCAGTTGCAGTAGCAGCATTACAATGTTGCAAGCAACAGAGTAAAATTGTAAAAAGTTACTCTTTTCGATGCTTTTATTCGAATCTTTCGATATACTCGTGATACCATAAGTTTGATTTTATTCTTAGTATTATTTTTATAAAGTTATTAAAATCCAAATCGATTATAGAAAAATTTCCTAAAAAAAAATTTTTATTCGTTTTGCTCTCAATTTTGATTGATTCGTTAAGCCAGCGGTGGGCAAAATAGGAAAAATAAGCCAATTGTAACGATTTGGCGCAAAATATACTGAACCGATTTTAATAATTTTTTTTTAAAACAATATATTTGTCCTAATGAAGGTTATTGCATACTTATTTTTTTATTTTTTAAGGTTAAATATTCTTTTTTTTAGGATGAAGTTTTTGCAAAACTTCACACAAAAATTGTCGTTTGATTTTTCGTTGCTGATGGTTTTTTGGTCGAAATTACATATTTTTATTTCCTGAATTTTTATGTCAATTTGGTTACTCTCAAAGTACAAATTCTTTGAAGGAAAACATGGGAACTAAGTTGTACTAACCCAAAACAATCAATAACTTTGAGAAAAAAAATGGGAACTTCGACAAGTATACTACGGAATCAACTCCACATTAAGGAAATTCCACGTACCTTCGATCATCAGTGGGTGCTTAATATAACTTCTGATCTGGATAACAAAAAAAAAACAATTTTACAAAATTTCCGACACATCATTCGATACCTATTCTACAAACAAAATGTTTTTTAGCATCGATACTTTCAACTCTAAATTTTGTTCTGTTGCAAAGCGTAGAAATGAGAAAAAAAATGCAAAAAAGTTGTTGCTGCCGTTGCCAAATAGTACAACAATTTTAAATTGCACGTTTTTTGTTTTTTATTGTGTTTCTGTTGTTTTATTTGTTGCGTTTTTGCGGCTGCTGCAACTGATGTTTAATTTTTGTTTCAGCAATTTTCTTGCCTCATCCTTCATTGACCCAAAAAAAAAAAGAGACCACTCACACAAACTCACACACCGAGAGAGAAATTGTTGCGGTGTTTCCATAAAGTTTTTCTTTTATTCAGTTTTTTATTTCTGATTCTGGCAACCAGGAGATTCTTTGCTAATAACCTCCATATATGTATGCATATATGCTAATATGACCCCAATTGGAAAAGTTTCGTGACTGATATTAAATTTAATTTGATAGAATCAGTGGTGCATCGAATCAAACCCGTTCCCAAAGAAGGTTTTACTTTAGCATTTTAATCGTTCTGTGGCACAGAGTATTCAATTTTTAGTGAAAGCCCACCTCCCAGCCTTTTCATTCAAGAAATTTTCTAAAATTTGAAAAGTTGAGTATCAATTTAGCATTGGTCACATATGATCTTATTTACGCCTAGGCATTTTAACTATGTGTTACGGATTAACTATGTTGACCAGGTAAAGGCATATATTTATTGCTGCACTTTGTTTTTATTGCATTTTATTATGCAAAATATTTTCTGCATTAAATAACTTGCAAATATACGAAACGTATGTATGTATGGTATAGTTTTTCCAAATACTAATTATGCTTAAATACGGTATGCAGCAGTAGATGTGAGGTAGAAAATTTGCTGAGAATTTATAATTTTGTTAAAAATCAGGTCAGTATTTGGTCATAGTACTGCATGCGAAGGATAGTAGTTTGGATATACCTGAGAAAACTTTTCGGCGAAAATTTATGTTGAATTTACACGTACGTCCGGGGAAATAACAAAAACGAAACGATACAGAAAAAAATTTCATAACAAATTAGAGACTGAAATAAGCCATGAATTTTTCCGGAAACTTTAAGTTTATGATGAAGAAAAATTTAGCAAAGATAAGTGAAACACTAAGTAAATAAACGAAACTCTTGTATTTTCTTCATAAACTTCAGTTTTCCTGAAAACATAAGGTTTACGTAAATTTTTTTTTTTTTTTTCGATATCCATGTAGTAAAATATTTTTTTGAAGCACTTCGTTTTCATACCATTCGGCTAATAACATTTTCTTACAGTGGAAATCGAATTTGTCGGGTAAGTAAGTTTTCCAAAAATTTTTTTTACCAACAAATAGATCCTAAATAGCCCGAAATTCATGTGAAATAACATTCTTTCTGATTTAAAATCGTTCAGATTTGGGGACTTTTCCAGCAATAAATTGAGTTTTCCAGAAAAATTGAATTTTCCGGAAAAAATAAGTTTTCCTTACATTGGGGTCAGAAAATAGCTCGAAGTTTCTTCTGGTAAAATATTTTACTTATCGCTTTTTGTGCTGAATGAATTTCCAACAGCTAAAAGTTCGAATTTTTCATAAAAAATTAAGTTTTTAGAAAAAGGTTTCACCAAGAAAATTATTTCCTGAAATTATGTAAAGGAGCGGAATTCTACAAAGGGGCGTGGCACCTCCCACATAACAGGAATACTTAAAAAGCTAAGTCGTAGGACTTATGACAGCTATAGTTGTTAAAATTAGTGAAGGGATTCGACAACGGGTCGTGGCACCTCCCATACAAAAAATAACACTCCGAAAAATGCAGGCTGGATTAAGTAACGAGACCAGCGCTGGTGAAGCCAGGGTAACAGTTAAATTTGATAAAAAAACATTTACATTTAATGATCTGCATTAACTATTCAATTTTTGTCAGTTAAATTGAAAAGTATGCCTTAAATCAAATTATAATTTGCAAAGGAGAATAACACAGTGATTTTTGCTTAAAAAAGTACCTATGTAAGATAAAATTTTATTGAGTCATATTGAGTATATAATAGTTTTATATTAATCGAACATCATTTCTAATTTGGTGCAGAATGTTGAAGTGAAGAATGTTGAGAGAGTCAGCCATGCAATAAAATAAATGGTAGTCAAAATTAGAAGGCAAATAGCGATTCATACTATGCTATACATCGAAATCGGCACGATTTTCATTTATGTATCTCGATTTTGTATCAGGATTTCTAAAACTGTTTTTACACTGGCATTATCGAGATTTCGGTTACATTAGCTTGTCACGTTAAATTCTTCTTCTTCTTCTTCTTCTTACAATACGTCAAACGTTGCGAAAGACGTATATAGGTGTGGAAAGGACTACCATAAACGCGAAGAAAATTACTTTACTCTTTCTATATGGCAATACCTGATTGTTGCTGACATTAGCTTTCTGTTTGACGTTGGCTGACTACTTTTCGTTTGACATTAGCTAAATTATTTTTCTTTGACATTAGATACGTCAAAATAATCTATAATTTGAACACATTTTAATAATTAATAAAATTATTATTAAACACAAAAATGCTCATTTGTCCGTCTTTTCATTTTTTCTTTGATTTCACAGTTGTTTGATTATGCGTTTTTGAGGTTAGTGGAAAATTTGTACAGCCCTGATAATTCATTCACAATAGTTCGGGGTCTCGAGCAAAAACGAGAAGATTGTAATAAAATCGACACTCGAGAGAATTTGCGTTGACGTTTAAGATCGGATTCCGTCTCAGTTCAGACTCCCAAAACGAGATAAGTCAAAATCGATCTGATTTCGATGCCAGTGTGAATCGCTTATAAGTCACATTTTGAGTTAGACAAGTTACAATTTTTTTGTTTTGCTAAAAAAACATATTAGTTAAATTGTTGGCTGGTTCTAAACTGTATACAATAGAGTATTACCATATTTATCAAACAATGTTATGATTATCACAAAATTTCAACACTGTTAACTAGTATGGAAATTTTCTAAAACAAAAACAAACATTTTAACATCATATGCAAAACATTAGTAACAACATCAATAAAACCAAACATAACGAGAACAGCAAGATACAAAAATATGTAGTTTTAAACAAGTTTTTCTCTTTCTTTCATTCTATTTATTTTTTTTGTTGTTTTATAAAATGTTTCTAAGAATTCTTTTATTGCGGAAGTTATGCGCCATAATAATATGGTAGGTCTAGGCTGTTATTATTTTCTAATATTAGTCGGTGGTGTTGCTTGATGATTTGTAGCAACTTTGTTGCAGCTGATTTATTATTATACTAAGTGAGCATGCGCGTTGACTTAATAAGGTATGAAATAATTTTAACACGAAAATGAAAGCGGCATTAGATTGTATTGACTTTATCAATTTGATTGACTTTAATTTTTAATATCCGCTGAAAAGCAGAAATGAGGCGTATAAATAGCAGGTTTAATATAATTATCAATATATTGTGCCCACATTGTGTTTAATTAAGTGTGAAGTTATTAAGTGCAATTTTTTTGATATAGTTATTAGAAAACTTAAGCAACAGGTGCTAACGCAGATGAGAATTCAGTGGGTTAAGCCACTTTTTGTCATATTTTTGACTTTTATGTTTAATATATTATTTTAATTGTTTTTATTAAAACAAGTTTTTAATTTATTTTACAAGATATGTTTGTCCTAGTTTCGATTAAATTTAAAATCATAGTTTATGATATTTACCGCATCATAGCTTACAACCTTAATGTTTGTTTGCCTGACAATTAGCCTTTGAGCAGCCCCTGCACTTAAGAGTCAATGCACAGTGCAGTTTGTTTTCTTTACTTACAGAACGTAATTACAACATCAACAATAATTCTAAGGCTTGCACTTAAAAAAACAATTAAAGTTAAGTTCAGCAAAAGCATGCAAATAAGGCATAAATTTTATAAAAAAAAATGGCCGAAAACTTTAGTTGAATAATCAGGCATAAGCCATCCGGTTGGGTGTAGGCAAAATCACCCAAAATACTATCGCCAAGCAAAAAATTTTCTGCAAAAAGAAGTTTGCAGGCAAAATTTTCTTTAATAAGCTTTTTTTGCTTGATTTAAAGCTTCAAGCTAAATAGCTAAGACGGATAATAGCTGTAGTAGCTAAATTTTATTATAAGAAAAGAATTGCCATTTATAGGCGAAATAGAGTGTTCATTAAAATTTGGCTAAAATTTTACAAGAAAACAAGAGACTTTGAGCAATAGATCGGCTGCAGATATTATGTATCCCTTAAAAAATAAATTTTCGCCCAAAAAATATTCTTAAAAATTTGATTCTAACTTAATTAGAAAATTGCCCGAAATTGGAAATCGGGTGCACGAGAATTTGTCTTTTTTCACGATTTTTGGAGGCTCACGTGACGCCAATATCAGCTACCTTGTTTTTTTCATTTGATACCCACGGTTTTCATTAAGGTTTTTGTTTCTTTCGGTGTATAGTTTTCCGTCATAGCATTCAACAACAATGTAGTCTTGCTGCGCGCAATTCATTTGTCCTTGACTTGCGTTTTTCTTTGCAGTTTTTTCGCCTTATTTTCAGCTTCCTTGCGTTGTTGCTTTTTTAGCTTTACCAGATTGCCATTTTGAGAGGCTCACTTTATTTCTATTTGTCTTATTTATTTCGTCACATTTATTGTTTATTTTAATGCTTCAATATTTTTTTCCTTTAATATGAAAAAATACAATAACACGTACAGAAACAACAAGCTTTGTACAAAAAGGTTACACTATGCGGCTGCGCAACCGGCAGCCAAAAGCAAAAATAAAAACAAACCAAATCGGAGAATCAACATATAAATCAAGCAAAAAGTCAAGCTCTTTTGCTTTTTTGTATTGGTACGTTATTTGTTTTATTTTAGCTGTTTTGTGTATGTTTGCTTTTGCGCATGCGCAGATGTTAAAGCACCATTGTTTGTTTTTCAATTGGAGCGTTATGACATTGTTGCCAACCTATGGCTTTTTGTGTAAATTTTTTTATGATTTTAGCGAAATTGTTTATATATTCAGTTCTTCTGAGTTTGACTTCTGAATTGCTGTGAAATTAAAACTTTTTATTTTTTTTGCAAGAAAAATTGATTCATTTAATTTACTGAAATACTTTAAACTTTATATAATACGCAGAAACGACGTCAATCAAAACAATTATTGACTTCCTGTCTTAACAGACGTACTTTTATATCATCCGATACTGACTTCTACAAAACTCTCGAACATTCTCTTGCAATCTTGAAATATACCGAAATTGTGATTTGGCAATGTTAATATCTCGTTTACTAATTTCGCGTTGTTTTGCTCTTACGTTAACATTCTATGCACACCATTTCGCATGTATGATTATGCTTCTCTCGTCTCAGTCGCTTTAAAACTGGTTATACTCTTTTCAGTGACTAATTGTATGTATTAATTTTTTAGGTACTTATTTGTTTTGTTTACTGCGTTTTTCGCTTCTCTATTTATAAAGAAGTTTTTTTTTTAAAAAAAAAGTGCAACATAATTGTTTCCACTTTTTGAGAGCCAAACTCGCGTTTTTCAAAAAACTTTATTTTCGAGCCAAAGATGGAAAAACGAATAACGTGGGCAATCCAATGCTTCATAAATGTTCATGTTTTTCCCCCATTTTCGGGAGTTGAATTTTGCTTCGAAATTTGTTTTTTGAATATCTTTTGAAAACAAAGGTGAATAAAAATGAGCATTTCTATGCAAAAATTTATTTGATTCTTACCCACTTTTGCGGACCAACTTTATGCATATACTTCAATCTTGAATGAGAAATTGACGTGAGCCAAATTATACACTCCATTAATGGCATTTTGTTTTATATTTATTTTGAATATTATACGAAATTTTGTGATTTTTTTATAACTTTTTTTGAGTTTGACAAGGTTCACAAATATTAAAAACATATAAAGAAAAAAAGTTGGCAACTCTGTTGACAAGCACGAATTTTTTTGCGTCGCTGACCGATTAACTGGTTGGTCAACCGGCCGGCTTTCAAATTCTATTTTTATTGTGCAAAATTTTTTCATTTATTTAGTTCTCGTCTAAAGTTGTTTAATTTTTAAGTTTATTTATAAATAGAACGCTATGTTGTAGTGGGTGATATGGTACACTGAAGGTCGTGAGAAATTCCAAGCATATTTTTAAAACTCTCAGGTAAGAGAATTAACTTTGGCCAACTTGATTGAGCGCTCATATAACTAGTAATTTCGGAGAGTGTATTATGTTTTTCATACCTTGTATGCTTTGCACCTTTCGTTAATTTGTTGTATTCTCTCATTTTTCTTTTCCCAACTTATTTGTTTTTGTTAAGTTTGTTAAGCCGGCTTTTTAGAGTTGTTTATGTATGGTATCTTTTTGAAGTTGTCTGGGCGGAAGGTTATCGCTTGCTCTTGAACTTGAAGAGCAACTTGAAAATAAAAGAAGAAACTCGTAATAATTTCACGCATTACACGCTTAAGCGTTGCGCACTCTTTGCAATGTTTACGAGTATTTAAGCTAGTTTTTAGTTGTTGATTATTTTTGTATCTTTTTTTTTTAGCCATTAACGTCATGCAATCAATACAAACCAGTTGAGTATTTTATTTTTATTTTTATTGCAATGGACTTTCTTAAAGGTAAATATTTATCTTTAAAAATTCTTGCGCTGAAATAGTTTTGAGAAACCTGTTTAAAAGATTTAACATCTTCGGCGCAAGGTATTCAAGAAAATAAAAAAAAACAACAGACTATTTATATACAATTTATAAATAAAAATGATGGTCAAAGTCAAAGGAGTGAGAAATTTGTTCAAAAGAGTTTTTCTTGCAATAAAAACGTAGTTTAAAGAGCTTAAATTTTGTTTTACAGCAGTGGTTGCTTCTAAAATAATAAATTCGCATACGAAATTTTAAAAAGCAGTCACAGTAGAGTCACTTTGTGCCATTGTTAAATTTTCAGAACTGAAGTTTCTATATTTTTTACTATAACTGAAAATACTTTTTTCTCTTAAAAATCAATGTTTAGCAGTCAGATCGTGAATCTTCTCTTATGTGCGTCGATTTGTTTTAATGGATATTTAAAATTTTGCAATTTGTATTTCTTTGAAATGAAGGAAAGTTTTGTTTACATATGAAATGATTTATATCATTGAAAAATATATATGTATTTTATCTTTGTACAAAACTAAATTGTATAAAAACATTTTTTCAAATGTTATTTCCAATGTATAAAAACACATTTTAAAGCATTACCGCAATGCATTAACAAACAAACATTTTGTATATATGTTTTTTATTGGCCTTCGCATTTTACTTAAAAAATTAAACAACCATTGAATACATTCAATAATATACAAGTCTATTAATACAAAAAAAAAACATAAAAATGTGTTAAACAAATATTTAAAAAAAAAATATATGCGAAATACTTCTGAGAAATTGTTAAATAACACAAAACAAATCTTCAAAATTTACTTTGTCGCCTTGTCAGTTCCCCATACTACTCCTCGTAGGGCTATTAAGCCTTTAGCTCTTCCGGCGAATTTTTTTTATGGATTCAACCAAATCAAGGCACCTTCCTCGAATAGGTAATTTTAGCTATGGGAACAGAAATAAATCAAACGGGGTATTATCAGGTGAATACGGTGCTTGGTCGATGACATTCGTTGACATTTTGGCTAAGAAATCTTGAACAATAATGCCGTTATGCGATGGTACATTGTCGTAACTGTAAAATCTATTGATTCTCCTCTCACAAATCAAGTCATTTATGGCGGTCAAACTCACCGTGAGCGCATGAAACTAATAATAAGCTAATAGTTGAAAAACAATTCCGTTCTGACATTCGGTTGTTCATGACGTTTCACACTTTCAGAGATGAGTTTAAATAAGTTTACCAGCTTGCGAGCACCTATATAGTTAAATTATGCCAGAACGGATTTTATCGTCCGTCGGTATTTTATTATAACATTCCTTGCAGTACGTTGTGCACAACAGGTAAAGCGTGAACAAGGATATACTGCAGTGGTAGCATGGAATCAATACAGCCAAAGCTCAAAACCAAATGTATCCGATTGCTTTTAAGTGACTTGTATTTTTAAATATGTATAATCCAATAAAGTTAAACATTTAAAAAAAATATAGTTTTTATTCTAAAAAACAAATAACATTAATGGCAGTCGCTCTTACGTGTTAGTTTTGGATCGGAAAAATTGACACTTTACTAAGGTTTGCTGTTAGCGACTGCCGTTGGTGGTCTGCGAAATGCACATAGTACCTCAAATATTTCAGACTCTTCCATGAAAATCAGTTAACTTTTCAGCTCAAATCGGGTTGGTTCAACGCTAGCGGTCCATGGCTCAAAACTGGGAAGGGGGCCCATAAAACTTAAGTTAAAAAAAACTTCAATTTCGAAATAAAAATTTTTGTTGTTTTTTTTTAACCGCAGAACATCTAAAAACTCAAAAAAATTGAAATTCCTCATAGCCGGACACCCACCGTCGCAGTTTTTTTGTCTGGGTGTTCGGCTATCGGAATTAATTTTGTATGAAAAAGTTAGTGAGTGTCGCTGAAATATGTCCGGTTATGGGAGCTGTCCGGTTATGGGGACTGTCCGTAATGGGGATTTTCACTGTATTATATTTCCAGAGCTGTATGATAAATTTCAAACATTTTTATGCCAATATTTTAACTCAATAAATTATTGGTGCGACACCCATGTCAAACCAGGCGCTCCCAACATAAACTGATTTTTGAAAAAGCTACTAGGACCGCAACTTCTCATTGCTAAACATATTCCCAAAGCAAGATGCGGGCGAAACTTTGATTAAATATTCAATTCAAATATTAAAAATCCCAAAAGAAAAATTTGATTTATTAAAAATACATCAAAGTTAAGACAGCATAATGAAATTGGGTGAATTTCATCTCAAATACCCTATATTTAAAGATTTCAATGAGAAAATTGTAAGCAATGAAATTACACTCACCGAAAGGAACACCCAAACAAAATGTCACAAAAGTGAAATCAGCTGCACAATTCCGGGTGGGGTTTAAACACAATATTTTTAGTAAGAAAAACAGCACAAAAAACTACACAATTTCACGCACTTTTTGATTAACTACTAAATCAATTATTTGTATATAAAACAGAATTTGGAACATTATACTCATCGAATGCTATTTAATTTGCATGCAAAAATTAATAAACACAAACATTGGCTCTGCCGACGTTGACGCAGCGAGCCCCTTTAAAATTTCGTTGCTTTGTTTTTTCATTTAATTTTCAAAACCGTAATTGAACACGAACGCAAGCCTTGTACGCAAAAACAACAACGTAAATTGAGACTTCGTTGCCTGCTGCACTTTGTGTGAGATTTTCACTTTACGAATAAATGTATGCAATGTGATTCTTTTACACATTTTTTAAGGAATATTTTTTCACTATCACTTGTTAATTTAAAAGCAGATTAAATTTTTCAAATTGCACTCACAATTACACGTAGAAAACATAATGAAAACTATCAAAAATTGACAGCAAACACACACGAACGAACCGTTAACTTACGGATGTTAGTGGTGTAGGTGCAGTAATCGACAACGATCAATCGATTGCAAAGGTTTTTAGTGATGTGCAAGATGACTTTGATATTACGAATAATAGCAATGTTGCCATATTTTCTTGTAAAAATTTTTTGTTAAATATGCGGTAATGCATAAAATTTGAGTGCGCAAATGCCTGCGTATGCATTTGATTAAATAATACTAGTTTACACTCAAAATGTTCCATTGATAAGAGGTTACTTTTCTAATATACTTTTTCCTGCTGAGTTCGAAAATGAAAATTAATATTTTTTGGATGGTACAGTTTTCGAGATACTGTGGTTTTTTCATTTTGTCAACCTCCTTTCATTTTAAGATTCATATCTTGAGCTAGAAATGTACAATTTTATCGTTCTTGGTACCAAATTAAAGTTATTCATTTTCGTTTTCGAATTCAGCACGAAAAAATAATTTAACTTAAAATCATAAATTTTTAGTTTTATATTAAATATAGTGTAACAAAATGTTTTTATGATTTTATATATAAAACAAAAAAAAATATTTAAGTGGCATAATTTATTAAATCGTTTCTTAATTGCGCTTGCTTTACACTCATGTATTTTAATAACTGAGAAATGATTTGAAATTTTACAGAAAGAAAGACATTTTCAAGTGGCAAAATATATTGTTTAAGTGCATTTTTTCCAAATACTTTTCTAAAGCATAGCAGCTCTATTAATAAACTTTATAATAGATTTATCGAGCGTTTTTAGTAGGCATTATGAATTAAGCTTGAAGTGTATAATCTGTTTTGTGTTAAGATATTATGGCGCATAATGTATTACCTAAAGTATTTGTTTTTTCACCAAACTGAAGGTTTTTTTCTATTAGAGATTCAATATTGTGCTTATCGAATAAGTTATTCATAAAAAACTTTACACACTCAAATTAAACTTTAGGTAGTTACAAAAAAATTAAAATTAAATTTTTAATGACCCAATATTGCTGTTATGAATTGTGGGGTTGTACCCTGCGCTAAGTTCAACTTGAAAAATCAAGTTTTGTGAAAGATAAGTGGGTTTTAACAAAACAAAAAATTCTATTTGGTTGGTTTTTTGCTAAAGAAGCTCAATACGAGTAAACTTTTAATAGCATGTTACAGTTGTGTAACAACCAAAGCAACATTAAATAGTCAGCAACACAACATGACTTGACTTTTTATACTGACAGATCTGCACTATATACATACAGTATGATTCATCTCCAAACCAATATCTCGAGAACAAAGTGATAAATGCTTAAGCCAAAAGTTATGAGATTTCTAGGGAAACATATAACAGTGACCTTGCCTCTGATCTTGAAACAAGTCTTGAAGGCCAACTGTGATTTCTTAAATCCAAAACTACATTTTATATTGCAGATTTATATTCTATAGGAAAAATAGAAATGTTTTGTACGGAAAATTTTTCTCTAGGATTTCTAGTTTTAGCGCTGATGCTAATACCCCTTTTGGTCAAGTTTCACTTTTTATCAGTAATAATTTTTCTTTTATTATTTTTTGAAAGATATGGTCACCGTAATTATGTATGTGGGAAATAAAATTTTTAATCGCTTAAAATACTTAAATAAGAAGCCAATTTTTGTCGAAAATATCATTTATAACACACCTCAAACTATGCATATGCTGTGCTCACACATTCAACAAAATGAAATATTTAAAGAGTTTTGACTGCCATCAAAGCTGTTGAAAAATATTTGTAAACTAATCAATCAATCTTTGTATCAACCAATAATAAAAAAAAATCAAAAAATCAGTGTATTAAAAAACGTAGCACATTTTGCGCGTGGACGAGAAATTCTTGAAATTTTTGATCGTTTTGTTTGTGGTGTGATTTTTTAATTTTTTTCATATAAAAAATAAAATTTAAATTTTTTATTCATGTGCTTGCAAAACAAATTTCGGCGCGCCCACACAGCGCCAGTAGCATTGCACTCATCGCTACTTCATCAGACACAACTGAAGCAGAATCATCAGAAGCAGCAGCAAACACTCTGACCAATCTACTCTTAAACAAATGGCACAAACAAAACCATTGAAAATGAAATTGAAATTGGCGGCTAATTGAATCTCTTTTTTTTTTGTTTTTTGTTGCCTGATGTGGTTTCTTTTTTTGCAATTTTATTTATTTTCGTTTATTTTTTTCTATGGTTATTTTATTTAAGAAATTAGCAAAATTCATGAATTTGAAAATAGCACAAAAATATATGCTAAAAACAATAGATTGACATTAGTAAGTGTATAAAAAAAATTAAATTCGGAATAATAAATAGATTTTAAGGTTTGTGGTAAATTACATGAACAACAATCACTTTTGAATTAAATCAGAGGACAATTCAAATCTTTCGACTTTTTTCGAAACTTTTCTATTTTGTTCGACTTTTTCAACATTTTTTTCATAATTTTTAGAGTTTTCCTCAGATTTTCACGGTTTTTCGAGACTTTGATTGAGGCAAAGTAACTACCATCGAAAGGTACTTTTTTTTCATGAAACCATTAATGGATTCCAAAAGAACTACTCTTTTTTTTCAAAACTCACTCAGCATTATATCGATATTTTTTTTTTTCGTAAATATTGTAAATTGAAATTTATTACACAGGTCTCCATACAAATCTACGCAAGTTTCAGTAACGCAGAATAATTAACTGGGAAATGTGTAATAAATTTCAATTTACAACATTTCAAAGAGAAAAAAAAGATATCGATAAGGCTTGAAGTGGGTTTTGAAGAGGAAGAATAGTTCTTTCGAACCGCATTAATATTTATACTTAAAAAAAAATACCTTTCAATGTAAAATAACCTCAAATATTTCGAAATTTCATGAATTTATGTTAGAAAATTTCGAAAATTGCCACCATCTGAAAAATTCTGGCCTCAGATTCGAATTCAACGCTTTAAGAACCTTCGGAAAAATATATCGGTGTTTCATAATTAGTGATTTGGGACCGTCCATAAATTATGTGAACCAAAATAGGGGGGAGGGGGTCCGGCAAAGTCTCACCAAATCTCACCAAGGAGGAGAGGGGGTCAACGAAAATCTCATGTCAACTTTTTAATGCAGATAGTATGCATTATTATAGCAGATTATATCTAAAAACTATAAGACAAGTCTCACGGAAGGGAGGGGGTGCCGCCAGAACTCACCAAGGGGAGGCGGGGGGTCCAAATTTTCCAAAAAAAACACCTCACGTATGACTAATTTGAAAATTGATTTAGTGATTTCCAACTGTTAGCATTTTATCAGTGACTATATATTAAGAAGACTCCAATCGAAATAAAAATGTCATTCCGCGGCAACGTCAGACCGCACTCGAAATGCTGCTTCCACGGAATGATTTTTTGAGACAAAAAAAATCTCGTGAATTTATCGTCTCTATTTATATCTGAGACTAAGCGCGTTTTTCAACTTTTTCTTTATTCATTATCAGTATTTAAAGCATCGTAAAAAAATGTAGCTCAATCTAAAAGAACAGTTCTATTTATAATTATTTTTTGAATAAAAATCACTAACTATAGAATATTACTCATTTGCATTTTGTTAATTACTCATACGTAACGATATTGTTTTTTTCTTGCTTTAACATTTAACTTGCTGAACCATAGCGAATAATTTTAATCGCGGAAGTGTCATATTTTATCGCCGTGATGATGGTTTCGATCACACGTTAGTTAGCTCATATTCTGCGATAGCTTGTTCCGGAGAAACTAAACGGGGGATTGTTTAAAAAAAATAATATTGAATGATCGCGTAATGGACTCATAATTATTGTGCCATTTTATCCAAATTACTTGCGCAAATATTTAATAGTGTTTTGTTTTTCGTGACTTTTTCTAATTCATATTAAAAATTATTACACAAAGCTATACTAAACGTAACATAAGAACAGAGGATTAGCATTGCAACGTAGACATTTGTATATACATGCAATGTAAATAACAAATAGAGTTATATCGAACCATAGTGCACTGACAAATATCAAAATTAATTAATTTCAATTTAATTTTTTTCAAAAGAAAAATTTTTTGGTAAGAAAATGAATAAAATCGATTTAGTTATACAGCCCGCCCTTATTCAGTTGTTTCGATTAAAAGTAAAATTGAATTTCCCCCGCGTTTATCTCGGATATTAACTTTTATTTTAAACATTTTTGGTTCTTATAGTGAGATTAAAAAGGAATCAAAAATATTTATGTTTATGTTGCGAGTATCAAAAAAATTGAAAGATATCAATAAAGAAGTCGGATGAAAGCACAAAATGTCTAAATTCAGCTAAAAAGTTGCATTTGGGCTAATTTTTTACCCGGTTTATAACTTCGTTGTCAACTTATGCGAACCATTTCGAAATATTAATAAACTTCAAAATGGATTTTGATTTGATGCATTTTACATTTCAAATTTCTCCAGATTTATCAGTAGTTATGAAATAATCTTTCGAAGAATTCGGTATGTGTTTTCGTTTTCGCATCTATGAAAAATTCTTGCGGCACTCCATGAATATGTCTAACCATAAGGATGGATCAATTCCTCTCAGGAACTTTAGTTAAGAATTGCTGCGAGGTTATCAGACTATGCAGCGTTTTTCAGGCAGAGTGACCAAGTGAACGGGATTGACCGGCAGAAGCTTCATATCAATGCCGGGGGCTTGGTAGGCATTAAACAAATTTCAGAAATAGCCGGGAATTAGACGATTTTAGTGGCATGAACTTGAAATTTTTATTTAGCGACGAGCAAAAAAGAAAAAGGTGAATTAAGATGAATTAATATTTTAATATTGCTGACCAAAAAAAAAATGTTTCCCAAAAAGAATTTAATTTAAACATTTGAGGCAAAAATTATTTCTCTTTTTAAAGGCCGGGAATTGCTTCTGTACGACTTGATAGCCCAGGGCAGAGGTTATAGCTATAGAAGAGATAGCATCCTGGCTGAGACGTATCCAAAAGAGACATAAACAATTAATCAGAGAGTCAGCCTGCAATTAAATCTATAGAATTAGTCTCCCTAAGCTCACTAGCGACCGAGAAATGCCTCTCGCCTCTTAATGAGATGGCTCAGCATTTTAACATTTACAACGCCTTTGTGTCTGGGCACAGGAACATTGCTTACAAAACTGATGAACTTGCTAGGCCTACTTCAGGGACTATTTCAAAAATTTTTCAGGAAAGTGTTGCCATGCCACTTGCTACTTGAAAGTTCATGTTGAAAGAAAAACACATGATGGACGCAAGGCTCAACTTGCAATCAACATGGCAAATCGGATGCTAAGCGCTCTCTAGAACTGATATGCCAAACTAGACATAGTCTAGTTGTTGTTGTCATAACTGGCCACTATCTAATCGGCAGAGATTATGTGTTTGGTCTTTTGACTTCTGTAAAAGTTGTAGGAATGTGAAAAAGGAAGAACCGCCACTTTGCTCCTGCCACGCAAAAATTCTTATAGCTAGTTACCTCAAAGCCCATGGCGCAGATTTTGCTTTTATCTTAACAAAAATTATTAGTTTTTTCCAAAATTGTAACTCACTTTTTTCCGAAAATGGCATCACATGCGACATCTTGTACGCAATCTTTCGCTGCAAAACTTGACCGGGCACAGCATCACGTTCTGTTTTACGTGGCGATAGTTCTAAAACTGCATCAGAATCAGCATCTTCAGCATTAAGACCATCGCCGGCAAATTTATCAGCAGGAAAAATTTCTCCGGCATATGGAGATTTTTGGTAAGCGACACTGCTACGACTACGACTGCTAGCTGCGGCAGCGCCGCTAACGCAATACACATAATTAACACACAAAATTAAAACTAAAAGTAGTAAATATTTCATATTTTTCATATGAAAACACAAATTTTGACACTTAAACGATTTTGGCTGGTTACGCGCAAAAAACGACGGAGGAGACAATGATGATGACAACAAAAACACAGACGACGTCGACTGCGACAAAATTTTTCTTTTCATTTAAACATTATTTTATTTGTGCGGTGCACATTTTAATTCAATTTTCGTGTAAAATTTATATTTTTCTTTTTATTTGCTCTGCTGCTGATGCTCGTTTGGCTTTTTTTTTATAAATAAACACAAATTTTCTTCGATGTATTTCAACGCATCATTCGACACTTTTTCTAAATGAATCTTTTA
Organism: Tricholauxania praeusta; assembly: GCA_949775025.1. Lineage (NCBI taxonomy): Eukaryota > Metazoa > Arthropoda > Insecta > Diptera > Lauxaniidae > Tricholauxania > Tricholauxania praeusta. Next base: position 117,019,050 of record OX459031.1, on the reverse strand, counting down.
CTAGTGCACCAAATTACGAACATTGCACGCTTTATATTTCAATATATTGCAAGATTTTAGCTTTATTTTTACAATTTTCATTAATTATTTTAATATTTTTTCATGTCAAACACTTTTTTTAATAATATATTAACACACCATATGCGGAAAATTCAACCAACACTCAGCAAAGTCACGAACCGACTGAATAGCATTCATTCTGCAAATGACATTAGAAGTGAAGAAGTGACACATGAAGACATAAAGCGAGAGACCCGTTCAGACACACAAACGCACTGAAGAGCTACAACGCTTATGCTTTAAATAGTAGAAAATTCTATTGAACGCATTTGTTGGGTTGCGTAAAATTATGATACACTTAATGCTAGAGCCACATGGGCGATTTTTCAACGCGCGTTGTCTACATCGCGCGTTTTACCATATCTCGGGTGTTAATGAAAATACGCTGGTACGGACCTAGCCTAAGTTTGCTCTGACTAATCGAAAGAAAATTTCCGACAACGACAAATTATGTACTTGGCCCCTTCGTTTTTTCCCTTTTGCCAGAAAACGAAAAGAAATTCGGAAACAGATTCTGTTGTATAAGCGGGCCGTTCAGACGCTGCAACTTTCTTTCACCGCTTCAGTTGTACGTACTCTTAATTCGATCAAAGCCAGTGCTGTTGTTTTAACTAAAATATTACTTTTGTAGTACCCTTCAGCCAAGCAACTTATTTGTCACAGTTTCTTTGTAGTAAAAAACATTTCCCAGAAAAAAAAATAGCCAATTTGCAACTTCTGAACGCGTTCTGTAGATGTAAAGAAATGCAACTTTTCATATAATGGGAGCCCTGTTTATTGCAAGAAATTTTTTAATTTGTAAGTTGCGCGTCAATTGTGGAAGCTAATAATTAATAAATTTGTAAATATAAATAATGAGAACCATTTCTAATGAACATGGAACCGGGTGTCATACATAAACTTGATGAAATAGTTGTGAATCGCATTGCAGCTGGAGAAATAATTCAAAAACCGGCAAACGCATTAAAGGAGTTAATCGAAAATAGGTGAATAAAAATAAGGCACACACACATTTCTAAATTCATTTAATTACGATATAATTAACAGCTTAGATGCCAAAGCAAACTACATACAAATTACGGTGAAATCTGGTGGCCTCAAGCTGCTGCAAATCCAAGACAATGGCACGGGTATAAGACATGAAGATCTGAGTATCGTTTGTGAACGCTTCACAACATCCAAATTAACAAAATTTGAAGATCTTACAAATATTTCAACATTTGGCTTTCGCGGAGAAGCGTTGGCCAGCATCAGTCATGTAGCGCACTTGACAATACAAACAAAAACGGCTCAGGATAAATGCGGCTACAAGTAAATGGGTGCTGCAAATAAATTAGCAAAATTTGTTTATCTTTAGTTTTGCAGAGCTAGCTATGAGGATGGGAAACTAAAAGCGCCACCGAAACCATGCGCCGGCAATCAGGGTACCATTATAACCATTGAAGACCTTTTCTATACTATGCCACAACGCAGACAGGCATTGAAATCACCAGCGGAAGAGTTTCAAAAGATCTCTGAGGTTGTGGCCAAATATGCAGTACATAATGCTAATGTGGGTTTCATGCTAAAGCGCTTTGGTGAACAGCCCAGCTTAAGGACTGCAGTTGGTAGCACATGTGAGGAGAATATACGCAACGTCTTCGGTGTACAAATTGCCAAGGAATTGATGGAAGTAGAATTGAAAGATGAAGTACACAAATTGAATATGAAAGCTTTAATCACCAAGGTAAATTACTCAGCTAAAAAAGGCACAATGTTGTTGTTTATAAATCATCGCTTGGTAGACTCAACAGGTAAATTATAAATTAAAAATATTTGTTGTAGCATCAAACTTCAATTTATACAATTTTATAGCGCTCAAGACTGCAGTTGATGCCGCTTATAGCGTTTATTTGCCTAAGGGTATGCATCCTTTCACATACATAAGTCTGGAGTTGGAGCCTACCAATATTGATGTAAATGTACATCCTACCAAGCATGAAGTTCATTTTCTTTATGAGGATGAAATAATTGAAAAAATAAAAGCTGCTGTTGAAACGAAGTTACTAGGCAGCAATAGCACACGCACTTTCTATAAGCAATTAAAACTTCCTGGCGTATCCAGCGAAACAACTTATGATGCAAATGAAACTATTGCTAATAAAAGCGCAAATGAACAACGTACTTATGCTAAAGATATGATACGTACGGATGCCAAGTCGCAAAAGCTTGATAAGTTTCTTTTGTCTCAAGATAATGTGGTAAAATCGATAAATGGCAGCAACGAAGTGGAATTACAAAATGAAAGTTTTCGCGTGATAGCAGCTCGAAAATCCAAGGAAGTGCGTCTTACTAGTGTTTTAAATATGCAAAAACACATTGAATTGAATTGCAGCGTAATGTTGCGTAAAACTCTGAAAGATTTAGTGTTTGTTGGCGTTGTAGACAGTACCTATGCTTTATTCCAAAGTGAAACGAAACTCTTCTTGTGCAATACAAAAAAATACAGGTATGTGCTAGTGTTTTCTATAAGTTGAACTTTTCTTTTGCAAATAAATTCTTATAATTTAACTAGCCCTAATTCTGAATATTTCCCGAATGCTAGTCATTTTATTTTTGTTCAGAATAAAATTTACTTTACTTTATCTTATCTAAACAAAACTTTTTCGTTTAAGTGAGGAGCTCTTCTATCAACGGCTTATATATGAATTTCAGAATTTTGCACAAATAGCTTTTGACCCAAGTTTGCCGATTAAACAATTGCTATTACTTGCACTGAACTCGAAAGAAAGCGGCTGGACTGAAGAGGATGGCGACAAAGAAGATTTGGCCGAACGGGCATCTGAAATACTTCGTGAAAAAGCAGCAGTAATGCAAGAATATTTTGCTTTGGACATAACGCCGGAAGGTATGCTTCAATCACTGCCCGCATTATTGCAACAACATCGTCCCTGCATGACATTTTTACCGAACTATATACTGCGTTTAGCCACTGAAGTTGATTGGGATACAGAAGAAGAGTGTTTTAAAACATTTTGTCGAGAGACCGCTGAATTTTATGCACGTGTATCAGAAGTGGAAGTACAGCAGCATCCTAAGCGACACAAATGGATAGTGGAACATATGCTATATCCGGCGTTCAAACAATACTTGCTACCGCCAAATCGCCTTAAACAGTATATATATGAATTAACTAATTTACCATCATTATACAGGGTGTTTGAACGTTGTTAACCCTTTCGCATCCAAAGATATACATTTTTTTAAGATTAAAGTTTATTTGACTAAATATTTTACCTTATGATTTTATTGAGTAAAGGTACAACACGCATTTTATGACTACTTTTAGCGTTTTACAAATTTGGCTGCCTTAAACGTTGTTCACGATTCTCATTGGACACATGACGCTTAAGCATGTCCATTATTTCATTATCATGCTCCGGAGGTGTAGGTTTTACATTTGTTACCCAATAGTAGATATCCCAATCATTGGTGACACCATTAATAAGATGGTCGTACAGTGCAGTTTGATTTTCATTCAATCCTTTTAAGTACTTGTCCACAAAAGTGCTAAGCAACAAATCATTTTCGAGCATGCCGCGCTTGCGTGATTGATAAATCAACCTAAGGGTAAGCGAAATTTAAAGGAAATAGTTAAACAAAATGAAATATTAAAATTATTGTATGTACTTATACAAAGTATTTTTTTTTAAATCAACCAACCTTTGCTTACGCTTTTCCAGCGGCTCATTTGTACGCATTGGATACTCGGGAAGAGGTATATAGTCGGGATCTTCATAGTCCACTATGGGCACATCAGCATGATTAAGTACTGGTGGATTCTTGCCATCCCCACTGCTTGCTGTAGACTGTGAGTAATTTTGAGTACGCACCAACCAAGCAGCGTTGTTGCGTTGAAGTGCACCTGTCTAGAAAAATATAGCCGTAAAATTAAAAAAAAATCAAAGTTTTAATACTTGTATCTGAATTTCTAACAACCTCATTAAAAGGATATTAATTTGTTATAATATGAACACAAACTTCAAGTAGTACAACTTCCGCGAAGAAGGCTTTAAGCATGTCAGCTTGATTTTTGCAACAAGGCAGCATTTACGTTGCCAAAAAGGTTCGCGATAAATTTGATATCCGCGGAACCACGGAGTCACTGACACTATAGTGTTCTCTAGTTTTACTCAAAGAATATTATATGTTTGTGATTTGACGAGGCTCCATTTGCGGCAATTACTAGAAATCGTGTAGTATTGCTTGTAGCTTGCTAAGCCGATGCGGATGGTAACCATAATAGCAGCATTGCAAGTGGTAAGTGTTGTGAAATTGCTTCCAATTTCAAATGTTTAGTTTTTGTAATTATGTAACCAAAACATTTTGGTGCTTAGATTTTTTTTTTTAATTTTACTCTGTATACTCGCAGTTTTAGAATTTTTCAAATATGTATTTACTTACCAAAATTTGGCGCAGCATTTTAGTAATTTCAGTATTTTTTTAATAATTCCAAAACAATTAAACTTTCGCCGCAGAACCCAAAAATATTTCTAAACAGCTGACTTTGACAACCAGCTACATTTTGTAATAGTCTTGCCAACCACACGTTATATTTAAAGTTGTGTTCATTGTAGCCAGACTTAGGGAAAAGGCCGAATAACGAGATATTTCTGTCTAGGGATTTTTTATTTCTGAGAAGATATTTTTTAAAACTATCGGCGCAAATAAGGTCGAAATTAACTTTCCATGAGCAACTTCGTAAAATGTTCATATGTGTAATATTGGCAATTAGCCACAAACAGAAAAAATCTTCATTAATATTTAATTTTTGGACAAAATAGTGAATATGATATATAATCACTCACAAGTGTCGGTCTATACTATAAGTTGTTAACCATAATTCGGGCAATTATCAATCAAATAAAAAACACAGTTTGCTTCAAAAGGCGAATTCAAACATAAATTAGTATTTTATTAAAACATTTTATAAAGCACATTTATGTTAACTGATTTGCCATATCATGAACCGATAAACTTGAAATGTTCTAGGCATATTTTTTACATCCTATGCAGAAGTTAAACTGGTTCATGATAGTGGAAAATTTAAATGCCAACGTTAGCTTAATACAAAATAATTTATAAATAGTTTAAATGCAATTAAATTTAAATTTAGAATTTTAATATTGTATACTACTTTCAATATATAACGTCAAACATATTTTATTTAATACATATTAATGTGAGAAGTTAAACTTTTAATGAACACGCTAAATTGTGCTTTTTTAAAGCTATAAGAAATGCAACTAAAAAAAATATACTTATAATTCAATATGATATTAGAAATAAGTGTATGTAAATTGCTTTCAGAACTTAATCAAATAAATTGATATGTTGTGAATCATGACAGGTTTATGCTGAAAATATCTTTTTGAATTTAAGGCATATAAATACCGAGATACCAATAGCTATAGTTGTATATTTAAAATAATATTTAATTTTTGTACGCTTGCGTTCGGCTAAAATTTCATCATAGTCGATAAAGAGTGGATTTGTGGGGGCGCTAAACGAAGCGAGCTAAAACAATAAAGAAACAACACAAAAAATATTTTAATTTTCTAAATAAGACTAGTAAAAGAGTTTATACATACATATTTGGTAGTCTTTTTCAGGTCTCTTATTGTCATGCAATATGCATTTAAATTACGCTGTATACCATGCAGTTGTTCCACTGAGATCTTGCCTAGTTGTCCTGTTTTTAAGTTGTGTTTGATAAAACGCAATGATGAATTGATGATAACAAAATGTTGCAAATGATTGGCAGTTATCATGAGAATTTCATAGAAACTGTAGACAGATATAAAAATTAAATATATGATATTTAATATTAATACGCAATTATGAGACAAACATTTAAAAGACAAGTTCCACTTTTCGGAGGAATCAATTTCAGGTTTTATATTTTTTTTTTTAATTTCGCAGTGCGTATTCAACAAAATTTGTAAATTATAAATTTAAACATATTGTGAATCTAGGATTCAATGGTATTTTTGGGGCGTTCTGGATAAGCTGGCGATATAACCATTTTGTCATCAAAATTGTCCGATATTCAAGCGAATAAACTTATGTTTTGCATGGTTTAAAAAAAAAAAAAATACCAGTGCATTAAAACGATATGGGGAAACAAAAGAAAATACAGTAACCAAAAATAACAAATTTTGCTAAAAACAAACCGTTAATAGTCCCTGCGGAAAATATGTTATACACAACATCGATGAATAGTTATACTCATTGTAGGCAGTAATGCTCACAACTCCAGCCACAAGTGTAAATTCTTTTTACAAAGGGATGGCCGCTTTGTAGGCAGATTGCCTTAAAACATCGATTACTAAGTGCCTGTATAGTTTAGCGAGTTGCCTACATCTCCACATACAAAGCAGGCAGCCAGCAAGCAGACTGCCTACAGATCCATATACAAAGCAGGCAGCCAACAAGCAAACTGCCTACAGCTCCATATACAAAGCAGGCAGCAAGCAAGCAAATAAACAAAATATCACAGCAACAATTTCATTTGTGAAACATACAACACAAAGGGTATAGCTTTTCATACATGAAAAATGGGAGTACTTCATCGATTTGTCGCTGGGATATTTAGCACATAGTTTTGTATGGAATTTTTCACTAAAATTTCGCATTAGTGCAATTTCAACCCAGTGTACTTTTCGAAAACCTTAAAAATATGTTTTGCTTACTTCTCTTGCGAAACTTTGTTGACTCGTGCTATCGATTTCTTTGACCAATGGTGCAAGTGAAAGCTAGTTAAGATATTAACGATATTTTAATGTTTTTTTTAAGTTGCACTATATTACTTACTCCAACAAGCCCTTCATGATTTTCATTCTATAAATTGGATAAGCTATTCCAACGGATTTCAAGCTTTCATCTGTCATACACAAAAACTTTGCAAGCGATATTCGTTCTTTGGCGAAATATTCTAAAAATCTTTCCATATTAATTGCCATCAAAATGGAATTGATTTCTTGAAAATACTCAGGGCATTCAGTTTTCAGAAAAATACGAGGAATGTAATCATGTACCGTATTATAGCTGAGGAAATTCGACGGTACCACATAGCCATCCTTTTCTCGTGGTAGCACTTCTAACAAGTCGTAGAAACCGTGAAACTGCGCTACCTGTACTGGTGTGTAACCTTTCTTATTAGCAATCGTTGCATTGACACCTGCTTCCACGAGCAATTTTACTATCTCTGGTCGATTGTTTTCGATTGCATGAAAAATGGGCGTACATCCTTGATTATCCACCGCATCAAAGGAAACATCCTTGATCAGTAGTTTAACGACCGCTGTGTGCCCATTTTTGCAAGCATGCATAAACGGTGTGGTACCGTATTTGTCGGAAACATTGATGACAGCACCATGTTGTAGCAGCAATTGTACAATTTGTTCAACGGTCCGCGAATCTTTGTCGCATTCGCAAGCCAACATGAGTGGCATATAAGAATCTACTTGCTGATTTGCGTTTGCATTGAGTTTCTTGAGTAAAAATCGTACCATATTCAAATCACCATTACGACATGCATGCAGCAATAACGTGAAGCCATCTGTTTTTGTTTTGTTTTTTATTGTAATCAAAATTCAAACCAAATACTTACCTTTTATAGGAGCATTGACATCAAATTTTAACATATCCACCTGTTGCCGCACTTTCTCGACATCACCCTGTTCGACTGCTTCATACAAATCTTGATCCACATCTGCCACCCAAAAGGAGCGATGTTCCTTTTTGACATACTAAATAGAACAAAAACAAAAATATACAACTGTTTTAAAAGATGAAAACATCGATTGGCCCTGAATGGTGGCATGACGCGTGTCCTTGAAAAATGCGCTGCCACTTCCTTTTTCACTTTCTGTTGTACATATACTCACGTCATCGCCAAAAACAAAACCATCGTAATCGTCCTCGGAGTCTGATTCTGGCGGACAATAGTTTGGCATTTTGATTCGATTTTCTCAAAAAAAAAATTGTGATAATAATTTCTGTTACTTCGCAATTTTGTTTACACAATTTTTACATGATTGAAGAAAATAAAGAAAAACACAAATGCAGCAGAAACGAAAGATAGCGAACCGTCCGACGTTTGTAAGAACAAAAACAAAACCTGACAAACCAAAATTAACCCGAACACAACCAATCAATAAATAGTTACATTAAAGCAACATCCATACCAATTAGCATTTGCCAAGCATTCCACGTACAAAGCGGATAGTCGACGCTTACACGAGGAAAGTTTAAGACAAATTCTTGTTTATTCTTTTGCGATTTTCGTTTGCGACATTTGACTGTGTGGCTACCGTAACATTTCTCTGAAAAAACGCTCACACACGCTCAACAAATCATAGTGGAAGGCCAATGCACGCGGCAACGGGCGGTATTTGACAGTTCACAAAGAAATTCTAGTTTTCTTGTGTAAAATCAAAACAATTTCACAAAAGAGAATATCAATTAAAGAGATTCCTATTTACACAGTTTCCCAAATAACCAGGTTTAAAATTTGGTTGTCCCATCATATCCCATAGAGGTTTAAAAAATTGCTGGGACTTTGAAGTGAGTCTCACTAATAGAGGTTTCCCACTTATCCAGGTACCGCTTAGCCAGGCTTCACTGTAACAAATTTTTTACCTCGCCCTTTCGTTTTTCTCCTCTTGCCAACTAACAAGGAAAGTTTGCGGAAAATGTTTACTCCTGTAAACGCAGACTAAGCACAGGGCTGTCAAGCTAAAGACTTAACCAAAATAGACGTGACGAGACGGTAGCAATTGAACGAACGTTTGCACTCGTTTCGTCTGTTTTGACATTTAACCCAAAATGTTACGCTAGCCAACGAGTCGAAAAACCTGTTATGACGAGTAGCAACGTTTTGAAGTTCGGTTCTTACGGAACAACTCGTCTCGTCAAAATGTTTCGTTCACTTTCGATCAATTACGTTGGTTCATTTTGGCTATCAACATTGGTTTACATACACTCGAACTTACTCGTTACGTCTCGTCTCGTCTATTTTGGTTTAGGCTTAAGCCGTTAATAGCATGTCAAACGTGAGGGTCTTGTTGGAATTGAGGAGAAAAGACGTTAATTGAAGGATATCTCTTTCTGAAATATTTTAAGGAACTATTTTAAAAAATTACACCATACCACACTCCTAGAAATCAGAACCGTTCGATACTCGACTAAAAATTCTGCACCACAACAATCAGTTTTTTTTTTTTTCATCAAGCGTTAGACCTAAACATTGGTTGTTTGAATACATGTTTCGGACTATTGGATACGAAACAAAGAATTTTAAAAAATCTCACATTTATAATGAAAATTTGTCATATTATATTTTCTAACAATTTTAATACAGAAAGGCTTTAATTAATGATAACAATTTTTCTTAAGTAGAAGTTATTCGAATAGGATACGCTATATTTCTTATGATTAACAATTTACAACATCACAAATATTCTAACGTTTTATTGCAACTCCAAATATGAGGTGTAAAATAGTCCCATACACTATCATAGCCTTTAGGGCAGTTGTAGCGTGCAAAATACTCCATACTGTACAGTGAAAACATAATCCCATTCCCAAAAATCAACGAAAACCATATAAATATATTGCCAATATTTTTGGGAAAACTGCGACTAATAAACACCAGTGCAAGACCAATTACACCAAATAATATAAATATTACCGGAAAGAAAACCTGCAACGCGAATCCAAGTATATGCTCATGTACAAATGCTGATACCAAAAATACCGTTAGCGAAGCACCAATCTTCGAACCTTTGAAAATGTGTGTATAAAAGTCTTTGTAAATGTACTCGTACAGCCAATCATGCACCACAACATTCCAATTACGATAATAAGCGTCGTAGGTCGATGTAGTCCACCAGTCTTTATAAAACATGCGGTCACCGAAACGCAACAGCTCAGATGTAAAGTTAAGCCATGAATGTAGGATCATATAAAAGCCACACAAAAAGATAATTGTACTCGGCATCACCATCCCGAAAAGTTTCACAACCAATGATGAAGCATTTAGTGGTTCCTTGCCAAAATTGGAAAAATGCACTTTTATGTGGCTCTCATAAATATAGCTGTAGACAAAGGCAATCGCTACTACTTCCATAAAACGTGAAAAAGCAAATCGCCAACGAATTTGACTTGTTCGTGGATAATGATCTCGATAAATTAAAGTTGGTGCAAATAAAAAGTACAAATAACACTTGAAGGATGGTAAACTAACATGGGCGGCTTGAACATCTGCGTTATCAAGATCCATGTCTGCTTTGATTTTTCCATCAATAACGCGCGCTGCATTAAATCGAACAAAGGCATGCATTTTCATAAGTAGACGCGTGGATTCCAAAAGTAAAACAGATGCAGTTACAAATGGCAAATCCAATTTGAGACAAAGTGCTGAGCCAACGAAACCGAAAAGCAATTGTGAGCTGACGTAAGCAATTAAGCAACTATGCGTCCAAAAGTTAAGTAAAGATTCTATAGTTGGAATGAATAAAAAAAAAATATATTTAAAATAAGAAGTTTTTTTTACGGTTACTTACTTTGATTTATTAGTTTTGATCGAACATGTGCCCAACCTTTAAAGGCATAATAGAGCGTAAACACCACTAGATGTTCAAGACACCAAACTCCAAAGACATAGTGAATTCCTGCAAGACCTGATTTAAATGTGCCCAGGCCAAAGTTGATTCTGTGAAATTATTGTTATATTGTTTTAAAAAAATTTTTTATTTTTCTCTCCGGTAGTGAGTAGACTACCGAAATAGGTCGTACTCACCTGCCTTCAACAAAATAATCGTAAGAAATGCTATTCATAAAGAGCATCAGCAAGATTATATAGAAAATATGATAAATTGTTTTCATATGATCTACTTTTAATAGAGCGGTTAAGTATGATTCACGTATTACAAAAACCTTATTCGGCAAATCACGTCTTTTCTTTTTAGAATTTTTCATTAGCTGATCAGTTGCACTAATAATTCCTATATTGTCAGTGCTGACATCAGGAATTTCGCCATCGATTCCATTAAGTTTTTCTAAATCTGTTCCTATGCGATTTTTCCAAGTGTTTTCACTTTCTTTTTGTTGGGTTTTATATGCAAATTCTTTAAATTCATTTGTTTGCAAGTTATGTTGTCTAATTTCTTGAAGAACTTCTTCAATCATTCCAGATATACGATTTTCCACATCTTTGAGTATACTAGTTTGGAAGCTCTGTAGCTTATTGCGTACCAAATTCAGTTCCATATCGTTGTTATTGCATTTTATATTTTCTAAAAGAGAAATATGAGTTAATTTAATAATTGAAGAGAATTTTAGCTTATACTAAAGGGTGTTGAAATTTGAGATATCTGTTTAAATGTGCCGCCATTTATTTGTTCAAGCACTAGATAACATCGGTGTTCTTTAGGTATGAAGTAAATACATTCCGGTTATTTAAAATGGAACGCTAAACGAACGAACAACGTGTTTTATATTATTAAAAATTATTTTAAATATCGTGAAAGTTATTCAGTTGGAAGAAAATTTCGTTCAAAATACGGTAGAGAAACTGCTCCGACAAACCGTGCATTAGAGGAGGAGGCAATTACTTTGAATGGAGCTCGATATCGAGAGATGGTTAGAAACTTTTTGTGGAGTCAATTGGAAGACATTGATGTGCAGAATATGAGGTTTCAACAGGTGCATCATGTCACACAACAACGGAATCAATCGTTCTTTCGAAAAAGAAATTTAATAATCGAATAACAGACGTGAATTGACCACCAAGATTATGCGATTTAGCACTATAGGATTTCTTCTTATGGAGTTTCTTGAAGAGTAAACTATCATTATGCGAAAAAGTTTTTCAAAGTTTTGGTAACCGAAAGACAGCCTGCCGAGCTAGCAGAGGAGGTCACTTGAACGTTATTTTCTTTTCTTATTAACCGGAACCAATGTTCTTTAATTTTCAATAAAAATAAATAAAGATTTCACACAAGTTATGCCTTTTATTTAAAATTGAAAAACAAATTTGAGCACCCTTTAATCCCTCCGATCCACTCGTCTATAAAAAAGAAGTGAACAATACTGGTTTGATGCGTGTGTAAATATAGCCGTAAAGTTCACCATTAATAATACTTTTTTTTTTAATTTCACTTATTTTCCCGAAAAAAGTCTTGATTCGAATATTCTCTGCGGCAAAAAGTTAAGCTTTTTGAGTACAATTGTTTAGATTTACTGCTTATAATATATGACCTTTTTTTTAATCACGCCATTTTATATGTATACAAAACTCCTAATTCAAATGTGGCATTTTTAAAGTTTTTTATATCTTTTACTTAGGTAGTAATATATATCTTACTAAAATTTTTTAAAAAAATCACTCACTATTTTCCACGCAGTCACCATTATTTATAATTTTTTCAACCATTTTTGACTTAAGAAATTATGATTTCAGTTTTCTTATACAGTAATCCTTATTTCGAAGCCAATGAGTTTCTTAAAACTGAAGTATAAAACTGCACTCTCACTTTTCTTCTTGCGCTCACAATCTTACAACGTTTAAAACGGTTTTCTGTGCGGACATTTGTTTTATATGTGTACCCACCAACTCAGAACGTTGCTTTGCTTAACAGCTGATTTTAACGAATAATGTTGTTTTTATATTAAGCATTGAGATTATCAGATCAGCCAAGTACATTTTTATACACATGTACATACATACATATGTATAACTCTTTGCCGTGAGTACAAATCTTAATCAATTAATTGATAACGGTCAGCACAAGTGTTTGCACACCTGTTCTTTGGTGCGTATATTTTCTCTCTACTCGAGCACAGGCTATTTTAAACTCTTTAATTTATATATATTTATTTTTATATCTTGTTGTCAAGAATTCCATGTGCTGAGGTGCCTTAAATTGATTGATTGATAAGATCTTACGGTTACAAATTCGGGTCCATAGAGTTATTACTCACTTGTCTACAATTTTAAGTACATCTGCACTCGGAATTGTTGATATTTACTACGCTGCTTTCAAAGATAATTAAGTGTGTAACTATGTGGGATACTCCAATATAAACATGTCTATATGTCTCTGCATATATTTCATTACATGTGTTATCAGTACATTCACATTTTATTACATTGAACTTTACTTTGGCGTAAAATTGTTCATTCTAGTGACAGACTTATCGTTTTAAAGTGAAACCATGTAGTATTATAGATTTGTTGGATGGGCTTACCAGACGTCCTCGATTACGTGGGCATGGCCTCCCACGATTTTAACCAAATGCCATCACGGGCTCGTAAACATCTAAGTGTCTTCAATTTTGTGGTTTATGTTGATTTTTGGATTGGATATTTTACAGAAAATGTCATTGAATAGAAAAAAACTCGAATCGATGATTTGATACAAAAAAAGAGTATTTCTGAACTTTTTATCAATCTTTACCCGAATTTTATCGTACGAATATTTTTTTTTTACCAAAAACCGAAGTTTTTTCCCTACTACAACAATGGTTGCCAAGTGACCCGGCCATTATTTAAGTACTTATTAACAATCGTTAAAAGAAAAAACTTTAATGCTCTGCGAACAAGAGTAATGTATTCATTAATAAAAATCATAGCCATGAGGCAATTTCTGTATCATCGTATATAAGTATCTAGATAGAGCAGGCCATACTGTCATAGCCGCCAATATACAATAAGAGAAAATGTATCAAATGTACTTTTGTTACATTGCTATAAAGACTCAATAAAATAAATCTAAATCTAAATCTGGATGTACATCTAAAATATATCACAAAATATTGTGATAAACCTGCAACAACTCATTTTTTGGAAATAAACAGAAGTCGTGTTATTTCAAATATAATGGCCTCAATTGGGTTAAAACTGAACTAATCGAATGTGATTTTAATAAATGAGTAAGTCGTGGTGAACCTATGCTGGGTATTATTCATAAGCGGTGCGAAGGTAGCGATACATTCTTCATAATAATTTCCTCCCGTTAAGTTTTTTTTTTTGCAATTGATATCTTAAGTATGGCTGATAATGGAAATAAGCATCAGACACCAGAATTGTGGACAGTCAAAAAATCCAAAGTTGGAAAATCATATGCAATAAGTTATATCATTGTTCCCTATTTTCGAAGTCCAACTTCAAGTTCAATTCACTAGTTTGCGTCATATCGTTAAAATACATTAATAAATTAGAGGTCACAATTACTCATTTTTGACCAATATGCTCAAGTGGCGATATGTTTTGCTAGCTTACTTACTCAGTTGGAATTCCGAACTTAGTCATATGTTTTAGACAACTCCGAAGATGATGCAGGCAATTTCGCAAATGATGCAGGTAACTCTGCGCTTGCAAATATAGCTATATTTTGAAGCTGTTCGTGGGCTTTTGTGATAGCTACATATGTATGAAATAAATTTATGAAAAGTCTCTATGTAGAGGAAATTGAATAAATCTTACTTGATACACTACTCCCATTACGTCTGGAGGAAATATTTTCAACCTCGTTTATCTTACCGGTTTGCGTTTAAGCCGAAAGTTTGTTATATAAAAAAAGGTTTAAAATCTAAATTTATATACTGGAGTACGAAATGCGTTATTTACTTCGAGTAAGCAAGTTAAACTGTTAAGAGTTGCGTGATTCCCCGGCCAGCATGATGGCAAACGCCAGTGTACTGCGTCGAAACCTACGCGTTATTGTATCAGGGAATCCCCTTATAAGCAGTCGCTCCGTCTAGGTGCAGTCTATGAGCAGGACGGGATTATGTCTCAAATTCCATGACGTGATTATCATGGTCGCTAAAAATTGCTTACATGTGGCGACACTTCAATTTAAGTATGTATAATACACGACGTTTTTAATTTTTACATTTACCGGATTTTTTTGTCCGTTATATCCAAAGTATGTTTAATAGAAGTCTGTTATATCGACGTTTTACTCCACACGATTTGACAAACAGTTTGATAAGCGTTCAATTCTTTAAATTCCCATCATCCGTATTCCTCTAATAATTGCTTACATCACTGGAAAAGTAAGCAAAAGAAAAAAAAGTAAAACGTAAAAAAGAATGAAGATAGCCAACTAACCATCTGTTTAAATACGGGCGAAGCATAATTTCAGCTGTTTACACACAGATCTTGTTCGTGAAATACATATTCATGATTTTTATTTTTTGTGCTTTAAAGCCAAATTCTGTCCCGCTGGCTAACACTAAAGCAAATGATTTTGCGGTGTAGTGACTACTCGTTGCGGCTAATTTTATAGTACAAAGTGTTGTGTTCTTGCTGTTCTGCTTATTGTTGGTGCACGAAAGGACAAAAAGATGGGATTGCCATTTCATCAATTAAAACGCCTTTGGTTGCTGTATTTATTTTTGCTATTTTTTGCATTTTTCATGTTTGCCATCAGCATCAATGTTTACGTGCAGAGTCTTCAACAGTCGTCAACAACAGGTCCGGGGAGGTAAGTTATGGTTTTCGGCGCTAACGCCGGAAGCTCAACATCAGTTTTTCTTGTGTAATCTGGATACGCTTGATAGCACTGCATGTGGCATGGATTCTTTGCTTGACTGAATTTCTTAAATTTCATAATCAAAGCTTTCATTTGCATTTTTCTTTTCTAGAGTTAATGATCAACCGCATCGAAGAAATCGTCATACAACGGCGAAGAATATTGTAGCACACTATATAGGAAAGGGTGATATATTTGGAAATATGACACTAGGTATTTATAAATCTCTGTGTTAAGTTGTCAAAGGACTTTAAAATACATTAAATAATGTTTTTTTCTATCAGAGGAGTACAACATAAACGAATTCAATCCCGTCGAAGGAGAAGGTGCAGAGGGACGTCCAGTTATGATTCCACCGCGTGAAAACTTTCGTATGCAACGATATTTTAAATTAAATAGCTTTAATTTGTTAGCCTCAGATCGCATTCCGTTAAATCGTACTCTCAAGGATTACAGAATAAATGAGTAAGTATCGTCTTTTCTTCACTAAAAATTCACTCATATAAGTTGGTACCCAGAACTCATGTCTAGAAAAACAAAACGACCCAGTTGCTATCGTTCCTCCAAAACTATTACCAACATTTTATGGGGACGTCTGCCTAATTGCACGGCAAAAGCAGGCAATATTTGTTGAAAGTCTTTACGAGAGCATGCACCTCTCGCCTTCGTTCGGAGTTAAACAGACTTTGGATACTTAAAAAACCGATATTGTATAGCCTTCAAAAACTTCCATTAAATCCTACAGTAACCAGAAAAATAAGAAATATACTCATTTAATGTAGGCATCTGTGATTATTTGTATAATTATTAAATATTATATCGTATTGAAACAATTTATTTCCATTTTCTATTTCTAGATGTCGAGCAAAAGTTTACCCCACCAATTTACCCACTGCAACTGTTGTTATTGTATTCCACAATGAGGCTTGGTCCGTGCTTTTGCGTACCATTACAAGTGTTATAAATCGTTCGCCGAAAGAACTTCTTAAGGAAATATTTTTAATTGATGATGCTAGCACTCGAAGTAAGCCGTTGCTCAACAAATTAAAATAATTTAATGGTTTCTTATTTCTTAAAAATTTGATCACATATTCTTATGTTAATCTAGGTTATCTAGGAAAACCCTTAGATGATTATGTGCAAACATTAGCTGTGCCTACCTTTGTGTTGCACACGCAAAAGCGTGGTGGACTCGTACCTGCCCGCCTTTTAGGTGCTGAACATGCACATGGTGATGTGCTCGTATTCCTCGATGCGCACTGTGAGTGCTCAAAGGGTTGGTTGGAACCGCTACTTGCACGAATCAAAGAACAACGTTCAACTGTCATATGTCCTGTTATTGATATTATATCTGAGGATACTTTTAGTTATACAAAAACATTCGAAAAACACTGGGGTGCTTTCAACTGGCAGATGAATTTTCGTTGGTTTTCAACAGAGCGCGAAGGATCGCAAAAAATTAATGGAACTATAGATCCCACACAGCCGATTTCAACACCAGGGATGGCTGGTGGATTATTTGCAATTGATAGAAAGTATTTTTTCGAAATGGGCGCCTACGATAAGGAAATGAAGGTATATTTTTCCATTTTTATATTTAAATTTAAAAATAACACAACCTTTAGCAAGAAATCCGTGACCTCATTTCCTATCACTACCATTAATTTTGATATTAATATTTTTTTTAATTTTATGGAAGGTGAAATTTTTGAGTTCTATAGAAGTTATCTCACCAAACTTAAACTATTTTGCTATTTTCCTAGTAGTTAGTAAGTGTACATTATCGAAGTGCATTACGCTATTTTAGAAAATGCCATACATGCTTGCCCATTATTAAATTTTTTTTTTTAAATGTCATTAAATCAAATTGAAAAATTTATTATCGTAGTCATTATCAATCTGCTTCAGAATATGTTAATCATTTGCCATTATTTTAGATATGGGGCGGTGAAAATGTCGAAATGTCATTTCGCATTTGGCTATGTGGTGGACGTATCGAAATCAGTCCCTGCTCACATGTTGGACACATATTCCGCAGCAGTACACCTTACACATTCCCAGGTGGATTAAGCACAGTACTGAGCTCAAATATAGCTCGTGCTGCCAAAGTATGGACGGATGAATGGAAACATTTCATTATGCTGATAACAGACGGGATGAGTTTTGATTTACTTAAGGTTGATGTAACAGAACGTGAAGCGTTGCGTGACCGTCTTAAATGCAAATCGTTCAAATGGTATTTAGAAAATATTTGGCCAGAGCATTTTTATCCTGCCGATGATCGCTTGTATGGAAAAATCATTTGGCTTGACGGAGAATCAGAGTGTTCACAAGAGTATAGCTCATATATGCGTAATTTACCTGGCCGAGAGTTATCACGTGAATGGCCAAAAGTACTTAAAACTATTAGTAAAAATTACAATCTAGAGGAACTCATAGATTTGGATCGTGATAAATGTATTCGACCCTCAACAGCGGAACCAATACGAGGTACAATGACATCAGTTACAGTAGGTGATTGCAATGCCTTTTTTAATAGCATGGATTTATATGTTATTACGCCAAAAGGACAGATTAAAACTAATGATAATGTGTGTCTAACATATAGCGAACCAAAACGTGCCAATGTAAAATTGTTGAAAGCGCGTAATATTACATCAGCGAATGTTTTTTTTACACATTGCTATTTAGACGTGCAGCAGCAATGGGATTATGATATGAGTGTAAGTTTTCTTGTTCATTAAAAGGTTATTTTCCTTGATTCAGTTGTTGTATTCACACATAGTGATGTTATGCTCCGGCCATTTAATTAATTGGGTTTCACGTAGCGAAGTTGCTCAAAATTGAAACTTTGATTCCAAGTTAATCTCCTCTGTGTGTGAATAGGACCGACGAAGTTCGCCGGCGTACAATGTTATTTAAATAATATTTAACATTTTGTATCATTTGAATCAAAAATTAAACAGAAACTTGAAAAGGAGGCATTAAAAAGACTCCGAATTTTTTAGATAGACAAGTTTTGTTTTCTATTAATAAGCTTAAGTCCTTTTTATAAAACATCTCAAAATGACCTCTGTACAAAATTTAGCATTTGAACGCCGGCGTAGTGAAACATTGCTTTATCGAAGTCAATCGATCTGGTCTGAAAATGGTGTAATTAATTAAATTTCTTTCATTTGCAGACACAACAAATTGTGCACCGTGCCACTAATTTTTGCCTTACGCTCAAATCTGCCACAAATGCTAAAACAGGAAACCCTGAAAAAATCGTTGTTGCCATGGAATGTAATTTTAGCGATATAACACAAAAATGGGGACTTATACCACTGCCATGGAGAGAGTGAGTGTAAATTATAAAATTGCTCACGCTCTTTAACTCTATCCCTCCGCACTTATTTCGTCTTCTTTAACCGGTAATTTAAGAAATAATCTATTTTGAAAGCATATTCCTACCGTTTTATTAAACAACAATTATACATGTATGTAACTGAACTATAACATTATTCAAGTCAATTTTTTTTCCTTTTACAAAAGGATTAACTGCCAAATCAAAATTGAACCTTTAATTTTAATATCGTTTATTTTCTTAGTGCAGAATTAAGTGTGCCGTTTATTTAAATAATGATGTAAATTAACTTTTAAATGTTATGTTTGAGATATGAAAGGTTTCGGTGCATATTCAAAGTTACCCTTAAGTCCGAGTCTTAAATTATCAACAGTTTTTGCACATGTACTAAACCCAGTCAAAGGCTGTTGCTAATTTTAGACTCTCTGAAAGCTTTTTTGTATTATTTTACATAAAAATCATAGTAAAAAATAATCTCAATATTTGTAATTTTCTTCTGTGATAAGTTTAGTAAGAAATATTTAAAAGAAAAAGTAATTTTGATGGCTTTGAATAAGCTTGCATCACTTTCATTCTTATTAAATTTTAGTGCAATAAGTATGATAAAAAATCAATGAAATAGCCTGCTTTTGCTACATTTTTGCAGTCACTCTCCATGCACATAGTGATCCATTTCATAGTCAATGGAATTTGTGTTTTGAATTTGAGCTACAAAAACAATTTTCTAAGTTAACAATTTTCAACGTGAGAAGAAACATTATATTTTCATCGCTCATGTTGATTTGACCAACAAATATATAAACTTTACCTGATTTTAATTTTTGTATTAGTATGCTATATTTACACGTTTGTAAATCCACTATTTTTTATTTTTCATTTTACTGACCAAAATATTTTTTGTGTGACACCTATTTATACTGATCGATAATCAAATTAAAACAAAGGTTGTGTCTAATTTATTTATATTGAACACAAGACCACTTGTTATCTTTGTCATGTTTGTTGAATAAAAATGACTAAAAAAGTTCAATATAAAATTGTTCAATTATTAATACAAGACAACACATTTTTTTTTCTGTTTGCACGGACTATGTCATGTGCTCTTTTGGATATTTCAGTCTTTTGTTTCAAATACTGTGCCCGTTTTGTCCCACAAAGTTACATTTTTTAAAATTAATCAGAATTTAGTTTTTCCAACGAATTGTCATTTTTAATTCAAATCAATTTATGCCTCTCTTGTATCCATAAGGCCTTAAATTTGTTTTTTTAAATAAATATAGTCATGAAAATTCCAAAAAAAACCTCTATTCGATTTTAGGGGCATAGAATCTATTAAAAGCAAAAGTCTGGTTTGTACTTTATGTAAACATAAGTAAAATTTTAGTGGTCCTGTGTTTTAATTTATTTCTCTACTAAAAGTTTCTCCTTAAGAAATTAATTTCAAACCAGTTGTAATGTTTTTTTTAACGCAACGAACTTTATACTTATAAGATAGTTTTATTAGTCTAATAAAATTTCTTTTTAAAAAAACTTAACTTAAGTCTACAATAAATGTTTAAATGTCACTGGAATAACATAATCCTTCCAGTTATTGTGTTCATTAATCAAATTTAATCTAGCCATACACTCCATGCTATAAAGTGATATCATCAAGCTATTGCCCAGCAAAAGGGTTAACCACATAAAAATATTTCCGACTGCAGGTGAAAAATGCTTTGATACATATATAAATGGTACTCCGAGAACAACAAAAAATACAAACATAACCGGAAAGAAGAATCCCAAAGTGAAACTAATAATGTATTCGTGCACCACTGCTGAAATAATAAATACGGCCAAGGTTGCGGAAACTTTTGACCGTTTTATAACATAATTATAGAATTCTTTGTAAATGAACTCGTACAACCATTCCTGCACAATAATATTCCAACGTCGAAAATACACATCATACGATGGCGCATTCCACCAGTCAGTGTAGAATAGGCGATCGCCAAATCGCAACAATTCAGCAAATAGATTTTGTACCGCATGTAGTACCACATAAAAAATACACAAAATAATAATGCCATTCGGTAATATCATGCTATAAAGTTTGGCAATTAGCGCTGATTTCGAGATAGGCTCCAAACCAAAGTCACCGAAATGTACGCTGATATGTTGTTCATATATGAAGCTGATCAAAAAAGCCACAGCAATTACTTCAAGAAAACGTGCTAACGCAAATTGCCAACGTATGTTCTTAGCACGTGGATAAGTATCTCGATAAATAAGCGTCGGTGCAAAGAGAAAATACAAAAATGATGTAAACTTCGGAATCATAATTTTGGATTCATGCGCTATTCTGCTGTCCAGTGCTAAGATATTTGCACAATATGGTCGTACAAAAGCATGGATTTTCATTAGCAGCCGAGTGGTTTCCATAAATAATACAAATGCAGATATAATTGGTAATTGAAGTATTAAATTGGCTTTCGTGATGAGATAAACCATAAATATTTGTACGCCAATGTAGCTGGAAAGGCATTGGAAGGACCAAATGTAACGTAGATGAGCTGTAAAAAAAGAAATGATTATTGTTTAGTACACAATTTTCTACAATATCAAATTTTTCCGTTTAACTTTTGTAAATTCTTAGAAAATCAAAAAATGGTGAAAAAAAAACTTTATTTTGCCAGAGGTGAAAATTAAGATTTTGTTATTTTGCAAAAAAAAAAATTGAAAACTTAATCATGGAGCTTTAACTTTTAAGGCTTTGGCAAAAAGTGAGTCTTAAGTTATCAAGCATTTAAAAAATGCATCTTCTGTATTGTCGTTTCAAGTTGATACCTTCCTTGAGTTAATTCTAAAATGGCGTAAATTTTAGCCTCCAAGTAAGTCCTGCGGAATAAGTTTCAGAATTTTAAAGATGCCACCAAATTTCTGTTGATATATTTGAGGTAGGTTCTATTATTCTTGTACGTTTTTTTTTATAAAATAATTCGTCTGTCCATTTTTCAGTTTCACAATTTCATTGTAGTTAAATTTCATCAACATTTGTTAAAGTATTCACTAAAATAAAGTAGCAGATAGATTTAATCTTTGAAATTCGTTTATTACCTTGCAGTCTGCTTTCGAAAAAAAGTTAATTCAACCAAAATCGACAGATCTACTACGATTTAGAAAATTAATTTTATTTATTCTGAATTCAAACTCGCAAAATTACACAAATATACAACTTTACAATTTTCGTTTTTTGTTTCGGCGCTCCTCGAATCATGGCTACATCCATGGTCAGTATATTTAATTCATGGTCAGTATATTAAATAAATAAAAGTTATTTTTTATTAAATAGATTTAAAAGCTCAAACTATTCAAATTGGTGCAAGAAACTGGTTAAAATTATTGTTTTGAACACTCTTGACATAATTAGAAAATGAGCTATATATGTACATGTGATGGGTTTTACCTACAAGTTGAAAATAGTTGGTCTACTAAGTAGCGAAAAATATAATGAAATGACT
Organism: Tricholauxania praeusta; assembly: GCA_949775025.1. Classification (NCBI taxonomy): domain Eukaryota; kingdom Metazoa; phylum Arthropoda; class Insecta; order Diptera; family Lauxaniidae; genus Tricholauxania; species Tricholauxania praeusta. Next base: position 116,996,563 of record OX459031.1, on the reverse strand, counting down.
GGTGAGTTAAATACCATTATGTTTAGTGTATTCTATTTAGAATGTTGCATGTTTTCGTAAATATTTTTCATTTTGCTTAACACTATATACGTTTGTAAGTCTTACCATTATCGTTGAGCTTAAGCCAGACTAAAACCCACAGCTTAAGGCCATAAAAAAGTGCAAAAAGCACTAGATGCTCACAAAGAAGCAACCCCAGCGTATAGTGTATGCGACCAAAAGCATATTTGAATGTACGCAGTCCAAGTTTGATGCTGAAATAGTTCAAGTTAAGTTTGTTATTATTTTTGTTTTAGTTTATGAATTAAAACAAAATAAAAAAAAAAATTCTTACCGCCCATCGACGACATAGTCATGACAAATGCTATGAAGCAGCATTAAAAGTAGGCACACAATAAAAATATGATATATAAATTGTAAACTTTCTAAATCATTAAATAATTTGGTCAAATATGATGGTCGTTCTTTGAAAACTTTTGTTGATGCAAATCCTTTTTTTGAGATTTTGTTAACATTTTCGTGAGCCTTTGGTTGAGTTCGATTTTCAAATTTTTCCTGCATAGCTTTCTTAAGCTGTAGTTAGTTTAGTACTATGTTTTCTACTAAGTTTTCTTTTTTAACGTCAAACAATGCTTTAATTTTTCTTTGTATTCGAATGATCTTTATTTTTAGATTAATCGACTTTAACTAAACCATTTTAAGCGCTGTTGTGCTTCAGACTTTTTCAATTTCTGATAAGCATTTATTTAAATCTAGCTTTATTACTCAAAGTCCAAGTGTATACGATATCAGTGTGAATGAGTGCTGTTGCACTAAATTGTTACTTTGCTAGAGACTCACTTTAAAATACCCTACGCTCGGTCAAAAGCTACATAGACTTAAGGTAGGAAAATCGAGTTGTTAGACTTAGGGCTGTTCATATATTGCATAAGGATCTTAGATATGGGGGAGTTTGGTTCGAGAAATGTGACAGAGGGGCAAAAGGTTTTTCGAAAGCGCATCGTAGCTGTGTTTATGTCATGTGATGTGTCATATTTCTTCGGTTTGGATTTCTGGTTCGAAAAACTGCGGCAGTTTGTGTCAAAAGGAGGGGAATAATAGTCAAAAAAAAAAAACATCGTTGCGTTATATATGAACTGTTCCTTGAGTCACTTTTTAAATTTTTGGTTTGTTACAATTTCTTTCGAAATAGCGAGAACCTACAACCAGAGCTAGGTAGGAACGATTACTTTGCTAACCGAATTTCACAAAAAATAGTCTCAAAAATAATTTTACGTAACGAAAAAAAAATTTAAAATTTCGTGATGGTTTCAATTACGTGTGCTGTACGCTGATTTGTGAAAAATCAAGCATTGTCTTCTGTGGATATCTAAAATGCGTATCAACTCTACATTTTCATTTGTCACAACATAATCACCTTATTATGCAGCACCTGACTGTTCTTGCTTACAATACACTTGAACTTGCTCTTTTAATGAGCTTACATATAATTCATAAGGCAAGTCTATCCGCCCAACCATTGGCAGCAATAGCTTCATGATAGGCGAATCCAGCATAGAAGAAGTGAACGACTTTACTTACTTGGGCAGCAATCGCGGCGCCAATAAGAAAAACCATGCTAGAATCAATAAAGCAAAAGACGCCTGATAGAAATTAAAAATTCACAATAATTTAGGAGAGCTGTGATTTCTGTTGTCGAGGGTTCAACTTCGATGCTTGTCGGCAGATTTCAGTACGTGATTTACGCAACGTATTTCAAAAACATTTTCGACATCTCGAACTGGAGATGGTTCTGGGCGGCTTAATTCTCAGAACTCAGTGAAAATGTTGCAAATTCTTATAACAACCACTTATTTATTTCCTAAAAATTAAAAACAAGAAACTTCGATTTATTTTTGTATTGTATTAAGATTCTTACAAACAGTACCAACTCGTTTCAATTTATTTTCGCTTCTCTGTAGGACTTCATAATGAATAATTAGCAAAATTTGTTATTGCGCTTGTAACTTACTTAAAAAAATATATATATTTAAATGAAGCGTAAAATTTAAATTTTATGTGAGACAAAAATTGGAATTAAAAATACATTTATCAAAAATATTATATAATGTAAACAGGACTTATGTAGCAAACGACGTCGTAATATTTGGGAATTTTTTATTTTTTATAACAAAGTTTTCTACAAACTTATACAGAAAGATATTTCAAGAAGGTGGAACTAAATAAAACAAGCTGTAATTAAATTACTACTAACTTAGAGGAGGGTATCTTAAAATTAGCATCGTAATGGCTAAATGCAGTTATTTTCTTTAGTGCGATAATCGAAGCACCCACATGTTATAGTCATTTTTCTTTACTTTTAATGAATAACAAAAAAAATACTTTATTTTCATTTATAGCCACTTAGAACAACGATGCTAGTTTTCAAACAAAATTTGGCATTGCCTTTTTAGAATTTCAAACTATGTAAATTAATATACTAAGACTAAAGGAAAGAAATTTTATCATAACTAATGTGTTTATACATTTTTTATATAAGATGTTTGTTGATAAATTATTTTTTTGCGCAAGACACTGCAACGACATGTTATTTAAGTGTGAGCAGCAAGAAAAGCAAAGCTTTTTTTCCAATATAAATTAAATAAAAAAACAAAAACGTTAATACAAGCTAACAAAATTAGAATATACAAATCGCAAAAACGCACAATTGCAAGCATTTAAAAAAAAAACATTGTTGTTCAAGTTTTTTCTAAGATGTTTCATATTTTTCTTTTTCATTCAATTGTTATAATTTGCGGTGGTATTGCTACAGTTGATTTGTTAGCTTCTGTTGTTGTTGTTGTGGTTGTTGAAAATGTTTTTGGAATTTCTGCTGCTACACCAGCTGCTATTGTTGTTGCTGGTAAAGATGTTGATTTAATCGACGTAATATCCGTGGCCGATTTGTCGTTGGATATTTGCTGTGTCTGCGCGGCTAATTGTCACTTTGAAGGCTCCCCAACACGTTGATAACGTGGCTTATTGCGTGTAAAAGGCAAATACTTATATTTAATCATATGCTAAAAATGAAAAATAGGGTTTTGTTTTTAAGCAAGAAAAAAATTTTAGTAAGCATACATACCTTTATTTGCCGTTTCATCGTTATACAGAATAATGTAATGAAATACATCACCAGTATTGGCCAAAATACGGGCACATTGAAGAAATCAAAGAATGTACATATGAGTCCGATTATTGTACTTTTCGAAATTGACAACCAAAATTTGAATTCAGGCAAACGTCGTATAAACGGCCGAAATTCTTCATTATTGCGTGTTGGCAAATTGGGACCATCCTCTAAAAAAAAATTTAAATAAGATGAATCGAAATATTAACTTGAATTTAACATTTTATATTATAAGCACGAAGAGACGTAACTAATGTGCTCGTAATGTTTTTTTTTTTTTTTTAACAAACAACTTGTTTTGCAAATATAGTCTTGAAAAAAATTTATATTACTTTTTGAATAAATTTGTAAATTGAAGTTTTTTTTACATTGTCAGTAACTATTATTTTTAAATATGATCAATTTTCAATTTTAAGTCGATAAAAACATACTAAAATTTATATAGATCGTAATTAAATAATAAATTGTTTTGTTGTTGGCACTTAAAAGGTACTTAAAAAAGCAACAAACGATAAGATAAAGCAATGAATCGGTAAATTTACAACAATTGAAGCCTTCGGAGCAACAAGGGTTTATCTAACATTTTCAATATTTCGAGAAAGCAAAAATGTTGCTTTTTGTAATGATGCCTTCTATTAAGAAATAGTACAAACATTATCTAATTTTTATGAAATTTGTAGCTAACCCCTTGTTGCACCAAAGGCTTCAAATATTAAAACAAAGCAAAATTGCTGTATCACGAAAGAAAATTTTAATATTAGCAGCAATATAAATTTAAAGCTATTTTGATAGTCTGTGAATTGAAGTTTTATCTGTAAAATTGTCTTGAAAAATATGTATGATTGTTTTAGAATGGTTCAATAATTAGGTTATTGAATTCTATAATAATTGTTGTGAATTATCTCTCTCATATCTAAATTGAAAAAATGTAGATCACCAACATACATATTTTAAACCAATGACTTAAGGTCTTATTATCAAATATTTTTAGTCATTCTTAATGCATGTTATTGGCGCCAATTTTTGTCTAGCTTAATTTTCATATATTATGAAAACAATAAAAAGGCCAGACCGACGCTTACTGGAGTTCATATCACGAAGCGCAAAGCACATGATATCATGAACTATCGATTTTTGTGACATGTATTGTGTTGCTCACACAGAACATGTTATTTAATTTAAAGAAACAACAAACACACAAATATACATAAATTAAAATTTTTAGCATTAAAATACAGTAACAAAAAAGACGCAACCTTAGAAGAAAATCAATAAAGCAAAAATCAAAATGTGTAATATATTAACATTAAATTAGCTTATTATTGAAACAACAAAGCAACGCACCAACTACTTAACATGCTGGGGTTAGTGACACATCAAAACTCTTACCATCATTTTCGTAGGGATCAAATTCTGGATCAATTTTTGGTGTTAAAAATGCAATAAACAAATTTAAATGATAAATGCCTAGCGCATAGCAGACAATGTACCATCCCTGGTAGAGGAATATGCGTAGCAGGAAAAGTAGCACAATTACACCGGCTCCAGTCCAGCGCAGTCGAGCATGTGGCGTCCAGCGATCAAGCATAGATTGATACATCTGCAAAAAAGAAATGAATGAACATTTTTCAATACTAGTTAACTGAATGAATGCAGATTGCAAGACAAGTACATATATTAAGGCCAATCTAATCCAAGGTCCATAAATTCTGTCTTCAACAGGCGCAAGACGCTTGCAATAGGAATGTAAATATATTTACAATAAAGTTAAAGCCCTTCCACAATTGATTCAAAACTTTGTTTGAAGAATTGAAACTGTTTAAAAGGAGTCGAAACTTCAGCTACAACAGAATAGAAACCCTGTATGCAACAGTTTTGAGATTTTGCTTACAACTATATATAGAGGTAGAATTAAAGAGATGTTAAGCGATGCTGTTTGAGGTACTACGTTTTTAGAAGTCTGAGAGGGTGCATTTTAACACGTTCAGAAATTTAAAACTGCAGGTGGAGCATATTCATAATTTTAGGTATAAATTCACCATTATTTGGCGGTAATTTGTAAAATTAATGCAATTGATGTGAATAAAATTATCATATTGTAACATAAACGTATTTTATTTGTTTATATAGATAAGTTAATTCATTCACAATTATCAGAGCTGTTATTTACGACAGAGATAGAGCTCTGTTTACAACAGAATCGAAGCTCTGTCTATGACAGAGTTTAAATGCCTTGCTTAAGTTTTCTGTACTGCAAAGTAAAAATGAGTTTCTTGATATTGAACTTATTCGGTTTCTAAATGAGACTTATGCCAACGTGTCCCTGGTTGTGTAGTACTTAAAAATTAGGTTATAATTTTCACTATTTTATATGAGTACAAAGTGGGGTGGACTGAAATAGTTACGTTAAAATTGGTTATCGAATTGAAGGAAAATTTAGGTGACCCAGCGAACAAAAACCAAATTTTAAATGTCTTCTTAATGACCATTTTTACAATATCCGCTTAGAATCAATAAAAATGCCGGTTAAATTGCTGGAAAAGATCCAATCGGACACTGGCAAAACGGCCTTTAGTACTTTTGTTTCGACAATTATGTAATGGTCATAAGAAGTTGTGCGAAACATTACAAAATATATACTCATACTTCGCTGTAGTTATAACGACCTCTGAGGTCGATGTTTCACACGTTGGCATAACTCTCGTATGAACGTATCTTTAGCCCAAAACGAAACTTTGTTTTCAGAATCAGAACAGTCTACAAATAAATCAAATGCAAGAGGGTCGCTATAACAGAGTTAAACCTAATTTATAAATGAACGAACAAGAACATAAAATCATTACCTGTGACAGCCGGATAAAAAATTTTTTTACTCCGCCACTGGATGAGGACGAGGTCGTACTCGTTTCTTCATTCATCATGTTTTTTTTTCCACGCCGCCGTAAAGAAAAATGATTTTCTTTTTTTTTTCTCTTTTACTAAATTAATATCTACTTAATACTAACTGTCTCTATTCCAAGTAAAAATTTTGCATCCGTCAATAAAATCAGAAATTTGTTGAAAATAAAAAAAAATCCAACATCCAACTTGCTCCGACTTTATTTCATTTTTGCTGCAATTTTTTATTTTACTCAATTGGTTTCTTAACGTTTAATCTTTTTTTTTGGCTCTTGCAAATTATAGAATTTTTCTCCAACCAGCAATTTTTCCAACTTAAAATTTTCAGCCGTAAATTATTTGTGTTTCAACTGATTTTTAAAAAAGTCAAAGTTTAATTAGTCAGCAACATTTTGTTGCTATTTTCTTTGCAATTACACACTTTTTGTTTTTGTTTTTAATGCTTTAAAATTTGTAATTTATTTTTTCTTTTCACACAATTGTCGGCTGTAATTTTGGATTCTGAAAAGGAATTTAATTCGGCGACCACGTCATTAGTGTCAAAGTCGCATGTACCAGAATTTACATAGGTGCAAGTAAGACGACTAGTGTAGATCATCAGATTGTCATTTTGGCATTTGTGGATTCTGAAAATAAGACAAGGAAGGTTATCAGTAACAACAACCTCAGAAGTGACAGCTGTAATCCTGTTGTCATATGCATGTAAATAATCTATTGTGAATTCAATCACCTTAGCAAAAACCAAAACCACTAGGGTGGCTCATATTATGAACGACTTGGATTGACATGTAAGCGATAGAAACAAGCGTTTTATATTCTTAGATTATTCTGCTGGCTTACATAACCCGCGTGAACGTTGGTTGTTAAGCCTGTGCAAAAATCCATGCAGTAAACTTTGATGGCGTACGATTTTGTAATTTAAAGTGGAATATATCCAGTGGTGTCATTTCACCAAAAGTTTGGGGTGGGTGAAAGCTTATATAACATGTCGAATCGATGATATTTTGAATTGAATCGATTTAATGTTTAGTAATATCAGATCCTTGAGGGGGGGTCCAATTTTCTCCCTGGCCCTACCCAATTGATGCCTCTGAATATATATCATTTTTCTAGGGTTTCCGAGGTGTCAAAAGTGGGAACTTTTTTTTGTTAATAAAATTGTTCCATGTTGGAAAAAAACAGAAAATTTTTCAATCAAAATTTAAGCAATTAATCAAAAATAAAATAAGTAGTTCCATATAAATCGAATTACTTTTACCTGCCACATTTTAACATAGCATTAAATTACCAATTGGACAAATTGGGTTTTGATTGTTAATTCTTTCTATATGTATATACTATATCTGTCACAACGGACTTACTCCGCATTAAATGGAAGTATACATACCATATGTATAAATTTCTTATAGGTGGTGAACCAGTTACCCACTCAACCTTTACCAACCTTACACAATCATGAAATAAAAGCTGATTTTAACTTTTTTTAAATTTCTTTAATTTTTTGTTTTCAAGATTAGTATTTCTTAAACATTTCATATGCTTCACAATTAAATAATTAAATCTACATCTTTGGATTACAAATTTTAATAGCTAATACTTATTTTTAACCTATAGTACTTATGATAACAGAGCACTATTATAAAATCGTAAGTACAAGTTTGAAAAGATCATAATTTTGACAGCAGTTCTTTAATTTTTCTCCTTAGTACTAATGACTAATTTCGTTGAAAAAACCCTTTTCACTTTATACACTTAACTTAAAAAAATATTACATGGTTTTTATATTTGAAATAAATCAATTTGTTACAAATAAATAACTTAAGTATATGTCAAATACAGTTTAGCCTATTGTTCATGATAATTGTTGCATCAACTACGATGCCAATGAATTGATTATATGTCGACATTCAAAAAGGATGCATCACTGCCAAAAACAGCAACGAAGTAATTAGCCCGTAAAAAGTATGCCAACATTTTGTATTGATGGCGCTGATTTCAATAGCCTTTGAACTTAACGGTGAACTATCCATCAACATGTGGTATGGACAAAGAGATGGCGGCTTGACGTATGTTGTGAAATTGGGATAACGTATGATTTCCGATGGCTACAAGTAAATTATATATTTATAATATTCAGAGAAAACTTTTTATACATTTTACAATATTTTAAACGGCAAAAGAACATTCACTTATTTCCTTTTCCCTTACGTTTTTTACAATACTTACAATAGATATCGATTCATTGAAAACACGACAAAATGTCATGTGCTTTCCCATTATCATGCTCTGTTCTACACGTTTTGTAAATAGCGCTTCAGACCATGGTAGCTGATTTAAATGTGAGAGAAATGTACGGTCGTGAAATTCCACCGGATCGGAAATTATTAATTTATCTAAATTTGTGTGGTGTTATCAATTAATTAATGAAATAAAGTGTCAAAAAGTCGTATCGATGTATTATACACACAGTGAATTTTCAATTAACTTACTCAACAAGGACTCCTCGTAAAGGATATCTTCCTCCGTCATGTTAATACGATTCTTTTTGGTTTTGGCGTAGATTGTATTGGGAATGAGATCAAGCACATTGCTGAAAATTTATTGAAACGAAAAAAAGTTTAAATAATTTTGAATGCTTTTTATCTACTGTGCTCAAGAAAAATATATGCTAGGAAAAGTCTTGCAAGCATTTTCTTAACAGATACAAGGTCAACAACATAGACCATACATTATTGTCTTTGCTTATGAGAGAAGCATGAAAAAGCTATGAGAAATAAAGTTATTTGTTAAATTAACGTGCTTAACGTGTATGTAACAATTTCCTTTGTTTTTATTCTCCTCAGTCGTACTAACCCGTTATATAAAAACAAATTCTCCACATCTGTCATATTCAGCGAATAAAATTGATAAACGCCAAACGTTTCAAAAAACTCACGTACTGGCGTCATGCTATAACAACCCGCTAAATCTATTCTCGGATAATATGTAATAAATGACAAACACATTTCATGTTTCGTGGAATAGCCGCCAAATGTAGGACGCTTGCGGGTGGTTGTCTGTAAGAAAACGATTGAGAGAACGGGATATATGGTAAATAAAAACAACAAATGTGAAGCTATTTACTTTTTCTATCCAAGCAATCTTACCTCATAAGCACAATCTGTTATAATGTAATCTCCTGGTAACACAACAGTCTCATTCTCCAGCTGGCGTACTTGCTGATAGTTGAAATCATAGTTATCATCCTCAATGATGCGTTCTAACTCTTTGCCAGCGCGCACATGACGAAGTGTCATTTTTCGCCCAGCACGGTGTGAGTGTAGAGTGCCGGATATGATTTTAATACCATCTGCGGGAAACATCTAAGTGAAGAAAATAACAATAAATATACAATAGATAAAAAAAAATGTTAAGAGCTACCTGAGAGACGAAGAGAGAAAAAATGTAATTTAATTTTGACCCAATATTAATGTACATAGTATAAAACATTTTAGTTTGATTTCCAAGCGAGTGTAAAAATAATTTTTTTTTTTTATTTTTGATGCAAATAAGGCTAAGAGAATTTATTCACAGTTAAATGGCTTACCACATTTGAGCATGATGGTCCACATATACCAATATTGCGATAAAGTTTTTGACCGGGTGGTATAAGCTGTGTGTCAGATATAGAGACGCCAGAAATCATAATGCCACCATCATGTTTTCGCAAATGATGTGAAGAGTGTATGCGAAACCCAGAGTGGTCAGCAACTAATATAAAAAAATTATTCCATAAGTTTGCCTTTGTTTCTTGATGTTTAACTTACTTTTCAAAGCACGTGGATTATCATAGTGAATTTCCAGCATGTAATACTTAGCACCATTGCGTCCACCCAAAGGTATACCCACATGCGGTGGCAGGAATTGTCCTAAAAAATATGTGTGAAATTAAATTTCATCTTAAGCAATTATAAAGAATTAAGTAAATGCAAACCAGTTGATCCTATAGACCATACTGCTACAGGTGTAATGCATGAATCCCAATCACGTGGTGTTAACAAATTGCTGTTGCAGACTGCACCTCTGCTTTTTACCCAAACATCCCACGAAGCAGGATCAGAGCCAGGATATGATTTCGTTGAACATTCAAATAATGTCATGTGATGGACAAGTGGTTGTTGTGTTGAGCTGTAAAGAATTTAAGAAAAAAAACAAAAATTGTTTGAGCAATATAGTTAATCAGATGCTGTTTGAATGTGGCTTAAACTCTAAGTCACTGGACACAAGGACAACGTTGGCAATAGGTAGGATGAGGTCTTACATGTTAAATCAAAATAAATTTAAATTACTTAAATATTTAATTTATGTAATAAATTAGGTTTTATAATACAATTAAATACAAGCATTTAATGCTTACAATAACTTTAATCAATCAAAGTCAGGCACCAATAATAAATAAATAAATTTCAGCTTCTCCAATCACCCATTGGAATATCCATTTCGTTGTATGCCAACAAATGTCAGTAACAGCGATGCACCTATTATGAAATTTCCATATAAGCTGAATATTTTCTGGAACATATTCTTATTTTGAATGATGATTTCAAGTTATTTCTTAATGCATTTCTATTCTATGCTTAATTCTCATATTTATGTTAAAGATGAGTGAAAATGTCAATCGACTATTGTAAATTGACGTCATACGTACATCAGTGATGGCATTTTCAGTACACTTGTACTTTTTTCGATACAATTGCGTTGTCAAAAATCGTCGTCAGTACATTCAACAAGTTTTCAGTACATTCGATACATTTGCCTCATTTTCAGTACATTCGGCGCATTTTCGGTACATTTTCAGAAAATTTGGACTATTTCTGATAAGTACAAATTTTTATATGCATATCTATAAATAAATGCGTACAAAGCTGCTGTAACTGACCTTTTTTAGTAAAAAGTGAAAATTTTGGAAATTTTAAGTAACTTTTTCATCTTCGTGACGAAAAAGTACATTCGGCATCTAAAAAGTACATTTGAAGTTTCGGTTCAGTACATTTACACAAAACCCAAATGCCATCGCTGACGTAAATATGATAAAAATTGTAAGGAGCTGTATCATAATACGTAAGACGTTTACGTGAGAGGAAGGTAGAAATTTCAAAATGATCAAAAAATGTCTTACGTAATTCATGTACATCCCTAAGTACAGTGATAACAGAATAAGTAATTTAACAGTACTCACCTTTCTCTAGTCAAAAGCGCTTCATAGCCTATTATATGATGCTTCTGAGGCAATATTGGTGCACGTATTATCTTACACCAATATAATGTATCCATGGAAGATTCAATGGTTACCTATAATAATTTTAATAAATATTTATTTAGCTTAACATATTTATGCTGTCATCAAGATAACGAACATTTTGTACTGTGACATCCCATTTATGAATGTCTGTTTTTCGCTCAGTGCCACCATTTGTTTTAAACATTGGTCCCATAAGATGTAGAGGTTTTGAGCCACGATTTTTTCCATGTCCTTTAAGATTACCATGTATGGGATCTGTATCACCAAAGGACCATAGAACTCGTATTGTATCTGGCTGTAAAACATATGAAACAAAAAATTTAATGAAAAAAAACTTTGCTAAAAATCAGATACATAAGTCATACGAAAATAAATGTACATATTCATTAAAATTTAGTATTTATGCAACTTTTTACTATTAAAGTGTCGTAGACTAAGTATTAAAATTAACATTATCAAATACAAAATTCATGTGGAGAAATTCTCGATGATCGATATTTTGAAACAGTATCGAAATGTATCGAGAAAAAACACCGGATATATCGATATTCGAAAACCGATATTTTTGCTAAAAAATTCTATTCTTACCAGCGATGGTGTAACTTTTCACGGACCACGAACTTTTGATAGTTACTACGCATTTGACAGTATTAGCGCGTATATGCAACAGATGGCCTTTAATGCACAACAGGTGCAGTTCACAATTCGCAATTTGGCATCACTGTAGATTAATTGATATCAACTTTATGTAGGGAGAAATCTCCCTGAGTTTTGAGAAACTTTAACTCATCCAGAGAATTTTTCAGGGCGGAAAATATTCAGGGGATTAACGAACATTTTTTCAAAGAAATTGAGTGGAATAAATTTGTTTCCACTATTTTAACGTATTTTTTTTATACTTACATGAAAATATTTCGTATTATCAATTCATACTCCCTAAAAAATCGTTTTTTTTGCGTTGAAAAATCATTCCAATCGATTCAACCAATCAGTGGCAACACTGAAGGATATTGCAGTTATAATTTTAATTCGCGGCCGTTCTTCTATAAATTTTATGTGTTGTATTTTTGTATTTTATTTGTTTAATTGTTCTAAAGTTTTTAAAGTGGTTTTGTGATAATTTAACGCGTAACCTTGGACAAAATTTTGAGAATGAGTGGTTTGTATTCAAATTGTATTTTTAAAGCAGAAATCATTTACTTTTAAATTTTTGAAATTTAGCCTTGAAATATGTCTCGCGAGACGGAGCGCTAGGATTACGAGTTTTCTGTGATTTTGCACGTAATGTACAAAGCGATATTGAGGTGGCTGATGCCTATGGTAATACAGCATTGTTAAAAGCCTGTTACCTTGGCAATCTAGAGGCTGTGCAAATTTTGTTAAATTGCAATGCAAACATCTCGGCAATTAATTATTTCGGTAAGAAAAGAGAACGAACTTGGCACTGGACGACATGAGAATTGGTTTATTTTACTACGCAGCGAATTTTAACTATTCGAAGTAAATAAAAGAGAAAAAATTTTCCAGGATTGTTTTAGGATGGTGATTTACTATATTACCACCGAAAATACTGACGTTATAAAAAGAATCACTTCTCAAATATCCTCGCAGCTTAAACACACAATTTATTCAATCAAAATATTTTTATAGGCCAAAATGCATTGACACTGGCCACCTATTCGGGTAATGTGCTCTTAATTAAAGAGTTGTTGAAACATCGTTCTTATGATGATTTTAATTTGTCCTCGATGATTCCTGCTCTTTGTGTCGCAATGCTTACAAATAATAAAGAAACGATTGAGTTTCTCGAGGGGCTGCAAAGTAATGAAAGTGACATAAAGACTTCACATGGTAAGTAGACAAGTTTTGTTTAAAAAAAACATGTTCATTGAAAAATCTTTCTTCAATGTAACATTTTTGAATTTGCGTAGAAAACCTTTTGTATGTTGTATTCCTAGTATTTGGGTAAAATTTTATATACATAACTATCAATATAGTAGCCTTTTGAACTTCCTTTTTGTAAATGCTGTGTCCTGCCCTGTTGTCTAAGTTTTTTTGTTCCTTTCCTTAATTAAGTAATATAACATGTGTTAAGTAAGGTTGGATTTACATATATACATATAGCGGAAGTGCCACTCGCCAATAAAATATCAGAATATAGTATAATCATAATCACTAAAAATCAAGTACGCGCCGTAACGGTTAGAAAATTAATTATGAAATTTGAGAAAACCCCGAGGTTATGGGCCATAAGACGTATCTATGAAACAAGGTTGACCATTTACTATCCCACGAAGCGGAGTTAAAAATGTAATCGTTTTACCAAATTTCATCGAATTATCCGACTTCATTTTCCCGTAATCGTGATTTCAGGCAGACAGATGGGCATGAATAGTTTTACTCAGAAGCTGCTACATATCCACAACATATAGTCTGTTTTATACCTACCAGGTCTCCTTGCAAACAAAAGACCAAAGTAAATATATTTTCCGTGTAGAGTATTTAAAATTAATTTCTGGCTTATGTCTGAAGCATAGAAGGAATCTTAAATCCGGAAATTTTGCAATTTGAACAAAGAAGTTGGCAACATACGGCAAAGAAGTAGATAATTCCCATAGATTTTTAAATTGCAGAGGGTATTTTATTTATTAAGTATCCCAAAGGTCTTATCAGAAAATTAAAACTGATTCTACTCTATCCTTTGACCGTAGGTTTTACTTTTTGGTACAGGAAGCTTTGTGATCCAATATGTTCCAAACTCGAAATATCATTCTTTATATCGACCAGGGAAGGGCACTTAGTGCCTCAATTTCCTCACATTGCTCTAACCGTTATTCGACGCACAACCAAGCGAAAAAAAATTCCCAGAACTTCAACGCTATCGAAGCACAAAATTCGCAGAATTTCAACGCTATCGAGGCACAAGATTCGCAGAATTTCAATCGAGGCACAGCGTTGACTTGAATTCAAATGAAAACAAAAACAAAACACAAAGGCATAAATGACGGCGCCGCATTGTGTCTTGACGAATGTAGCAATTGTTTTTGTTTGTAGTGTAATTTGTTTTTTTTTTTGTGCTAATGGCAATTTTGGAAATGAAAGTAAAAAAAACTTTAAAATTTCGTTTGTTGTTGCTTGATGTTGTTGTTTTCCTCTTTGGTTATATTTTTGTGCCCACCGCTGATATCGACTCCTTGGACTCGAATTTCACTGGGTTCACTTCGGGCGCTCGAGGTATATAAAGAGCTCTCTAGTACTGATATTCCGTACACTTTCGTCTATTGTTATTGTGTTGACTGGTTATTGTCGTCTCATAGGAAGTTATGCAGAGAGATTTAAAAGAGTTCGGATTGAATTCTATAAAATTTGTATTCTAACTAAACCAAACTGTCTAATTTGGTTGGGGTCGGCGTCGAACTTTGGGTGTAACCGATAGGTTCGGACTTATAGCCCGGGTTGATTGCATTGAAATCCTTCATAGGACTTTGTTAAAAATATTGTGAAGCTCTTCAAAATCGCATTAGAAAAATGCTACTTATTCCAAAATTAGAGACAGATCTTTGCGATTCCTGTAAAATTTCACAAAAGTACCTTTTTTTTTTATTAAATCAACATCGCAATTGCTCAAAAGTTTTGCTAATTTTCATAGGGCGATAAAATGGCTTATGGTCCTTCGTAAAAGTATAAAGCCGGCACTGATTAGAGTTGACTTAACTTCGAAATTTGTTTTATTTGCAATTTTCATATCTGTGCATATTTTAATGTGGAATAACGTACTAACATTTAACAAAAAAATATTTTTTTTTATGTACAATTAATGCCGATTAACGTACTAACGCTCTACAAAAAATATTTTATTTGTATACGATAAAGAAAAATTTACTATATCATTTATTTTAGGTTTAAGTTCCAAGGATATACAGAAAATGTTTAGTTCTCATTAAAAATGCCAGAATTTGCGTTTACCTAGAATTAAATAATTTTCCCTTTAATACAATTTGTGTCAAATTATTTTTGTACGTGTGCTATTTTAAAAGATGCTTTCAAAATAATGAGTGTTGTGCTTATGTTCAATTTAGTATTTTATTTTGTTAAAATTTAAGTTTTACTTTATGTTTGTTTTAAAAATTTTGACTATTTGCTGTAAAATGCAACAACTACGCTCATATGTATACGGACTTAACTTCTTGTTTCAAAACACTTTTATAAACTAAAAATAAAAACATTTACATTTTACACATACTCATGCAATTTTTTCAACCACAAACTACTTGTGTATTTTAAAACTCACCCCCAATGGCAAATCGTATGGATCACAAGTTTCAATTTGTCTCATAAATTCAACTTGTGTGTGGGTTGCATTCTGAAATCCATCAATGACGAGATAATTTTGTGTGTCATCTTGTATTGGAGCTGCATTTCTATTTGCTGAAGAACCATGACAATCCTGTAAAATGAAAGATGTGTGGTTTATTAAAAATGTTATTAGTAAGGAAGTTGAAGTTATATCATAAAGAAATTTTTCTTCAATATTTCAAGCTCAACAGTTGTAATCCTTTGTCAGAAAATTTGTGATATAAATGATTTTAGCGGTTGTTCACATATTACGTAAGGATACGTAATATGTATCACGATAATTGGAGAATATCACAATGAAAATATTTAATAAATGCAAGTTTCTTGCGATCATTATCATTCAAATTTTTTTGGCATTTTTTATTTTGTTGGTATTCATTTATTTTAAGTTACTATTCGTTACTGTTTAAATGTTCTGCATTTCGATAAATCGAATTTGCAACCGATTTCAATCTGATTTGTTGATTTGATAAATTAACAAACTATTTTATCAAGAAATAAATTAAAATTCAACTTAGGGGAGGAAATAGGAGGCTGGGAGCCTGGAACCAAAAGCTGGAAAAGAGCCCCTTCTTCATTACTTCGACAGTTTATATAATTTAACCACGTATTTAATTATTTTGACATTTTCAACTGTGACGTGTTTTGTCTTACACTTATACAATTTGTTCCCAATTTAAAGAGCATTTTAGACTCACAAAACCTCATTTCAGACCTCCAAAATCTTATTTTAGATCCTTAAATTCTCATAAGACCCCACAAAATCGCAAAATACTCGAATCATCCATTTTATATGCAAAAAATCGAGTATTTTTCCTTTTTTGTCAGTTTTCAATCCCGGCTGTTTTTTGTGCTCCTTAACTTTCTTTTAATTTTAATTTCGATAAAACGCTTACACCTAGAGTATTTCTCCATTCTACAGGGTGTTTTTTATAGAGGTATAGAGCTTCGAATTGAAATAAAACACAAGAAAATCGTTTTAATGTCCATCAATTTGGCTTTATTGGAAGGATAATTTTATGCCATTAATGTTTAAATATGATTTCGGGCATGTGGCCGCCGCGGCTGGCTCGAATAAAGCCAATTCTACAGGTCCAATTTTGAACCACTTTTTCGAGCATATGGGGCCGTATGTCGGCAATAACGCCACGAATGTTGGCTTCCAAGTCCCCTAACGTTTCTGGTTTGTTGGCGTAGACGAGCGACTTCACATATTCCCAAAGAAAATAATCCAATGGTGTCAAATCACACGATCTTGGTGGCCAATTGACAGGTCCATTCCGCGAAATTATGCGCTCATCGAATGTTTCCTTCAATAAATTGATTGTGACGTGCGCTGTGTGGCATGTAGCGCCGTCTTGTTGGAACCACAACTCATCCACATTCATGCCATCGAATTCGGGAACAAAATAGTCGGTTATCATGGCTCTATACCGGTCTCCATTAACGGTAACTGACTCTCCAGCATTATTTCGGAAGAAGTATGGCCCAATGACTCCACCAGCCCATAGAGCACACCAAACAGTCAGTTTTTGTGGATGTAATGGCGTCCCAAGGGTCTCATGTGGATTCTCTTCACTCCAAATGCGGCAATTTTGCTTGTTGACGTAGCCATTCAACCAAAAATGAGCCTTATCACTGAACAAAATTTTGCGATGAAAATCAGCATCGAGATCAATCTCATTTTCGGCCCATACACCAAAATCACGACGCATTGCATGGTCTCGCGGCTTTAATTCTTGCACAAGCTGGATCTTGTAAGGTCGCAAGCCAAGATCTTTGCGCAAAATCTTCCATAAAGTTGATGGACAAAGCTCCAATTGCTGTGCACGGTGGCGAATCGATTCATTCGGGTCCTCTTCAACATTTTGCTCTACAGCGGCAATTGTTTCTTCGGTGCGCACTGTTCGACGTCTCTGCGGATGCGTATTATCACATAGAGTAAACGTAGTGCGAAAACGACCCATGGTTAACCGAATTAATTGCTCTGATGGACGATTATGTCGACCATAAAATGGACGGAGCTTGCGGTAAACTTCGCGAACTGAACCATTATTTTCGAAATAAATTTGCACGATTTGCAAGCGTTGTTCTTTTGTCAACCTGTTCATGATGAAATGGCAAACCAAACTGAACATAAATGACATTAGAGTTGCCAGATTTGACCATAAAATGCCAGTTTTATCTCTATTCGAAAAACAAACCTCTAAAAAAAACACCCAGTATATTTTGTTTATTATGTGCTCATCTCATATAGTACTTTTTTTCTTGTCAATTGCTTTGTATCATTACAGTAAACTACAGAAAACTAATTTAATATTCATTAAGCATATTTTCATATGTTAATAAAATAATAAAGCAAATAATAAAATTTAAAATATAGAATAATTCATGCCGCCACCTAAAACCCCAAATAAAAATTAAAATACAAGTAGGTAGCACCATAAAAAAACTTATTGATAGTCCTACAGTTCTTTTAGACATACACGTAAAGTTAGCTTCTGATTGCTTAATTTTTCTTAAAGTAAGTTATTATCGAATATACGTGATGCAGAACTATGTAAATGTTACATATTTTAAAGTGGTAAGGCAAAGAGAAAAAATAATTTTACAAAATGCTTGACAGTGAATTATTTTACTTATTTAAACTCTAAAAATACCATTTTTGGGTAGGTACTTGAGGCATACTGAAAACTTGAGCAATGATAATTTGTCAATGTTTAATATAGAATAGAAGCTCTAGCTGAGTGATTGCGATCTCAAGCCAACTATTAATTCTTTCATTTGCAAAAAAAAAAAAAAAAAATCACATGAATGTTTTTGAAGCTATAAATTTCATATTTATTAAGTAAAATAAAAAGAAAGTCGTACGATTTGGTTGGTCTTAAAATTCTTTTTCTATTGCAACTTTTTCTTTTATAATTGCATTTTGAGAATAAAGTTTTAACTGAATAATTACTCAGCTCAAGAAAAAAATTATGTCAAGAGAATTTAGAACTGATTAAGGAGCTTTCGAGGTCGCTGTGTTTGAAAACTCAAATTGTTTTTACGGATTGGCTCTGGATCTTAAGGTATTTAACCCTTTAATATCGAAAGCGACACGAGAGAAATTCTGCTACAAAACATCAATTCAGCATTAAAAATATAAATTTCATATAGAATGTGCAAAAGTTCAGATTCAGTCCGCGGGCATAAATGACATACTCGACATTGATTGGTCAAATATTTCAAAATCGAGAGTTAATCCGATGAAACGATTTGTATTTTCGTATTCAGCTACATCGAAAACCACCAAATAGATATTTCTTTTGTAACTTAATATAACTTTTTTTTGCTGAGTTGTGTTATCATACGCCAAACATTATTATGCTTGTAAAAAAATTGGCGATTCTGATGGCTTAAATGCCTTTCAGGTGATGAAAAATCTTGTGTATAAAATCAATTTTTTGATGAATTCAGAAACTAAACTAATGGCATTATTAAAAAATGTCTTAGTATCTTTATATTTCTTTTTATCTTCATTACTTGTAGTTCCATTGTCATTCGTAAATTTGTCAACATAGTGTAAATCATAATGTTTCTCCGGATTTTGTTCGTTGTCCAAAAAAAAAAAAGATATGATATTATGTTAACAAAAAGATAAATGACTATAAGGATTTGCACAGTTTGAATAACGTATCGATAACGTTTTATTGTCCATTTGCTAAAATAAACTTTATTGTTTTGTTTTTGTATACAAAAGTAAAATACAACACAAGAGCTCAAATATCATTTCGTTGCTTATCACTTACGTGAGTAGATGATTGCGTAAGAACTCGGAATTAAAATGAATGGAACTAACCACCTAAGCAATCTAATTGCAACTAGTTATGAGTCCATTCAACCCAATTCCATAATTTTTTTTAAATGTAAGCTCAATGCTTTTTTTAATTTAAAAAAAAGTTACAAGGTAAAGTTTAAAATTCACAATTCAAAAATAGTTTGTAACGCTTTGGCGCAAAATATACTGAACCGATATTAAGAATTTATTTTTTAAAACAACATTTTAATGCTAAAGAAGGTTATTGCATCATTATTTGCATTATTTATTTTTTAAAGTTAAATATTCTTTTTTTTTTTGCAAAACTTCACACAACTGTATGTTGTTTAAAAATAAAACTTGGAAAATTTTTTTTCCCGACGTTTTCAAATCGTTTTGTGCTTAGTCCACCACATTAGATAACAAACGTTTTGTAATATTTTTATCAAACTTTAGTAAATATTTCGTTTACGAAATACGATTTTTTAAGAAAATATATTTTCCAAATGTATTTGCTTGCTGGGCTAGTAAATATTTAACTTTTGAACTTCAGAATATGTTTGATGTAAACTTAAAAGCTATAAAAGTTTTGGGTTGATGTTTTTGTTGTTGCTGTCTTACAACATTACTCTCTTAAGATATTTAATTATTCATGTAACGTTTAAACGCATTACAATTAATTGTTCTGCAGAAGAAGCTGCTGTTTGAAAATTTAACAAAAAAAAAAAAAACTCATTATTTGAACGAAAAATTAAACTGCTAAAAATTGTGGCATATTTGCTTATAAATTATTGTTGGAATTATTCAAATACTTTAATGCTAATATCATTTTTGTTTTTATGTTAAAAAAGGAGTTTATAAGCAAGAAATTACACAGATCAACAAAATTAAGCATAATTTCCGTTTCTTTTGTAAAATGACGCGCTCATTATGAAGAACACAACTTCTGATGCGTATGATTTTTAAGATATTGACCAACTCATGGTGTAATAACCAAGGTGGCGTACTTAAAATCGAAATTCTCAAAAGTTTGGGTTTCTTGTCCTTCATTGTCTTGTTTCGTAATTTTTTTTGACACTTCGGTGTTTTGATTAATTTGCCCGTTCAGCAACTTCAGTATTTTTGAAGCGCTTTAAACAACTTTTTACTAAGAGGTATATGTGTTGAGTTTCAAAATTCTGAAGCGAACAAAAAACTACACTAAATAATGTAGCAGGCTTCAATATGATAGCAATAAGTCTTTTTTGTTTTTGCAATAACAACCACATCGACTAAATTTTTAAGATTAAATGTAGCTTGCAGCTATCGTTCAGAAAATGTTCAAGATCTTACGCCTGAGCGCTACATTTTATCAAAGCGCTTAAGTTTTCTGAATGGGCAATTGAAATGTTATGAATGTCAAAACTACAGCAAATAGGATGACAGATGATTGAAAATCGAGGCTCTCCCTAATTACTCCACCTTGGTTATTACACCATGGACCAACTAAAGTCTTAAATATTTTTAAAAAAAGAAATGACCAAATGATGGTACATTCCAAAAGTTCCAATCAATTAATTGTAACTGATTGTGTACCAAATTAAAGATAATTGATGGTTTTTACTGAACTTTTTTGTTCAGTACTTTTAGTGCAAAAATCGCAAAAAAAACTACGAGCGCAAAATGCATTAAAGAAACCAAGAAATGGGCAACAAGATGCTTATACTAGTTTCAACCACCGCTACGTGGCGTCATCATTAAGCTTTGTTAGCCGACGTTTAAGAATATGCAAGCATACTATATTCTAATTTTTGAGTTGACCAGTTAAGAATCATAGCAAAAACTATAAACATAGTTCACCAAAATTCTAAATTTTTCTCCCTTTATATGCAATTGCTCTTGTAACTCTTTATATCTGTATTTGGAATAAAATTTTATATCACATATGTTTTT
The DNA here is from genome assembly GCA_949775025.1 of Tricholauxania praeusta. Lineage (NCBI taxonomy): Eukaryota > Metazoa > Arthropoda > Insecta > Diptera > Lauxaniidae > Tricholauxania > Tricholauxania praeusta. Next base: position 116,975,131 of record OX459031.1, on the reverse strand, counting down.
TCTGAGCTTTTTTGTTCAGTACATACTTTTAGTGCAAAAAACACAAAAAATCCATCTGAGTTAAGAGTAAAATACTCCTTATCAACAAAAGTATCAATAGCAACAATAACAACAAAAAAAAAAAAAAAACCCACCGTAAATTCGATCTCGATAGAAAAAAAAAAATCAGCAATAAACCAAAGGCCAATTCCAAGAATCAAGAAAGAAAAACATCGGTGTAGAAATAAAAGTACACTGATCATGTGAAACCAGAGAAGCTGTCCTCAATGTGCGCATTGTTGTTTCCTTGTTCGCTCGCTTCGGTTTTTTTTTTTCGAAGGATGCAACATTAATAATGCCAATCACGTTCGAACCAATTAAATAAATATAGGCGCTGCAACATATATGAAGTAGTATCAAAACGATACACCAGTGCAATTGAATCCTTTCAGTGAATAAGCATCACCACCTAAGCAAACTAACCAATAAGGAAGTGCCTGTGATTTTTTTTATTTTTTCAGTCTTGAGTTCGCATAAGTGCTTGACATTCAAGCCGTAGTACCTCTAAATCTATAAGTTGTGTACAGCAAACAAAAGATACAATTATTTTTCAAAAGTTGGACTGTTTTGCAATTAAAAATAAAAGGGAAATATTTTTGCAAATCGAATACTTTGTAATAATCCCTATAATCTAAAAATCCAGTGTAAAACCCAGCTGAAATGAGCTATATAAGCTATTTTAAATTAACAATTTGCTTTTTTTTTGGGAAGACTGCACAATCTCTGCCAAAAATAACATAAGAATTTAAAACTGCGATAAAAATTTAACCAAATGTTCGTTTCTTAAAGTCACACAAGCACCGCACTGGTAGTCCTTGTTCAAATCAACTACAATTGCGCCCAAATGCACAGTCAAAGTAATCATAATTCATAGACTAAGTCTCAAGTAAAAATAATAAAAAGGTTTAAAAAGTAAGCACCCACCAACGGCGCGTCAGCAAAAGACAATGACAGTGACACTTGCTGTCAGCTGTCAAAGTTACAAAAAAGAAAAAGTGAAGTATAAGAATGACAAAATGACGACAATGCGTCTTTTTTTTGCACTCCAATGGTTGGCAGAGCCTTTGAAACTTTTTGTAATACCGACCATTGAACAAAAAAACCGCAATTTTGTGCTATACCAACACTTGAGCACCGCATGGTGAGAAAGTGAATTAATGCAAGTGAGTGAGAGGCGTAGATGTACGACGAGTAAGTGAATAACTGTGAGTGCTTGCGTTTGCAAAACAAAAAAAAAAAGAAGAAAAATCAGCAGTAGCTCGAATGATTTGCGAGATTTTGTTGATTTAAGCTTTTGAGCGATTTCAAATTTGGCAAAAAAGTAGACAAGTGTATGAGTTGCGCAAAATTATTGCCAAAAGTGAAAAAAAAAAAATGAAAATTGTGCTGGTACGATAGAAAATGAAGGGAGAAAAAAGTAAACAAAAGATATCGAAAAACTTTTTAAGCCTTTATTTCCATTAGAGATTTACTTGTTATGCCATTTTTTATTATTGTTAAATATAAACAAAAGGCAATTTTGGTTTCGGCGAAATTTGTCAAAAGAATGAAAGGATAAAGGTTCATTATTGAAATTTATTTATTTTTTCCCTCGCACTTGACTGGACAACTTGCTTTTAAAATTTCGTTCAACACCCATTGCTGATAAATACGGCCAATGGTGTGATAATCGTTATAACACAAATAAAACGTCAAAAGTTAAAAAGTTTTCTTGTTTTTTTTTTGTCATTTATATCATATACAATATTTGATCCTGTTTTAGAAGTCGTTTTTTTTATATTTATTTTCTTTGGTTCATTGAACCGTAATAATGAGTTGACGTGACATCAATAAAAAGAAAAAGGGACTTTGTAAGATTAGAAAAATTACACTTTTTTTCTTAAAATGTGTTTTAATTTTATCTTCGATAAAAAAAAGCAAGAGTATGATTAAAAAAGTTTAAACAGTATAAATTGATAAACACTATAGCAAATGAGAAAATGTCAATTAAATTATTGAAAGATTGAATTTGTTAAAAGTTGCGGCAAAAGTTTAACAACTTAAGAATTATTCAACTGGAATTCTAATGCGAAAAAATTAGTCGATCAAAAGAGAGAAGATACAAATAAATTTTGAAAATTTAATATGCCAACTAGCTTTATGTAAATCCCTTCAATCCTTACGCCTAATATACATATGTATGTAGACTAAATAAACATTTAAAATCAAATTATACCTTTTGTTTAATCACACAGGCCTACGATAAGAAATTTTTTGTCATGTCCAAAATAAGCTCGAAAAAACCAGGCTAATTTTGTTTCTTACACGTCAGGATTTCGAGAAATCCCTGCTTAAAATTTCGAAAAGTACTGTTTTGAGGAATATTGAAGATACTGAAGATATTTCTTAAAAAACTCCTGTAGGTATATGGTAACTTCATACATATATGCCTCAAAATACCGATTTTTCAACTTTTAACTAGAACAACTCAAATTCCAGACACCTAGAAAAGTAACTGAAAGTGATACAACATACAAAAATTTGGGTAAAAAATTTGTGGGTGCGTATTTTTATAGAATAACTACACCATAATTTCTATTACAATTTTAACGTTAACGCTGAACTAGTGCACAGAATTTATCTCGTTACATAATTCAACGACCTTTAATGACTACATGTTCAAGCACTGAACTGTGCTGCAATCGGAAAACACAGTTTCTGATGCCTTAAAAATAACTTGTTTATTTATTGTTCAAATTAATTGACAAGTTCTAACAAAAGTGTTTACAAACTTTAACTTTGCATTACATCTTGCTTGTAAACTCTTTTCTGTTCTGAAATATTTCTAGAAAACTCTGGTAACGCAGATATTGTATTGCAGTCTTGGCGATTGTTGTTGTTTGTAAATTTTTTTTTTATTTTTCAGTGCCACTGTCTAAAGTGTGGCACTGTCGACTGGACTATTTAGCAAATACTGAGGCATCTTAGTGTCAAAGACGTCGTATGCAGCTTTTCCTCTGCTTAATTGCCACCAATGGTTTATTGCGTGAAATTCGTCCTTGGAGTCCAGCCTCAACCAATTGTGGAGCGACAGTTCGTTTGGATATTTGTGCATCGTATTGATCAAGTATTTCGCGTAGAATGTCTGCAGCAGTCTTACGAGGATCCAATTTTTTTCTTGCGCACAATCTGGCGATCCTTGTACCCAGAAGTCTTACGAGGTCCCCTTTTGCTAAGAACATTTTTTGTTGTGTCATACATATCGAAATGTTCAAGTGCACTGGATACCATCTTTTCGGAGCAATTTAGCTGTCTTGCCATCGCCTGATATCTCATGGCTGTCTTTCGAAGCATAAAAATTGACCGGTGTACAGCTTTTGGCCACTACCCATGGTTAAGGATATGCTAATAATAAAATTCGATCAAAATGTGTTACTACAAGCAATGACAATATCACATTGTCTTTTATTTTTTGTAAATTATTTTTTTGTTTCCAATTAGTTGACTCAGTGAAATCTGAGGTTTGAGCAGAAAATCTCTCATAAAATTTTTTTATGCTATGAATTTGAATTCAATTATCTTCATTTTTTTAAGCTTATATACCCCACATTTATATTATGTATAAATTTTCTGGTACACATAGAAAAATCAATGAAAAAAACTTTTAGTTAGTTGTCAACAGCGGTATAAGAAGAAAACCTAAATTCCATTGCATACTTTTAGTGTTTACAGAAAAGTAAAATTTCATTGCCTACTTTTAGTTTTTAAAGAAAAGTAAAATTAAGTTGTCAAGTACATATAAGAAAAAATATTCTGAAATGCGCGCGCCAGAGCCAATAAGCGAAGCGAAATGTGCGGAAGCGGGGGGTTGATGAGCGGCATATAAAACGAGTCTTATACATTTTTTCAAATTAATTTCCTAAAAAACACAAAGTTCTAAAAATACTTTTCAAATTGACATCAAAAATACTTTATTCATTTACCAATGACACCAATAATCGTCTAAAATATGGTCTTTCATTGACATATTTTGACCTGTGGAACCTCGGGTGCACACTAAGATGCCCCGATACTTGACTAACTATTATTCTATTCAAAATATTCTTTGCAATGAGGTACATCATGTTGTATAAAACATATTTTGTGTTCTCTTGTGCCGAGAGCTTGATATGGGCTATTTTCGTCCACTTTCCTTTAAGAATATCTCGATAGATTTTTTATTTCTGATTCTTAATCAGCTCAAATAGCTTGTAGCCAGTGGCAAATATATTCATCAGCAAGGATGTTTTCCAGAATTTTTTCAAAATATCACAAATTACAGCATCAGAGTATATCCAATCCCAAGCTGATAATTAACTAAATTAAATTTAATTGTTTCCTTAGCAAAAAATTTTTTATCACTAATGTCCATTTTCACTGTTGGCTTCCGCTAACTAATTTAATGACTTTTTTTGCACGTTTCTAATTTTAGCTGCGGCTATTGGAATTTCCAGACATAAGGAAGCACAAAACTTATAACCAAGGACAGCAACATCATTATCATCAACTGCTCCCGCAGCATCGTCATCATAATTAGTTTAATTGACATTTATTAGGCAATATCCTTTGTGTGTTGCTAACTTGATTTCATTTTGCCAATGACATTTTCATTTTGGCTTTGTTTCATTTCATTTTTCTTTTGTTCCTATATCATTTTTCGAATTTCATTGAAATTTTGCTTGTGTGCTGCGGTGCAGCATAGCTTTTCGTATTATTTTATCATTATCATTATCATGACCCCCCGTTGGGGCGAAAAAAAATGTTGTCTTCTTTATCTCCCACCTTTAACTCAAATTAATTAAGTTGCGACTAAGCACTAACACCCTATTTTGTCCCTCAATTCGTTTGATGTCAGCAACATTGCTATGAATAATCTATTGCCTTGGGCTTAGAGTTTTAACTTTTTCAAAAATTAACGGTTGATCTACCCATGGACATCAAATAAATGCAATTAATTGTTGTATGTCCTTAGGGTTATGTTGGCAAAGCGTAAACTTGAAAATGGCTGCAAAATCATGACAAAAAAAAAAATTCAAGTGCTAATGTAGTGCGGCAAAATGTTGAAAATTAAATTTTATTTAGCAAACTTTGTAATGAGTTATTGGTTGCGCCTCATTTGCAAAACGTTTACTTTTACTTAACTTTGAAGATTTATTACGAATTCAACAATATGACATAATTTTTACAGACACATAAATGTACACCCACGATTCTTAATAATTTGACAAATTCACAATCACAAAAACACTAACAAAACTGAAAAGCCTGCAAATAATGTTTGTAATTTTACACCGCATTTTGTTCTATAAATATGCTTGCAAATTATATTTGATTTATGGTGATTTTTCTATTTAAAGAATTTTATTTCCACATTAAAAGAACAGCTGTTTTCAAGCTTTGATCATTAGAGAAAATTTGGGGTTGAGTTAAAAATAAATTGGAAATTCTATGAATTTTTTTTGCCTCATACAAATGTTTTTTCTTACATTTTATTTTCTATATTTATAAGTATGAAGTAAAATGATTTACCACAAACTCAATCCTTACAAAACAGTTCGTTGACCTGTAGACAAATTTACAATTTGTATGCATTGGAAAAAATGCCAAAGGACCTTTTGAAAATGCTGTCAAACTTGTCTCAGATTCCATAACATATTATTGACAGTTTGTCATCATCGAAGCGACTACAAGAAAAAAACTAATAACGTTTAGGTTCAACATAGTCAGCTATCAGCCACCATAGCGGACGAGTTAGGAGATGAGAAGCGCTCGGTAAAACATTTTCTTTTTCATTTGGAAAATGTAAGTAAACACGTTTAGAACAAAGGCTGATTTTAAGGAAAAGTACGAATTTACTTCAAACATTTTTTGCTAAAAAATATTTTTATAATTCTTATATCAATTTCTATATAATTTTCGACGCTGTTACTGCTGTTGTTTTATGGCATATGAACATTTTTACTGCCGGGTGTGAAAAAAATGGGTGTAAAAGAAATGCTACACTAAAGTGAACTGCCTGAAATGTGACTGACTGAATATTATCACTAAAGTACTTTAACTTCCAAAAAATAACGCTTTGTTTGACGAAATCAGGAACTCCTATTTTGGCTCTAGAACAAATGGATATAATCTGAACCCGTAGTGCATAGTATTGCTTATTAATGGATCATTAGCTCCTAAAAATTTCGTATAAATCAAATTTATGAATCACGAGCTGGTATGGAACATACGCTGATCAATCATCAATATATTAATGGGTCTTGTTCATCGTCGTTTCCGAGCATCTGTCTGAATTTCGACCAAAATTTCTCTTAGACATTTTTCATTGATTGATATCAAAAGCAAAAAAACATTTTTGAATGAACTTTATTCTATTTTCGAACTTTTATCATTTATTGGTCCGTAAGATAAGTTTAATCGAAATCGTGTGCAAATTGGTTTAGTCATTGATTAGTGCAAAAAAAAAGTCAAATAACGAAAAACGGCCCGAAATCGGATCTGACTTTCAGCCGAGAACGACCCAAATATGTCCAAAACTCATTTTTGACAAGTCATCGAAAAACCAGACGATATCACGTCCGTGAACGTTTCTGGTGACATCCAAAATATATTTTAGATTATCCTCGTCGATTATTTTTTTTGAAAAATTTCCACAAAACAATCGTAAATCGTAATCATGTCTATATTCTTTTTTTTTACCTTTGTTTGTCGACTTAACACAATCTTTTTTTTGACAAATAAGCTTAAAAAACGTCCAATCTATGACTTGGTACTACTCGAAATGGATAAAAATTAGTTCAGTCAGTTTTGATCGAAACAAATACACATTTAAAACAACCTATTCCTAAATTCTATTTTTTATTTCAAATTGATTTTTTGAGCAAAATTCAGAGTGTTTTATAAATACGTAGCCTCAGTCCAACCTTCTACCTTCCATTTCAAAGCTACTACGCCACATGTTAAAGGTACGCCCTGAAGAGTTAGCTTAAGTAAGACCAATGCGTGTCGTTATTTTTTAAAAATGGGATTCTGTCATATATTTAGTGTAACAAATTGAGTAAATATTTCAATAATTTTTTTAAGTAATGGCTTATTGAACTTCCTTTTATTTACATACATACAAGTACATCATTTATTCAGATCAACCTTCCAAAAATAAATTGTCACATATTTTGTTTACGGCCATAATTTATGCGGCCAATAAAACAAACACGTGGTTTTATTGCCTGCAGAATCTTTATTTATTCAAATTGAATAAATGAAAAATTCAATAAAACCGATGTACCTTTATTTTATTTTTGCAAAATTTACGTCTGACTTCTTTCATATTGTCGCGCCTAAAAGTTAAAAAAGAAGGAAAAAAAAATAAACCGATATGTTATGACTTATAAAAATTTACATAAATATGCCATAAGCTTAAAAAAAGACATACAAATAAGTATGTATACAAATTTGTGCTTCTGCTCTAAGGATAGCAGTAGAATCCTAGACAATAAAATAATACATTGTATGTACTCATAGTATGAACCTATTCAAGTGTAACAAATAAATCACTAAGGACGATAAGCAGACAATCCTTTTTTATACGCTACACACAGGGTACATACATTTTGTCATGCCGTTCGTAACGCATAGAAGGTGGCGTGGCAGATTTTAAAAAGTTTATATATATATTTTTGCTCAGCATCAGGTCCTGAGTGGATTAAGCCACTATGTTGGAAATCACGATTACGAAAAATCAAATTAGATAATCTAATGAAAATTGCTACACTTGCTTTGTTTTTAATTGAAGCTGATGGAATTGAAAATGGATAAAATCGGTTAAAGGATACGCCTAACGCACATGCGGTAAAATGCTATACTAAGAGCTATTTATGGTAATGCAACCAAATTCCACATGAATTCAAACAAGCTCTGCACAATTTTAACAAGTGGGCGTGGTACCTCCCATGCAAACAAATACTTGAAAGCGCTATACTGAGTGATTGATTTGAGCTAGTGCAACCAAATTGCACACAAAAACTTAAATGTTTTAAGCTATCACCAGACAGAATGTAGATGGGTTGGTACCTCCCGCTCAAGACATGAGGGCGTGACAATTCCAAACAAAAATACACTAAAAAACAAAACCTTAGACTTTTACAAGCACTTTTAATGTTAAAGTAGTGTAGGGTATTTAATTTTTCAACATGCCGAAGATAACACCCAAACTGTTTCGTTATTATTTTGTAATAAAAGTGGTTGGAGAAAAACTGTTGAAATATATTTGCATTAAAATTGCAATAACTTCTTGCTACTTAATATTGAATTTCGAACAAAGCAACATTATAAACGTTTTCGTAGTAAAAATAAATTATCGTACAAATAAAGAAAAAATGAAAAACTAATTCGGGTATTTGATGCAAACTTTCTGTAGAGAATTGAAACGATCGAGAATTTAGTGAAAATAGAGTCCCAAATATTGCTTCAATCGAGTTATTCTCGACGTAATTATTGACGCAGTATCCGAATTTAGTATCAGAATTACCGAATCCGTGAAAGAGATATTTTTTAGAATTTTTTACCGGTTTTTTGCTCGTTACATCAAAATAAAAAAAAATATTTATCCTCACAAAATTTAGACATTCCTATCTATTCAAAAAAAAGTTACTGTTCGAGATATTGTCCAGTAAAGAAAGGATTCTTAACTATTGTACTTATACATAGAAGGCTTAACTATATACATATATAGTAGTAGAAATATATTTCTATGAATAGAGACAATTTTAACTTTGAAGTCGATGTCTAGGAAAGGATGCATTTTATTGAAAAGGTCAGAAGAAATGGCTCCGGAAAAGCAGCAGACTTGGTGAAAAATCTTGTTTACACATAAATCTGTCGAAATCGTCACAACATAATAATTTTTATTGTCAATATTTATGAGTCTAATTTTGTAATTTTCTGCTTATTGTGTTTTAAAAGAATAAAGTCTTTGAGGAAGTGGTGAAACCTTAGACAAAATTAAATTAAAAAAAAAAACAAATAAAAAAATCTTTTATGTGGGATGACAAAGCCTACATTATAAATTCAAATATTAATTTTAATTTTAAATGTCTAAATCTAGTTCGGGTTAAGAAGGCATTCTCATTTACTGGTCAATTATCTCCAGCAGAACGCTGATTTTGTAGGGCTTCTATTGAGCGCCACCCACTAAAACTTAAAAAGGAAAATATTACATTTATACATTTTGTTAAGCACAGTTTTTACAAAGAATTATCAATAGCAATTGTCTTTATATAAAAATAAATGTCTTTATGTTTCCAAGAATATCTCAGCCAGTCATAGTAGAATTCTTCCTTAAATTATCTGCATTTGTTGTTTATCGTATTTGCGTGTTTATCTTAAAAACATTCCACTAAAACATCCCAAAAAAATTCCCATATTTATGTATTTCGATGTATTTCGTTTCATCATCACTTTTCGTGCCTGCAAATATGCTATTCTTTTTTTTGTATGATAAAAATGTCTAGCCAATGTTAAATGTATAAATACAAACATTCAAAAGACAGCTAGTATATTTTTAGGCATGAAAAGTTGCGACGAAACAAAACGAATCACATTACTAAAGATGGGAGTAGTGTTTCTGTGAAATGTTTGTAAGATAGAACACGCATAACTCGTCTAATGGCTTACGCACAGAAATTGTATATACCCTAAATTAATGATAACTGAAAGGAAAATTCTGCTACGACCGATTGGGTCATTCTCTGGACTTTTTTTTTTCATATGTAAAACTTTAATAAAAAAGTATATTTTTTTAAGTCGGAAGCGGTTAAATTTGAAAAAAAAAAGTTTTAATATTTGAGAAGTTGCTGATTTTTAGAAAACAAGCGAAAACGAGAAAAAAAATCTAATTTTTTGATAGGCAGGTAAGACAGCTTAGACTTAAAATTTCCCAAAAATTGATAGCACCTTACGATGTAGGCGCCAATTTTACAAAAGAAACAGCTATCGGCTGTAATTTATGACTAGTACAAAATATTTAAAAAAAAACTTCCGTAAACCTTTCAAAATTCTCTGAATTCTCATTCACATGCTCCTTTATATTCATTTTACTAATCCTCAACAAGTACCCGTTTGTGGCTATCATTTTCTGATATGCTTTGTTCTGTGAATCCTGTTACGTGAACTAACTCTCACGACAAGACACCAGAATATCTACTGCTCTCCATAAGATTCATATAGCACATTAGTGTAAACATTTTTTAAAACCCCTTCTTTTAACGATTCTAATGTCAAAATAAATTAATGATTGTTGGCAATCTGAGTTGAATTCGAAGCAATCGCAGACGTAGGTATGTATTGTAAACCTTTTTATACCACAACAAAGTTTTTTTTTCATATTTATCGCATTATTTTGTCAATATCTTCAATATTAAATCTGAAAAATTTAAAGTTCTGCCTTCGAGTGATTTGACAGTTGATATTCAGTTGAAGGCAAATGTTGATTTTCTTGGAAACTTTTGCGTTGCTGATGGTGGCCCACTCCTGTTGTGTTCATGCAATTTTTCACCAATTTTCGCAAATTCGTGAAATTTCTTTTTCTTCTAAATTTTCAATGCTATTCATAAACTTTTCGAATACTTAAAATTTGTTCTCAAATCCTTTCGTTTGAAATGTGTATTGACATTTCATCGCTTTTTCGTATAATTTAAATTCTTTGATATCAAAATAATAAACGATGAAACTCAATTATTGGTAACTTATACATTATGAAGTGTATTTTAAATATTGCCCAACTTCACACCTTACTCACGTGCAATCACTTGAATATTTTTTTGTGGCGCAACTGGGCCTCCCTCGAGAAAGAAAAGAACAGGAACGTGCTTTGGTTTGTTCGTTTGATGCTGATGCTTTCTTTTTGCTAATTTAACACACCAGCTGTATTTTATAAATCTTTTCGATCTCTGTAGTATTATTTTTTTTTCATATCTTACTCGCTTTCATATCTATTTCAAAGTTGGAAACTTTCAAGCGAGAAATTTACATTTACCGCATTTTAAAACCTTTTGCTGTTGCCGTTACATGAAATTCGATGCATATTACGAAATATTAAAATTAAATAAAATAGGGTCATTCCAAGCTATTTGTGAAAATGAAGATAAAATTGAATTTGCAATAATAACTTTTTTATAGGCATTTTTATATAGCTAATATTTAAAGGATGTTACGAAACAGTATCTGCGTGTTTCTTATGTTATTGATGGGTAATTGTGTATTGCGGGTAGTTCCTCTATTTACTGGAAAAATTTTCTGAAAGTTCAAATGCTTCTCAATTATTTTTGGGAAAAGTATGTTTTATCGTCCTTCATAAAAAAAGGTATTAGATTCAGATGGCTCCTTCAACTTTTTCGAATTTTTCAACCTCTCATCTTATTTCGACATTTCCCATATATGATTGATTTTTTCAACCTTTTTCAATCTCCTTAAACTTTTTTCAATATTTTCCATATTTGTTCGATATGAAAGAACTGGTAATTTTCAACTGCAAAACGGTAACTAAGAGTCTAAAGTTAAGAGAGGAAATCAGCCTGAGCCTGAAAATTCATTTTTATTTATGCACCTTTTAAATACTCTTTACTATCAACAAAAGAAAAAAAGATCAGCAAATGGCTATATTTACATCATTATGCAAGTGATGATTCACTTTTCTTAAGAAATTTGGATTTATAGTTTCACAACATGACGAAATTAGTATATGCGGTGGTTTACAATCATGAGCAAAAATCAATCAGTATGAAATTAATAGTCGGTGTGTGAGAATCGTTTGCTTTTATTTAGTTCTACCAAATGTAAAAACTAAAAAAAAATAAAAAAACAAAAATAATAATAAAATATTAAAAAAAATAATAAAAAAAAAGAAAATAACAAAAAAGAAAATAAAAAACTAATAAAAAATAAAAATAATAAAAAATAATAATAAAAAAAATTGCTCCACCCTATGACGTTATTGCCCCACCCACTGCCAGCGTTGCTCCAATGCTCCATCCTCTGCCAGCGTTGCTCCATTGTTCCAACTTCTGCCGCGATGTCCCAGAAACTCTCAATCCACACTACTTATGTATTACATTAATGTAATAATTCACATAGTCCTTTACATTCATTTTACTAATCCTTAACAAGTAACCGTTTGAGGCTATTATTTTCTCATATGCTTTGTTCTGTGAATTCTGTTACCTGAACTGACTTTCACAAAAAGACACCAGAATATCTACTGCTCTCCATAAGATTCTTATAGAAAATTAGTGTAAACATTTATTAAAACCCCTTCTTTTAACGATTGTAATGTTCAACTAAATTAATGATAGTTGGTAACCTTAATAGAATTCGAAGCAATCGCTGACGTAAACCTTTTTATAGCACAACAATTTGTAAAAGTTTTTTCATATTTATCGCATTATTTTGTCAACATCCTGAATATTAAATCTGAAAAATTTAAATTTTTGTGATTCGAGCGATTTCACAGTTGATATTCAGTTAGGTAAATGTTGATTTTCTGGGAAAATTTTGCGTTGCTGTCGCGCACTCCTGTTATGTTCATGCAGTTTTTCACCGAATTCGTGAATTTCCTATTTCTTCTGAATTTTTTATTTATATAATTTTCTCATATTTCAAACTTGTTCTCAAATCCTTTCGTTTGAAATAAGTATTTAGATTTCATCGGTTTTTCGTTTAATTTAAATTCCTTGCTATCAACATAGTAAACGATGAAAGTCAATTTCTGTTAACTTATAATTTAATAATATAAGTTTTCTTATTTCGTTTCATTTGTGAAGTGTATTTTAAATATTGCCCAACTTCACACCTCACTCACGTGCAATCACTTGAATATTTTTTTGTGGCAGAACTTGCCTCCTACGAGAAAGAAAACGGGAACGTGCTTTGGTTTGTTCGTTTGATGCTGATGCTTTCGTTTTGCCAATTTGCCACACCAGCTGTATTTTATAAATTTTTTCGATCTCTGAAGTATTATTTTTTTTTCATATCTTACTCGCTTTCATATCTATTTCAAAGTTGAGAACTTTCAAGCGAGAAATTTACATTTACCGCATTTTAAAACCTTTTGCTATTGCCGTTACATGAAATTCGATGCATATTACGAAATATTAAAATTAAATATAATAGGGTCATTCCAAGCTATTTGTGAAAATAAAGATAAATTTCATTTGTAATAATAACTTTTTTATAGGTTTCCTTATACAGCTTATATATAAAGGATGTTACAAAACTTTATGTTATTGATGGGGAATTGAGTACTTCAGGTAGTTCTTCTATTTACTGAAAAGTATCAAAAAATTTCAGATGCTTGCGAATATTATGACTTAAAAAATGATAAGACTCGTTGTCCTATACAAAAAATATACATTAGTTTCTTCTAAGTCTCCAGAAACTAAGAAAACCGAAGGCTCCTTAATTACACTAGTTGACAAATTTGGGGTTCATCTCGAGATCTAGTTTCTCATAGACTATATTCTATGTATTTATGGGCGCAGATTTCAAAAATGGCAAACATTTTTTTTCTTAAGAATCAGGTTTTCGTTTAATTTTATTTCAAGTCTTTTACAGTTTTTTTCAAAAAACTTCTACTTTTTTTGTCCGATTTCCACAAAATTATACTTAAAATCTTTGCAAAAGAATAATCTTTCATTTTTAATATTAAAAATATGAAAAAGAATGATTTTTTCATTCAAATGGAACAATTGAAATTCATTGATTTTTAAAAAAGACCAAAAAAGTCAATTTTTTGGACTTTGAGCGCTTCTTACTCCATCAAATCTTATCTGATTCACACAAAAAGCATACTGTTAGAAAGGAAATAAAAATATCTTTAAAATGCTGACAAGCGTTTTTCAATCGAAATAATATTCAGAGCTGTGAATGAATGCATTCATTTTCAATTTTAACTCATGAGAAATTCCGCATTCAGAGTGCAGCTATTTAAAAATGAAGTCATCTGTAGACTTCAATGCCATAATCTTGCAGCTTTTTCTATCACAAAAGAGTGCGATTATTTTGGTGACGTCACGTTTTTGATTGGAATCATGATTGAAAGAATTTTGATTGCACTGAATTCACCTCAAATCATTTTTAATTCTTTGCAATCACTTGAAGTCGCTGCAATCAATTGAAGTCGCTGCAATCAATTGAAGTCGCTGCAATTACTTGAAGTCACTGCAATCATTTGAAGTCAGTGAAGACACTTGAAGTCATTTGCTCTGAATTAACTCAAAAATCTACACATATACATATGAGGCGCCCGGTTTCAAAACCGGCCAAGTCCAAAAAAATAAAATTTTGAGATATTCTCATATACAAAAATCTAGACCATGCTTTATCTTTCTACAATGGTTTTAGATTAAGAAAAAATTTTTTGACACAAATATTACACTTTTTAATTTATTATTGATTCATGGGTTTCAAAACCGGCCAAGTCCATGAACTTGCTTTCAAAACCAATCCAACGCCTTGGAATCAAAACCGGCCAAGTCCAGTACATTGGTATCAAAACCGGCCAAGTCCACTTTTTTTCCAACGCCTTGGAATCAAAACCGGTCAAGTCCAAAATTGTTTTCTCAAAAACATTCGCAAATAAAACTTTAAATGTCTGATCTGACGTACCTTGAGTAAACAATTTTATAAGCTATCATGTGTGAAATACTTTTTAATTTTTCAATGAACATAGATGAAAACAAACGTTTTTCGTTGTTTTCCCAAAAGTATGAAATATGGACTTGGCCGGTTTTGAAACCGGTCGCCTCATATGTATATACATACATATATACATACATATGTACACACATTCACTTTTATATGCATGCTTAGGAGATATTTGTGTAGATTTTCGAGTTAATTCAGAGCAGATGTTTTCAAGTGTCTTCAGTGACTTCAAATGAATGCAGCGACTTCAAGTGATTGCAGCGACTTCAAGTGATTGCAAAGAGTTAAAAATGATTTGACATTGAAGTCTACAGGTGACCTCATTTCTAAATAGCTGCACTCTGAATGCTGTATTTTGGCAGTGACTTCAATGGATTTCAATTGCAAATGAATGCACTCTTTCACAGCTCTGAAAATATTCATGGAGATATAGCAAAATAAATGGAAAAAGTGCAAAAAAAGAGGTTTTTTGGGGGTATCTCGAAAACGATTCTTAAGAAAAAAAAAAAAAAATGTTTGCCATTTTTGGAATCTACGTCTTAAAATATATAGGAAAAAGTTTATGAGAAACTAGTGTTGTCTGATTTTCTAAACTCTTGAAGTGAATTTAAATATTTTATTGAGTTTTGGAGTGTCACAGTGATGGACAGTATGAGAAACGATATTAATAATGAAATATGTTTAGCTTTGCATACTAAAACCATTTAAGAGGGTAAGAAAAATGACCACAATTGACTACTACAAAATCTTTGGTATAGGCCACTTTTTGTACGTTTTTTGACCGATTACTTCTTATCTTGTAATGGCTCACCAACAGTTCTACATATTCAGTTTTTGTCATTAATTTTCTTAAACTCATTTCCTCTCCTAGCGCACTATGCTAAAAAATCTGTGGCAACAAGGAATAACAGCTAAAGTCGATATTCGATGATAAGGCAAAATAGTATAAGTCATAGGCTTATGCACAGAACTTATGTTGCTTTGCTTTGTGATCACAGTTCGACTTTAGCTGTTATTCCTTGTGGCCACAGAAATGATGGGCTTTTCAAGCCACTTGCTTTCAAAAAAAATTTATAGCATTGAAATCTCCACCTACTCTTGTATTCAGTTTTTTTTTGTGTTTGTTCCCAAGTTTGTTTCAAATTTTTTTTCCCCTTGAACTATGATACCCAAAAATCATATAATATGGATTGCATTTCATGTCCCTAGTGTCCTTTTTGTGTTTGCATACGAGACTGTTTTCGCCTCTTATATTTTTCTTACTTATTAATAATATAAAGTGTTGCAAAGATTTTTCATTTTCTGCTTACTATTTTATTTTTTTGCTATCGTTTTTCTTTTGAAATGCACAACACAAATTTTTTGCCGCATGGAATATTAAATAGTCCATATTTTTGATATTTTTTTGGCCTTTGCTCTGAAAGTTCAACGTGGTGCTCATGACAAGAAGTTGATTTCATAGTTTACCAAGCGTTCATGATATTTCCAAGGACAAACGTGGCTTCTTTAATTTCAGAGTTTTTCTGTTGTCTGAGAAAAGGGTTTTTTTTTCGCAATTTTATTAAACGAAAAATTTAATTTTTTTATTGAGCATAAAAACAATGCAGGTGTTACGAGTTGAGAATTTAAAATGCTACTAAAACCACCATAAAGTCGTTTTCATAAGCTTTTTGTGTTAATAAAGCAATTAAAACCTTCAAATTTTCCTTGGAAAAGTTTTTTAATGAGTACCATAAAAATATCATTTAATTATTGTAATTAAAATTCATAAGAAATTAACATTCATATTATCAATGCAACAAATTTCTTTATTGTTAAAAAGAGTGTTGTTCATTATAAGGAAAATTAAAACGTGATGAAATTTAAGTAAATAAATAATTCGTATGAAACTGAATCTGGCTACCCATCCGAGTTAATGATATTATTCTCTTTTTATTTATGTATTTTGTTAATTTTGATGCTGTGTCTTGTCGGTATGTCGTTTTGGCATTTATTTTTTATGGCTTAAAGAGTTGTCCTTAGCGAAGTTAAATTCTATGACAAAACGGAAAAACAGTATAAGTCGTCTTAAGAAAAATCAAATTAAAGTCAATTTTCTGTTTGTTCTGTGCGAAAGTAAGCTTTTTTCTTTTATACTCTAAACTCTAATGATTTAGACAAGCTCCGGGCAAGAACTGGACGAATTTCAACAGGAAGGCGTAGCCTTTCCAATTCAAGCAAAAACTATAATGTAAAACATACAGACAAAAATTAGGTGCATTTTTCTTTAGAGCATTATACTGCGGTGAACTTCGACAACAGGGCGTGTCACTTCCTATTCAAGCAAATATTTCAAAACGCTATATTGAAAAAATTATTTGAAGCAATACAAATTTCACACAAATACAAAAAAAAATCGTTCGGTCTACTACAGACAAAAGTTGTTTTATTTTGACAAAAAGGCGTGGCACTTCGCATATAAGAAAACAACTTTAAAACGCTATACTGAGGGAGTTATTCGAAGAAGTGCAATCAAACTTTATTCAAATAGTAATCGACAAAAATTAGGTATACACCTACAAGAGGGCGTGGCACCTCCTATTCAAGCAAACATTTTTAAAGGCTGTACTGATAGAATTACATATTTCAACTAGTAGAATCAAATTTCAAACAAATACAAGAAATCGTTCTGCCTAGAATAGACCAAAAGTTTTTATATTTTGACAAAAGGGCGTGGTACCTCCCACACAAAAAAAAACTTTAAAACGCTTTACTGAAAGAGTTGTTTTAGGAAGTGTTACCAAGTTTCACACGAATATTATAAATGGTTTCGAAAAAAATTTGGCAAATTTCGACAAGCGAACTTGGTGCTTCCCATAAAAGCAAAGATTTGAAAAATCTAAGTACTTAAGTTGATGATTTTTTTTTTTTTGAGAAAATTCACCCAAATTTCACATATATACTAGACAAAAAGTAAGCAGATTTCGACAAGACGACGCTGTACCTCCCGAAAACTTAAAATTACTGTTGCTTTAGGAAATATTGCCTAGTTCAATGTTGAAAGATTTGGTGAAATCAGCCATCATGTGGCTTGGGGGAAAAGATATAATTTAATAGGAAATGTATGACTCTTACTTTCACATTTAATGTTAATTTTTGTCTAGTTCAAACAAAGGTAACACCCTAAAAAGCTGCAAAATTAAGAAGAAAATTCGCCCAGAATTAACGAAAAATTGACGTTAATTTCAATTGTTTTAAGTCGACTTATTCTGTTTTTCGTTATTGCCATAAATTTTTTGTTTCACTGTGTGTTTTTTCAACTATTTTTTCTTAGAGTTAAGGATGCAATCAACAAAATTTGCTGAAACAAATTTAAATGGACAGGTTTGCTGAAAGAAACAAAATTATTTTGCCTTCCTATTAAGAATTCAAGTTTTTGACCTTGTGCAAGGTCTGCATTTTTGGGCTTCTCAGTTCAAACTTACACATAACTCGTTTTTTGATATAGATGGGCTTTTTTTCGTAGCTAAAAAAATTCAAATAATTATAAAAAAATCGAGAAAAAAAACCATTCGGTATTCTTTTAAAAAATTCGTCGAAAATTTTATGCCTCTTTTACTGAAGGTTTTTTTGGTTTTAGCACTTATCCTTTTTATTAACTGAAATATTTTTGCACCATACTACTTCATTAAAAAATCGCAAAAAAATCTTGAATGATCGTTCAATTTAGGCTCAAAGAGGAATGAGCAACTGAGAATGCTGCAGCGAAATTGCCCCAAAATTATACCAATTTAGTTTGGCTACCGTTTAATTAAATACATTTCGATTTTATATTCTTGATGGCCGAAACGATTTTGTTGATTTTCTTTGAGTTTTTTTTTCAAACATTCGATTTTTTCTTGTCGCCCTGATGTTTTCCTTAAACTAAAGCACCCAATATACATTTTTGACCTTTTTTGCAAGAACTAAGTGCACAGGCGTAGACTTAAGGTCAACAAAATCAAACTTTTACCAGTTGTCTTTAATTAATTAACTGTATATTTCAGTTCAGTTATCCTACGCATAATTAGTCAAGTTTCTCGCACACAAAACTTTGCTTAAATATTTATAAATAGTTCGAAGTTTTGATTAAGAAATTAAATCAAAACTAATTATCAAAAATTATCGTGCATTCCAAGTAATGTCATATGATTAGCAAAAGCGAATATTAAGCTTAAAAGCTTTAAATATTGTTAAACATTCAGGTTAAAGTAATAAGGTGGTAATTAGTCTAACGCAGTATAAAATTAAAATATTTAAAAATTTTAAAACAAATTTCAGTGCATAAATGATTTTTTTTTGGCAACAGTTCCATCAACTTCAAGTATTTTCATTAATAATTTTTGTATTGAACATTTTAGTCATTTTTACAACCAACATGACAAAGATAACAAGTGGATCAATTTAACCTGGTAATTGGTGACATATGTTTCGGCTATTACCACGTATATACATATTTATATGCATATACATAGCCTCATCAGACCAGTTTTGGTTAAGTTGTACTGAGAATCGAACACCCGACCGTATGCATTTTTGAATTGCGACGGCCGCTCTAATACTTGAGCTATTGGGTATGTGACCTTGATGTGTACAAAGTGCGTGTTTCTTTGGAGTTCGCACGTATTGTTCCATTTTTCTTGTTATCTTTCTGAGTTATGTTCAGTTGACATAGCTCTTTTTAAGCTTATTTGGCTTATACATGTGCTATGATTTTATAATTTTATTTTCAAATAATTTTAAAGTTCTGGAAAATTTTCCAGCTACTTTTTTTATTATTATTGAAAAATTGGCGGGTTCTTCATATTAAGAATTTTGGTTTGTTTTGAGACTAATAATTATTATATTAATAATTTTTGTATTGAACTTTTTAGTCATTTTTACAACCAACATGACAACATATGTTACCAATTACCAGGTTAAATTGATCCACTTGTTATCTTTGTCATGTTGGTTGTAAAAATGACTAAAAAGTTCAATACAAAAATTATTAATATAATAATTATTAGTCTCAAAACAAACCAAAATTCAAGTATTTTCTTTAAGTTCAAAACGGTCTGAAATAGCAAAAACAACTATGTGCGTGAGATGAGTTTTTGCAGTGAGACAGAATTTCCCAACTTGAACGGAAATATCTCTTCTTAATAACCCCAGCGGCAAATCGATGAGTATTCTGAATTTTCATGTATGAAAAGCTATACCCTTTGTGTTGTATGTTTCTCAAATGAAATTGTTGCTGTAATATTTTGTTTTATTTGTTTGCTGGCTGCCTGCTTTGTATATGGAGCTGTAGGCAGTCCGCTTGCTGGCTGCCTGCTTTGTATATAGACTTGTAGGCAGTCTGTTTGTTGGCTGCCTGCATTGTATATGGAGTTGTAGGCAGTCTGTTTGTTGGCTGCCTGCATTGTATGTGGAGATGTAAGGGGTCTTGCCTGTTGGCTGCATACTTTGTATGTGGAGAAGTAGGCAACTCGGTAAACTATACAGGCACTAAGTAAGCGATGTTTTAAGGCAATCTGCCTTTCCCTTGCTACACTTTGTATATAGAGATGTAGGCAAGCTGCCTACAAAGCGGCCATCCCTTTGTAAAAAGCATTTCGTTACCTTAATATAGAAAGGCCCTATCTACCATTTTTGTTTTTTTTACAGGAAAAAGAAAAAACTTAATAAAAATAAAAGTTTTGTGAGTTAAAGCTCTTTTTTATTTGCTTGTAATTCCTTTATTTTCAATTGTAGCACACTTATTTTTTTACCAATGGTGTATTAGAGGATGACTCGATTTCGAAAAAAATGTTAGTGAGAGCCTTTCTATATTAAGGTAACAATTTACAGTTGTGGCTGGGGTTGTGAGCATTACTGCCTACAATGAGTATAGCTATTCATCGATGTGGTGTATAACATATTTGCCGCTGGGACTGAAAAATGCGAGTATCACCAAATGTATAAAAAAAGTTTTTAACAATTTAATATGAGAGTATATATTTTAAGTCAATATTGAAAAATCTAGTGAAATATGTGGACTAATTTGTGTTAAAAAATTTGATAAATCAGACATGGCTAAAATCCAAAAACTGCACATATTTTGACCAGTGAGTTCACACTTCGTAAACGAGTCATGACCTTAGTGTCTAAACAAAAACTTAAATATAAAAAATCTTTCAAATGAATACATATCATTGGGACTAAAAGCATTTTTTTACTGAAGCTTAAACCTTTTCTTTAAAAAAATTCTGACAGCCATGTTTATTTATAAAAAATTTTTAGCTACTTCATCTCTTTGATTTATATGAACTTTTTTGTCATTATTACAAATTGAAATTATAAAAGAAAAGGTTGTCAATCCTAATATCCTATGTACCCATGTGACTTATGTATATCGAAAGGTTCACAGTTGAATAAACACAAGCCAATGTTAAAACGAAACGTGTGCAGTCGTTAAATTCTTCTTATTCTAGATTTTTTCTATGACTTAAGGTCTTACTGTAGATGGTGAGTTTTTTTTTTACTCTCCTCTTTTAACTACGTGTATATCTCTTGTTTGAATAGTTATGAGCTTCCTACGTTTTGCCAATACAAAGCAATCCCATTGAAAAAACAAAAAAACTAAAAAATTAAAATATAATTATGAGAAACTATACTATTAGAAAGATGTTTTCTACTGTATCAGAAAAAAAATATTTACAAAAAAATATTCTTTAAAATCTTTATAGCCATTTGACAATTTAATAACGTAAATCCAATTTCTCAAAAATACCAAATGTTAATTTTGCGTAAGCTTCTATTAATCTCCATCGTATGGCTAACGATTTCATTTTGTCAGCACTGTTTCTCATTAGGTTACCTAAAAGCAGACAAATGTTCCCAACGGTATTTATTCTTTTGTAGTTAAGGTAAATCCATATTATCAGATCAATTTCCTGTGTTTATGTGGCTTCTCTGGTTTCTTCTTGTACCTTTTTGTGTTTTGTTTGCTTGTGTAACGTAAATTATATCGAATATCCTTAGCAAAAGGATATGATGTTAAAATGAGTTAATTTATGTATGTTTACGGTTTCATCAATATAATGCCGACGTTGACCTTTTTCTCTTTCATAGCTATGAACTTGATTTACATTAAATGAAATCAAAGAGGATAATGATTAGCTTTACTGTTTTATTTAACTTTTCTTGATTCAAACTTTATTGCTCACACTCAAAAGATAAATGTGCTATCTATTTATGCAATGAAACAAAAGAAAAAGTCATAAAAATTACAAAAAAAAAATTATGAATGCAATAAATTTTAATAAAACATCGTTTAACCTGTTGCTATAGAAAAAAGTACTTACAGAGTCCTTGAAAATACTGATTATACACGTACGTACATAAATTAATTTGCTTAGGCCAAATAAATTTTCTAGCAAAATGAAACCACAAATGTTGACTGTGTTGAGTGAGTGAGGGCAACACATTTTAGTAGTAATTTGTATTTTTGGTAACAATAAAAATGTAACCAAAAATTATTTTCGAAAATTTTACTTGACCTTAAAATTGTTTCGGTAACCTTTGGCTTGATAAATTTCTTTATTTCAAATTAAATTAAAAAAATTATCTGAGGGTCAAGCTCTGAAAGAAAATGAATTCTTCTCTGTAATACGTTGTACATTTTTCAATTGCGGTTATTTTAATTTCTAAAAAATTGAAATTTGTTCTTGTATCGTTTGAGTAAAACTTTCTAGAAGGCGTAAGGGTCATTTTTCTTGGGCACTAATGATTTTTCATATAATTTTCCTTCTTCCAGTTATCCTGGAACTTTTGTAGATCTGTATAGAGAAATTTATTACACAATTTTAATTTACGATATTTCGGAGAAAAAAAAAATGATACCGATTCAATTTTAAAAGGGCTTTGTAGGGAAAGGTTAAGCTTTTCAATTATTTAGTTAGTTATATTCGGAAAAATTTCGTGACCCTAAAAAATCGTTGACAAAAATCGACAATATCGTCATATATAGCCACATATTATAATAAGTTTCTTGGCATATTCGTAGTCAGCGACCTCAAATTAGTGAGATGACAAATAATTTATTTCAATGCCACAAAAAGCAGCGGTTTGTCGACCAGTGTTATTGACGGCTGGCTTAAAACTTGGAATGGATCATCCTGTACCACAAAGTAAGAAAACGGTCTAAGGAAAATTTAAACTGTTGAAATGCATTAGAGATTATATGAACTTTAAATGTGCCAAGCTTTATTAGCGACAATTTTGATTAAATTATAAAATTAATTTCGTGAAAACCCAGTAATTTCCAGGAAATCTGCAAATGACTGATTCTTCTGACCTTTTCGGCCCACCAGACATTTTTATTAAATGGCCCGTCAATTCCATAAACGAAAAGATTGGTACATCAATGTTATTGTTAGAAAAAAAGTTTATGTCACCGAGCACTTTAAGTTTTTTTGAACTAGGGGGTTCCGACCCCTGCTCGTTTCACTGAAATAAAACAGAAAAATGAAGAAAATTTTATTTATCTTAAATTCCCAGCAGCTTTTGGGACCATGCATTACCATTTTTACGATTTGTAATCATTGATTACATATATTATAATTAGATGGAGAAAACATGCATGATGAGGTAAGGGAAGACGTAATGCATAAACAAATTTTCAAAATCACAATAATGAATAACATAGTCGGAACTAGATACCTGTAAAACAACTGGCAGCGTGGGCAAATGGTTTGGGTTGTGAGCTCTTAACTCTAAGTGCGTGAGTTCGATACTCGGTCAGACATTTTTTTTAAATTTTTATCGATGAAAAGTTTACATACTCGGTAATGCAAAGAATCATACACTACTTTGGCTATGAGATCGCCGTGTTAAAAATCATGTATTCTGGAGGCGATAGAAAGTCTATGAGATCGATGAAAGTTTAGATTACTATCGATGAACAAAATCTGCTGGGTTTATTCAAATAATAAAATACATTAAAAAAAAAAGTTCTTTGGCATTTTTTTCTCAATTAAATTATTTCACTAAAAAAAATTCCAGTCAACTGGCAGTCTAATGTGCTAGATTGTCCGTTTTTTCAAAAGTTCCTTTATTCGATTTGTTTATTTTTTAAATGAGCCATTAAGAACAAATTAAATAAAAAAAAAGTTTTTCCAGTGCATTTTTTTTTTGGCAAATAAAAGACAGTCTAATATATGTTTTCTTTGTAAATTATGTCTGCGTGTGCTAATTTGGTCCTTGAACTTGTCAGAAATTTTATCTTCACATTTGTCTTACAACGAAAATTTAATTAAAAATTAAACAACACGAAAATCTTTTATCATCAATCTTTTATTTTTGCAGTTAAGAAATTAGTTTGTTGTTCCCAAACACGTGCGTTTTAGCTCTTTTCAGAGTCTTAATTAATTCAATTACTTGAATTGTATAATTATTATTGCCTTTTATTCTTTTCTTAAATTTATGACAATAACCTCACAAGATTTTGCTCAGTCTTGAAATGCTGAGCTGTCATTTGTAAGGCGCGTATCTCTTATCCTTTTGCCTTTTATTTTGCAAGGATATTTTCTATTTTCTGTTTCTCCAATTTATTTTTGTTTGCTACGTAGTCGTCATCGTCTAGGTCACTGTTGAGTTCAAAGTAGCATGAAAAGGCTGCAACATAATTAGGTTAAATTCTGTACTAAGATTTATATAGAGCGCTTGAATGGCTTTCCGCGAAATTGTATTTTATTTGGCGTTAGCTAAAGTCAGAAAATTTAAAACTCCCACATCATAATGTTAAAATTCTATTATAAATTAATTATGTTAATTTGATGAAGATGTTTACAAAATGAAAACAATTAATCAAACAGATTAATGTTGAAACAGTTTTGTGAATTAGAATTGTTTGCGCTCCTCAATGGTCGCCCGTCCAAAAGAGGGTGCAAGTTTTTGCTCATTAACTGGAAAATTATGACTCAAATCTTGTAGAGGGTGCAAAAACAAATCGATTTCTCTCCCCAAAAAAATGTATTTTCACTAAGATTTCACGCTTTGATTTGGTGTTTCTAGGAGAAACTTTTTGTTTTGGTCCAAATGTCAATATTCTTTCTTCATTTCCATAACTTCACATATGTATAATGTTTATTTGATTTTAGGCATATTTATCAGAAATTTCAAAACGGCGTACATTGTTCGAATCTTATTCTACCGATAGATTTTTGGCAAGAAATCAATGTGTTACAGTTATTTTAAAATTTGAGGCACACTTTTAATAAATGAGCAAAACCATTTCCCAATACTTTCAGCGACCACCGACGAAAGATACGTTTTTAAGTACCTTAGGATAGGGATACATATGAGTCACCGAATCCCTTGCCTCCTATATATCATACTTACTTCCTTGCAGCACTCGGTCTATTAGTCCAAAAGGTTATAGTAGAAAAAATACAGATATGAGACTTAAGTATGAAATTTTTAGAACCTGTTTGTCCTTATTGGTAGTTGTCCTTATCCAAGATCTAAGGTAACAAGACTATTGATCATACAAAAATTCAGTCTGAACAAAAATTATTGATCCAAAATCCTGTGCATAATTTCGAATGATATCTTGCTTAAAAATTTTCTATTTCTACACATGGTCTTTCAAATGTTTTACAAAAGTCTTATCAAGTGAAACCGAAAAATATTCCTAATAAAATTCTGCATGAAAACCAATATAAATTTCTCTAAATTTCCCTAGAGCCTTGTTACAAGCACAAATTATAGCGTCAACGATTGTTTCTGACGAAAATGTTAGATTAGCTACGAGCATTAGTTTGCTTGTGCAAATTTTGCTTGCGCAAATTGTGCTTGTGCAAATTGTTCTTGTTCGATTGCATCGTTCCTACAATGTTTCAAGTAGCTCTTGACATCCTTCTGAATTAGTTGAAAGTTATTTATATGAGCTGCATGTTTTAAGCTTTCTGTCCTCAGCATGCAATTAAGTAAAGGTTTCTTTTATTTCAAAATTAGAGAAATGCTGCCATGAAACAACAAATCACTTTGAATCTATCAGTCTATCTGCATTTCTGTTACAAACTTTTAAAAGATTATTTGATAAAAACGCCTATGAACTTGCTTGAAGGGGCTATAAAACGGATGTTATTTCTGAACCTTCCATTATGCCATTAACCTTAATTACGCCTAACATCAAAATGTATAAACTGTGCTAACATTTGCTACTCAAACTTGACAGCACATTCTACGTTGGGTGAGTGATCTTCCCATGTAATGATATTAATGGACACCAAAAACGCAATTTCATTAAACAAGCAAACATTTAGGCTACACTTAACTTATCTCTTTTCATAATAATTTTATAAACTGCGATTATATCTCGAATTAAATTTGGTAACTTATCTCTGAATTTTTTGAGTATTAAGAAATCTCAATTTCACAAAAAATACAACACATAAAGTCAATTGTGAATTGTTTGGCAGATGACAAAAATATTTCAGAACAAAGGGATGCAGACATGGAAGAGAAGCCAACATAGTCCCCAATGGCTTGCAAAATGCTGCATATTGCATAAAATTTGAATGTCATAAGCAGTTTACCCCAAGCTGATAAAACCTGGAAAATAAAATTTGCATAAATGCTAATAAATGCAAGAAAATTATCACTATTAAGCTCTCTTCTGACTGTGTGTTTTGATATTCGAACGCGTTGGAAGAACTTTTTTTCAGTCCATTTTGTCCAATTACTGGATCGCGGAAAATATGCATTTCGCTTCCTTTTGCAATTCTGTTTAAATTCAACTTCTTAAAAGTTTCCACAAAAGTTCATTTGAGAGAATATCTTTTTTGATTTAAATATTTCAGTAAAACAAACGTCAAATGCAGTCGAGTTAACTTCGTTAATCTGAGAAATTTCTGGTATTAATTTTAATCGACGATTTGCACATTAATTGCTGATTACACGACATAAGTTATCGATGTTTGTGACTAATCGGCGATTAAGACCAAATCGCAGTTTAATCTACGATTTATTTGAGATAAGTTAACAGGGCTTAGAATCTTTTGTAATGTCATAACAGCACATTATTTTACTCCGATGCATGACTTAATACTACGGCTTGCTGACGTTGGAGTTGTAAAGATTCTGACGTCGCAGAGTCGTATCTTTCATGTTTTTTTCTTTGAGGAATTGAAAAATCGTTTCAAGATAATCGAATCTATCTTGTTCGACGCTCTTGAAGGCATCGCTCTAAAATCCATTTCAAAGCTTTTAAAAATTTCGTTAAACATTTTTTTTAAATGTATTTCCGTTATACTTTATTCTGTTACACTGTTTCCGTTTCAATTTGTCTGAAAAACTTCAACTTCAATTTGTCTGAAATACTCAAACTTAGTGCTCCTAAAGAAGCACTTTAAAAATAGCAATACACTTTTCCATGAATTTATTCAAAAAATTTCCTAAATGATGAAAAAAATTTGGCACTTACTGACCCTGCTGATATCTCAAATATATTTTCGAAATTTTTTAGGAATAAGTGCGAACCTTTTTTTTTGAAGTATAAGAAATCTTTTAAAAATCGAATTAATTGATAATTTTTATTCATTTGAACCAGTAAGTTGATTAAAACCATAGGACATTACTATAATAAATTGCGAGCCATTTATCAGAGTAACCTATAAATTGGCTCTTTATTACACATGTAAAGCCCTTAATTCTTTAAAATTCAAGTTCATATGACATTTATCTGTTTAATAGCGTAATTAAAGTTGTCATTTAAGAATAGCTAAAAGCAGAACTTAAAAGAACGTTTGAGTTATTTTAAGACGAGACATATTTAGACGGTCAGAACATTGCCCTACTTCCTGTAGATATCAATGCAAGACAAGAAAAAACAATGAAAAGTTCTTAGGTTCAAAGAAAAAAAAAAATAACAAAATACATTGCCGCAAAATTTTTATAATATTGGCTCAAATAAACAATGAATACCTTAATTGTAGGGATGATAAGGTTTAAAAAACTAACAAACAGAAGCGACAGCAAGAAGACCGTAAAAGTATCACATTAAAAAATAATTTTCGTTTGTATCCAATTACAAATCACATAAAAAATAACAAAGAAAAGGAAAAAAAAAAACGAGTTAAAGTGTATAATGAGTAACTTAATTAAACCCTCATATAAAGGACGCTATATATTGACGTAAAAGGATATGCGTCAATAAATTCTTTACATTTTCGCATGTAGCAGCAGTATTTCTTTAAATAAAATAATTGTTTTTTCTTGTAATGAAAAACAAAAGGATAACAACCAAAATACATCGTTTCAGACAGGCGAATGTACTTGCCTGCTTAAAATTCAAACGTGGTTTCAAAGAGTGTTTTCACAATTACAAACAAATTTTATGCACACCGTGTGTCAATGTACGCTGTACTTTAAGTTGTCGAAATTTCTTACTAACAATATAGACATGTTGTAAACAAATTTTTATATCATACACAAAGAGAATTATCGCTATAAGTCTTACACTTTTTTAAGAAAAAACTGAATTATTTTTATGTAGCAAATTTAAGGAGTTGTCTGGCGTTTAAATTTCGCCTAGAAGATATGGCTGATATATCAAAAACACAAAAAGAACAGACCTTCAGACCTCTATTTAGAGTTCGGGAGAGGTAGCGTCGCCAAAGAATATATTCCTATGAGCAGTTTTGTAATATGCCTTTTTAGTTTGTTCATGATCGTCTGAACACAATGCCGTCGCTCTGCCGCTCATATAATGCAACAGTGGTACCGAAATAAGCATTCTTGAAGAAAACTCATTTTCCAACTCGAAATGAAATGGAATATGCCGACAACATGTCGCTCACTTACTTCAAGACTGACATAACTCAAAAAACATAAAGTGGGAGAAAAACGCATTTAAAGTTTTCAATAAGTTGCTTTTTATATGAAAAATATGAAAAGTATGTCTACATAAACTCTTCTCACAAGGCAAGTTTATGAGATACTTTTTTGATTTTTTCACACAAAATAAAACAGGAAATGGCGGATATTTCTGCATCATTAACTAAAAAAATCACGTTTTTTGAGTTATGCAAGTCTTGAAGTAAGTGAGCGATGTGTCTCCTACCTTATCTAACAATATCTTCAACATGGAGGCCAATTCAGCAGACATTAAGATCAATTATGTACAAAAAGACCAAAGTCGCAAATATTGATGTTGAACGGCTATTGAAGCGACAAAAAAGTTCACATATCTAGGCAGCAAAATTGGTGTGTTACTAAAATTACCAATATCTATCGGATAAAAGAGCCATAAATGTAAAATAACCACAACAATAACCAGTCAATTACAGGTTAGCGGAGTCCACTCTTTAGTGTAATTACTGTAGTTTCGGTGTATTTTAACACAAACTACAACGAAGTGTCTTTCACAACAACAATCAACAATATAAATGCGGCGTCTATGAGTAGGCAACATATTTTATTGTTGTGGGAAAATTTCGATGTAGTTTGTGAAAAAATAGACTGAAAGTACACTGTAGCGTACCTAGGGGGGTGGTTGCCCCGAGCGATTGGGGCCGGCAAAATAGTCCTCGTAATGTTTTTAACATAACCACGATATTTTGTTTGGACCTTTTTTTTTTTAGTAAACGCAACAAATTCTAGACTTAGGTGATTTAATTCAAGAGGAATAATATGTCATTTTGCTAGAATTTTGGAAGATGAAAAGTGAGAAATTTTTTTTTTAGTAAACTAAATCTTTATAATTTGAAAAAACACGGAATATTTTCTGTTGATACGGGGCGCCCAGTGTGCACGGTACGCCACTGAAAGCACATTACAGTAAAGAGTGAACTCTGCTGTTGAGAACTAATAACATTTCTATTAAAATGAAGCGTAATCAAATTAAAATATGATGCGATATACATATATTTGGGTCAACCAAATCTTATTATTTTCGTCAAACAAATATTATGTTTGATTCAATAAGCGCCGATTTATATTTTAGTTCAATATATTGTAAAATTAAATAAAATCTATTTACTTTGAATAAAAGTTTTTCGAAACTATCAACTAAATTTAGTTATTCTCACAGTGTAAATAATAAAATTTTCTTATTTTATTGCATTGCATATTTTATTGACTTACCAGTGCATTGGGTTTGCCTGTACGATCATCGACCCACAATAATACCAAATCCGCACCCATCATTCGTCCAGTTTTACGTGAAAAACCTAAACCAATGAAGCCCTGCGTGTTGGCGGTGACACGAAAATAAATTTCTTTCGATTCTCTTTTAATCCACCATTCAAGCCAATATAAACCGTTAGCATCCATCATTTCGATGCGTTTCCAATTGTTGTGTTGGACTCCAACGGTGGCTCTGCTTTCATCAGCAACAGCTGCTGTATTTCCCGCTCCCCCATTGCTATTGTGATGAGCGTGTTTCGTTTCATTGTAGTAGTGCGTTGAAGTGTGACTATGTGTGCGATGATGTTTTACATTGGATTCATGTTGTGGTAGCGCCTGTGCTGCTAGCATCAACATGAGGGTAAAAATGCTGAAAACTTGCTGATTTATAGTGGAATTCATTTTAGTGGCGTTTTGTCTAATAAATTATATGCAGCGGGGAGTTTCTTTATATTTATTTATGAGTTTTAGGCGGGATCTTTTTGATGTTTTTTTTTTTTTAAATCATTTTGTTTTTAGTATCTGGTTTTTTTTCAAATTTTTATTTAACTTTTCACTTCACTAAAAAAATTTAATTTTGTTACACATTATTTTCCTTTATAAAATTCAAATAAAATTAACCCCTTCCTTATATATTCGCTTAAAAACTGTTTTCCAGAATAAACCCATGTTTATTTCAACTTTAATTTTAAAGTCTAAAGTAGCATCATAGTAATTCTTTTCTTGTTAGGGCTTTCGCACGTAGGAATCGAGTATTTTTTCGTAGTATATGATTTTAATGTTTTTTCTATGTAACTAAAGATTTTTTATTTAGGCGAACAAACAATTATAAATATTTTTAACCAGTGGTCTAACTAAATGTCCCGAAAGATTTTAATATCCTAAAAACAAATCACTTGTCCAAATTGAGCTCAATAACGCTTCAGCGCATCAACATTTCGAGACTTTTCATATACAAACGGAGATTTTATGAATCAAAGAAATGGGCCAAATATATGTAATTTTTGAATAATTCTTTTTAAAATTTTCATAAAATTTGATATACCAGAGCAATTTTGTGATTAGACAACAAAAATAAATTGCTCTCAAGTCGCGAAAATGAGGTTAACTATAAAAAAAAAACAAAATAACCACAAGCTTTAAAAGCTGATTGTGATGCCCGAATGTGCGATAAGCATCGTTATCACGGTTTTTCTTGGGATGAAAAAACCACGCCTGCACTTTTTTCTCAACGTTATCTTGTGTTGTCATGCGTCACTTTGCCAAGTTGTATGATATCTCATATACTTATTGGGAGATGGTAGGCCCACTTGTATAACCCCAGCAACCTTTCCTAGATTTTTCTCTGAAAAATGTATATACGGGGCAAACGACTTAGAATTTGTTCATACGGTCTTTGACTAAAATACTCCACAGGAAGGAAGTGGTGCTAGAAGAGTAGTGTTTTTTTTTTTTTCATGAGGCACAACTAAAACCCTCTGACTCGCAATAAAAGAAGTCGTAAAAGAGCGTTTGTGATCGTGTCAAAATTAGGTTATTTTACTGTTATCTCGACGCGAATTAATTTTTAGGGTTGGGTAAGTTGGGTATCCCATAATTGGGTACATTGATTGTTGCCACCTTTATTGTTTTTTTTAGAATACTTTCGAATGTGTAAGAGTTTCACTATCACGAGCATTGACAATTTATATTTTACAATTTTTGTTACAAAAAAAAAAAAAAAACCAAGTTGTATTCCATATTTGGGTACTGACAATTTGCTATTCTTATTTGCGACTTTCAATAAATAAATATTCCAAATATTCCATAATTGGGTACTTTTCTCCACGAATTTACTTTAATTTTGTGATTTTTGTGAAAAAATAATGCAGTATGTATTCCATATTTGGGTATTTTCCTCTACGGAGTAACTTAAATTTTATGATTTTTGCACGAAAACAAAGTAGTATTCCATTATTGGCTACGTTCTTTACTGCATAATTTTAATTTTGCAATTACGGCACACAGATAAAGTAGTATTCCATAATTGGGTAATTTCATTAAAACATTTTTCGCACTAAAATTCAAACTTTAAAAAATTAAATTGGAATATTTTTAAAACTATTTTAAACTGAAATATTTATAAAAGACTATTTGATCCTCTAAACCATTTTATTCCACTCGCAAGCCTTACAAACGGTTCAATGACTATATTTAGAATGCGCAATGCCACAGTCGTAGTCTTATTTGTCGTAAGTGCAACAAATGCCGTTCGTTGGCAGCTGTTTTCCACCCTAAAATATAAACGTTTCCTTAATTACAGAGCAACATAAACGACGACGGCTGTTGCTGATATCAGTATTTTTAATGTAGTAGAAGTTGCTGTTTTCTGTTGTCGTACTGCTTCCGTTGTTTTATTTTTTTTTTTGGTTCGTGCGCATGCGTGCGTACACCTTGTGTTTAATTTATAGCATTACTATATGCGCAAAGGGTATGATAAAAATATCGAACACACACCATTCGTTTCCGTCGACGAACCAATCGAAATGTGAACTCAAGGCAGATGTTACTTTTTTGAAAGCATAATTTTTTTTTGTGTTTATTTTTTTTTTTTAAATTTTATTATCAAATTGAGTTTTTAAGCAGAGCGCATATTTTTTGTAATGATCTTCAATTTATTGGAATTAAGAGATGTGGCATGTAATAATTTGGATTTTTTTCAATCGCACTCTTAAAAATAAATTTTCTTGTATTTTTACTCTTATTTTGAACATTTATATATACATTTTTTTAAAGATTTTAATAACTTTATTTTATAATTATAAATTTAATAAAATAAATAATAAAGATATTTATTTTATGATGAACATGTAACGCACGTGACGATCATGTAATGTTAGCGGGGCAAAATATAAACGGAAATTCTTATAGCACAACAATGCTCAAAAAACAATTTATTATTTTTATTTTAAAAATGCACCACTAAAAGACTTTCGAACATCTTTGCCATATGCCACACTAACGTTTATATTGCTATGAATTTTCATTCTTGCAAAAATCACTTTTTTTTTTGTATAAAAAACCTTTTGATATTTTTCACATTTTTCTTTATAATTTTCACTCCAATTTAAGTAGTGTTTTTTTTCGATATGGCAACACACTGTACGCTATATCCTCACACGTTGTGCTCGACGCGCACATCCCTTTGCGAATAACTCGCATGCGCTTTGCAAGAACTCGTTAGACCTGAAAATCGTTGCTGAATATCAGGGTTTTTGTATTTTTCTTTGTACATCATCTTTTTCTGGTGCTGCCTTCCACCGCATACGCCGGTAACATTAAAATGAAACCAAAAGCAAAAAAAAAAAAAATTATGTATTGCCTGCGCATGTGTATTGTTGCTTTATTTTTAAAATTCAATACATGTCCGTCGCGCTTGCGCACAAATTTTAATTTTTATTTTTGAACCCTGCATCTACTCTGTGGAACCTCTTTCAGTAAAAATTTTTTTTCTTTTTTTTTGCTGTGGTCTCATAAGCACTTTTTTGCGTGTATTCTTTTTGTTTTTGTATTTGTTTTAGCTATCACCTACCTAGAGTTCTTCCGTATGTACGTTTTGGTATTTTCGGTTTCGGTTCGTTGAGTTGAATGAGGGGTTCGACTGAGTTGAGTACAATTTTGAGCTCTAGAAGTTAGCAGTTTTATTTGATTGTTTGGGCAAGAACAAGCATTTAAACGAGAGTTGCTGATAAGGCTCTTCTATAGCTCGCGGTTAAAAAAATTCTTCCAAATCTTTTAGCATAAGTAAATTTAAACGTCAAGGCTATTTATTGCGATAAAATTTTTTGTATTCTTAACATAACTAAGTAATTCATACTTACTTATCTAAGTTCGCATTTATAAAGAAATAACAGCGGTCCATTTTAAGGCATAAACTTTTTTTCAAGAAGCTCGTTAGCAAATCACTTCTATATATAGAACTTTTATCGCGCTGAACTTAAATCTTAAAAAACAAAAAACTTGACGATTGGGTAAATAAGTAAAAAACCTCAAAGTCTACTGCACTAAATATGAACACTGCTTAGGATTCTTGCAATAGATACCATACCTTAAACTCGTCAGAAAATTGGGATCAAAGTGTGAGCTTATTCAAATGATCTATTGTTTTTGGCAATGGAAAAATTGCTACTCACAATCTTACGAAGATGAGCCTTAAGTGAAGGTTTCAATATTCAAATGAAATAAAGCTATGTGGTTCTCTTCTCAAAGTTTTAGGACTTGCACTTTATCAACACTGTTATACCCATAGCACAACATGCCAAGTTTCCGAAATAATATTCGATAGGCAATTAATCTGGAAAGCAAATGAAGAAGAACGTGTAAAAAAAGCAAATAGTACAAGGAGTACCTCAAAGTACACTGCTGTTGTATGCATTATAACAAACCCAAATTGCAAGAGATCAGCAGAGTAAACCAGAATTTTGAAAAAAGTGCAGAAGCCTAAATTTGTGCCAAATACAATAATAAAACAAAAAAGAAAAAAAAAAATCAAACTAACCACAACCCAAAATAAAAAAAAAACGACAATAATTGCAACAATAAAAATACAAAATGTAGCAGCTAGGGTGGGCTTTAATTTAACGAAAACTTTGCAACTTACATAGCCAAGTTGTAGCGGCGATCAAGACTGCTAATTTACGGTATTTGCCCGTTGCATTTATGAAGGCAACAAAAAACTTAAGCAGCTCAAGAAAGGAGCAAGATCCTAAACCTTTAAATTTCATAAAAATGTCAATTCATGTTGTTTTTGAAATGAACATTGCGCCTTCTTTTCGTTATGATTTGCTTTCAACACATAAAATGCTTTTATTTCATATAGAAGTGAGATAAATTTTGAAGGGAAACTTGCTTTCGCGATTACTCGGAGCTAAACTGCCACCTAGAAAATTGACACATTCGCACATACGATTAGATATTCAGCAACTTAAACGAATGTAAACAGTTTAACAGTGATAAATTGGCAAACATCGAATCCAATAGTAAGAACGAAACAATTAAATCAAATGGAAAGCGAGTATCTAACAAGTGATCGTCATATTAGACAAAATAGAAAAATCGGTAAATTTCAGGACTGTACGAGAATAATCATGGTTTTTGTATAAGTCAGCATTATTTGATATGAAGCAAGTCTGTATTATTTGAAATTGATTGAAAGTTTCGATGTGTATTAATTTACGTTGTTTTGAGAAAAATTTAATTATTATGGGCAGTTGTTCTTTTAAATAATCAAAATGTGTGCTTTAACTTTAATTCCATCACAATATAGAACTCGATCTTATTTGTTAGCACAGCCACTATATTGGATGGCACTTGGTACTCATAAAAAAAGAGTGAGCTTTGAGTTAAAAAAATGAATTAATATGATTATTTTAAAATTTTTAAAAAAGGTTCACCTTGTAAGTAAGTATTAAACTGTACAAAAAATCAAACAAAAAAAAAATAAACTTAAAACCTCAACACGAGTTATTCGAAACAGCAAAACAAAACAACAAAGAAAAACGAACAACATTGAACCAATAACAACAAAAACAACAACACTTTGTAAATGATGAACACCAAACAGGACAGACAGGATGCTCTTGCAAAAGCGACAGTAATGAGAAACTGAAACCGGATTGCACACTGAGGGAACATGGGCGGATTAATGAAATGATGATTCAAGGCGCGATTATCTGCAGAGTTTAAGGCTAGAGAATGTATTAAACAGTGTAGTATAATATATAGTAAAAAAATCAAGTGGTCTATAACACAACGCAACAAATTTAAGATCATTGTCAAAAGTTCAAACCATGCTCTTAAACTACATGGGCCCAAAAGTTGGTGTTACCTTGATCCTTTGTTCGACCCTGTGCAAATACGATAACAATCAACCTCGAACAGCAGTTTCAGACGATGAAATCGAAGTGTATTAAACGATTTCAATTTCTGCAAAGCTACACAAAAAGGATACGTTGATACAAGAGGGCAGGAGCACATGAAGCGGCATAAGCATTGCGTCGTGTTAATTCATCAGACAGCAAAACGCCATAAGCCTAAACCAAAATAGACGTGACGAGACGTAACGAGTAAGTTCGAGTGTATGTAAACAAATGTTGATAGCCAAAATGAACCTACGTAATTGATCGAAAGTGAACGAAACATTTTGACGAGACGTGTTGTTCCGTAAGAACCGAACTTCAATACGTTGCTACTCGTCATAACAGCTTTTTCGACTCGTTGGCTAGCGTAACATTTTGGGTTAAATGTCAAAACAGACGAAACGAGTGCAAACGTTCGTTCAATTGCTATCGTCTCGTCACGTCTATTTTGGTTAAGGTAATAGGCTGCGGCACAGATATTGCAATCAAGTGTATAACTACTTACTTTTGCCATGAATTCACTAAGATATTTTAAGAAATTTATATTTCTGATAAACAAAAAGGATTTTAGTTTTTTAAATTATAACTGTTGCAACAAAAAAAAAATCCTTAAGATCCGAGAGCTTTAAAAATGTTTTTTATTTGATTCACACCATCTGGGCTCACTGAGCGAAAAGCACAACGATTCCTTCAACCAGTTAATTAAGTAATTTCCAGTTGAGTTTTTTTTTTGTGAGCAAACTGGAAATTGCAAAATCGAAAAATTTATTATAATTTTTTTTACATAAAACCATTTGCAATCGATTTCCTTAACTTAGCTTAATTTCGCCCACTTGCGTTTCATATTAATTGAGTTTTGCGCTTCATTGCATCCCAGACAGTAAAAGTGTAAATTATACTTTATGATTAATGCCTTAAATGGCATTTCTATCATAAATGTACAGGCAACTGAAATGACTTTATTTTGATGTATTGCGTCTGAAAGCGACTGAATTGAACAATTTCAGGTGACTAGTCAAGACCACCATAAACAGAGTTTAAACGAAACAACCGCCTCACATACTTTGTTTTAAAAATATTTGACTTCAATGTGTTTTTCACGATTGTATATCAAAAAATTTATTAATCTTTGCGAAGCAGCTTTTTGAATTATCAAAACTCAATTCATATTTTTGCTGTTTAACATTTACAACGGCCTAAAATTATGCAATAGAAAAAACTAGGATAAAAGTGAACATAATTTTGATTACTTTAGATATTTTACAGCACATAGTCTTAGGCGCTGCTATGGGGTATCACAACAAGGTTAAGTTTATGAAACATAGCTCTCAGGTGGTGAGATTTGGAGAGTTCTGACGGGACCCCCCTCCTCTCCGGGAGACTTGCCTTGTAATTTTTAAATGTAATCTGCTATAATAATGTATAGTCTCTGCATTAAATAGTTGACGTAAGATTTATATTGGCCTCCCTCCCACTTGGTGAGATTTGGTGTAATTTTTCCAGACCTCCTCCCACTTTTTTGAGTCACGTAATAGTTGCGTTCCCGTACCATAATTCATTAGTACAATTTGCAGGTTTTTACAGGATTTTATACAGAAAAGCGTTTCTGTACTCGAAAAACCTTTAAGTGAGAATGAAAATGAGAGAGTAATTTATGTTCTCTCTTTGTAAGAAGTTACAGGTTTTTACCCGAAGAATTTTTCCGTTTAAGCTCATTAACTCCTATCTTATACAAGGTCCTGTCGACTGTACTGTGTGAAAGACTTAAGCCTATCGCCAACACACTGATTGGGCCTTATCAGTGCGGCTTTAGACCTGGTAAGTCCACCATAGACCAGATCTTCACACTACGTCAAATCCTGGAAAAAACCCACGAAAAACAGATCGATACCCATTATCTCTTTATCGAGATAGCCCGATACGGGATTGCCTGTATGCCACCATGTCTGAGTTCGGTATACCTGCGAAGCTAATGCGGCTTTGCTGAATAACTTTGAGCAACACATCCAGCTCCGTCAGGCTAGGAAAGGACCTCTCCGAAACATTTGATTCTGAACGAGGTTTCAGACAAAGCGATCCACTATCCTGCAACCTCTTCAACTTTTTGATGGAAGGGGTGTTGCGAAAAGCCAGTATATATCGTAATGCCACTATTTTCTATAAAAGTGTCCAGCTCCTTGCATATGCCGCCGATGATATTGATATCATTGGACGTTGTAAGCGAGATGTTATTGCTGCGTTTTCTGCTATCGAAAAAGAGTCAGCGAAAGTGGGTTTGACGGTGAACGAAGGCAAAACAAAGTACATGCTGTCCACAAACAGGGAGACGCGGCGCATTGGATCCTACGTTCCTGCGAACAGCTATACTTTCGAAGTTGTCAAGGAATTCACCTATCTCGGCACTGCCGTGAACACTCAAAACGATATCAGCCTGAAGATAAAGCGAAGGCTCACTCTTGATAATAGGTGACATTGACATAGTCAAGCGCATCACTATGCAATGTCTGCGCTGGCTGGGACATGTTGTGAGTATGAACGAAGAAGCTCCGGCGAAAAATGTGTTTGATGCGGAAGCCGCTGGGCGACGACGGAGAGGAAGACCATGCCTCCGATGAAAAGACCGAGCCGAGGAAACCCTATCCACGCTTGGTGTGACTGATTGGAGAAGGCGCGCGCGAAGCAGTGGCGCCTGGAGAGAGCTTTTGAGGTCGTCCGTAACCCGGTAACGGGTTGTTATGGCCACCCAAGTAAGTAAGTGAGTAAACTCATTAAAAGTGTCAAACTATCAGCTGTTCTGTGTTTTGCAAGCTGAAGTGTAAACATTGAGTTTATTTTGACTATATTTACTATCCACTTTATCCTTTGCGTTTATAGAATTCAATTTATTGTTCAAATACATTCAATTTAAGATGTTTATTTATTGTCTGGGCTTAGAAAACTAACTTTTTGCACCAACTATATTCAAAAATTTTTGACGTTTATTCTCGTGCTAAAAAAATGTTTTTTTTCCGATCCTGTACCTATTACATTTATGCTCTATCACAGAGCGTAATTTTATTATTCTCTTGTGTTTGACTGTTTTACAGGATCTTACCCAAAAATTTCAGCTGAGTTTGTCTGTCTGAGAAAGTTGCATGATATTACAAACTCGCATGTAATATCATATCACGAGACTTTAAAACCACCATATGAGATACTGAACCGAAAAAAGTATATAACTTTAACAAAAAGGCATTGAGCTGAATACAAGCTAGCACAGTAGATTTGAATACTGATCATTGTGGTTAATAGGCCTTCCTTATTACATTAAAAACTTTCAATTCTAATATTAAAATAAATATTCACTCAAGAATTAAATTTCCTCAGCATGGTTACTGCCATCAGTAAAACTAAAATTGTGTTTATTTTCGGATCGATAAATTTGTGCTCTGGAGTTGATTTCAGAATATGGAAAATATTTTCCTTCACCTTAAAAATCACAAATAAATTTTGCTCACAAGATTCAGTTCATTGAAGTTCCATGAAATGCAGATTTCATTCATTCGTTTAAGGGCTAAAATTGAGTTTTGTCGTAGCAGCACAGATTCCTGTGTAGGTAGCAGCATGAGCTTATATAACAAGAACCAATGCAGTGTCCAACAAAAATGCAGCTTTTAAAAGTTGGTGCAAAAACAAAACTGGCTTAAATTCAACTTGTTTGCTACCATTGCTGGCGATAAAAAAGTAGAGGCTGGAATTGACAAAACGAACTCTCTGAAATAGGGGTATTGTAGTATTGAAAAAAAAAAAAAACAACATGCAAGATAACAATCACCTGAATGAACAAACAACAGGCAATGGTAAAGGTGAAGGACATAACAGAGTCAGAAAGACAGGGCTCAAAAAAAAAAAAAAAAAAATGATGGGGAATAATTGGATTTTTTTTTTTTTTAAATAAAGTCCTTTTTTTCGGAATGTTCAAAATTTGTAAAGGGAAATTTAAAGTGAAACTAAGACAAAACAGAGCCTTAGCTTCGGCCTGCCTAAAACTGAACGAAGCCATGTTTTCTTCTATACATTCGCACATTTATAAAAACATCAGCACACTCCACGGTAAACAAGACTGTTTGGATAATAGATATTATAATATATAATTTTTATTAAATCCTTCATGGTCGTGGTCGAGGTCACTGATTAAGAAATGTAAATGAGAAACATATTGACAACAAATAATGTTTTAGCTTAGCTAACTTTATCATCACTAAGGTTTAGCCTATCACAATACCAAAGCATATCCAAAATTTAATTCCCCAGGCAATATCTTTCCTTGCCAATTCAAAGTGCATTCATGTGATGTGATAAGAAGGCAGTGTGAACATTATGTGGTTGAAATGTGAATATCTTGTTGTTATGTGAATATGTTGTTGTGATGTGATTGTAATTTGTTGGTAATGTGATGCGAATGTGATGTAAATTTGATCTGAATGTTATGTGAAAGTAATGTGAATGTGGTGTAAATGTGGTGTGAATCTGATGTGAATGTGATGTGAATGTGATGTGAATGTGATGTGAATGTGATGTGAATGTGATGTAAATGTGATGTGAATGTGAATGTGATGTGAATGTGATGTGAATGTTAAGTGATGCGAATGTGATGTAAATGTGATGTAAATCTGATGTGAATGCTATGCTTATGTGATATGAATGTGATGCAAATGCGATGTGAATGTGATGTGAATGTGATGTGCATGTGATGTGAATGTAATGTGAATGTGATCTGATGTGATGTGATGTGAATGCGATGTGAATGTGTTGTGAATGTGATGTGAATATGATGTGAATGTGACGTAAATGTCATGTGAATGTGATGTTAATCTGATGTGAATGCTATGCTTATGTGATCTGAATGTGATGTGAATATGATGTGAATGTGAATGTGATGTGATGTGAATGTGATGTGAATGTGATGTGAATGTGATGTGAATGTTATGTGATGCGAATGTGATGTAAATTTGATCTGAATGTGATGTGAATGTGATATGAGTGTGATGCGAATCTTAAGTGAGTGTAATATCATAAATTAAAGACTAAATTTTTCTAACTTTATAAATTAGTAGTTCTCAATATGCATCATTTTTCACCTG
Source organism: Tricholauxania praeusta (assembly GCA_949775025.1). Lineage (NCBI taxonomy): Eukaryota > Metazoa > Arthropoda > Insecta > Diptera > Lauxaniidae > Tricholauxania > Tricholauxania praeusta. The sequence goes on along the minus strand of OX459031.1, from coordinate 116,934,186 downwards.
CTGGCCAACTGATTTAACTCACATTGCTTTTTCGTTCATCGTCGACATCCTCTTTGTCATTATAGTCGTCATCATCATCATTTACATTTGCGCTAAACATGCTTAAACAAGTTCACAACACAATCCACATAAAATCCTTAGGTTCTTAGCATTTGTCGTACGTCTACTGCAGTACCATGCCATCAGGGCACATGCGTCTGCGTGCCGCGCATAAAACTGGCTTTAGGCTGCCTTATATTTTTCACTACACATTTAAGTGCTGCATTTGCAGCAAATAATGCTGTGCGCAAGCCCGGCAGACTTACAAAAAAATCCCAGGCAAAATAAAAGAAAGAATTAAATGTTTTCTTGCGAATTACTCATCCACATTTTGTTGCTTGTTAGTTGTTTTGATTTTATATTGCTGCTACAGTTGCTGGTGCATTTGCTGCTTCTGTTGACTGCTTTTGTTGGTTTTTGTGTTAAGATTCGCTTGAGGCTTTTGGATGAATTGATTTTTTCAATTCGTTTGGTTTTTTTTCTGCGATTGATTTTTGGTTTAATCTCTTCTGATATTCTTTGTATTCTTTACATGCATGTCGTATATGCGCAATGCTTTGTAGCAAACATATATACATTTGTTAAGTGTTGATGTTCCTATTGCTGTTGCCCATATTTTATTGTAAATTTATATTCATTGAGTAATATTTAGAGACGTGCTCCGTAACAGATATATATGTAAAAATGCATCAAAAGTTTATTTTATGTACATATGCACAAAAAACTGAAAATTTTTTTCAAATGAATTGCAATTACTGTATAGTACTACTTTTTATAGTAAAATGTGTTTTTTACAATAATTTGTATACTCTTTAAAAGTACAGTTTTATTATTTTTTTGCTGTTCGTCTGCTGTAAGAATGTCTCCTTTTTTTTTTGTTGTCCTTGACTTTTCTCCCAAAAATATTGGCCTTGCTCTTTAAACAATTTAAAGACAAAAATTTCAAATAATTTCCTATATGATACAAAATACATGCATAAATACAGTGTGCACTCAAAACAAATTTTAAACAGCCATAAATAACAACCCAAATCCCCATACACTCTGACTAAAACAATCTACAGATGTAAACAAAAAACCACATACAACTATCCAACTAAAAATAAACCCACTAGAAATGAAAATGCTAGAATTTAACATTTGAAGCAGCAATTTCAACACTTTCCGACTGTTTTTATCATTGACTGTGCCAAAAAAAAACACTCAAACAAACGGAAGCGGAAACGAATTTCGGCGCCAAAGTATAAATGTGTTAAAAACAGCAGTATACTCAAGTGAAAACAAAAGTTGAAATTTGCTTATATTTAAACATATTAGAGTGATTCAAAATCGTTTGAAAAATGAAAATTCATTATTTTAATGCGCGCGACTTGTATGAAACCTCGGTTCAATAGTGCTTCTGCAACAGAGTGACCACGGCATATTCCTGAAAAGAGATGTTGTCCTGATCAATTTTGCCGTACAAAGTTATAGTGCAGCACATCCCGGTTTTGTTTTAGCTGCATTTTAAGGTTAAATAAGTGAAGAAATCGCAAGTTTATATATAAAACTCGCCAGAAAATAGCTTGAACATTTTAAAAAATTTGTAAATTCGAAGCAGAAAATTTTGCGTACTTCAATATTTGAATATTGGACCACTCTAATGTATTTATGTGTATAAATAATTGGGCGCAAGGATGTTGTGGAAAGTGTCCTCTTTTGGTCACGTGATTTCTTAAGTACTTTAATTTACTGCAGAAAAATACTGTAAGCACACAAAGCAAAAAACTATTTTTATGATTTGTGGTCAAGTTGGCATTACAAAGTCGTTAGTCATTTTTGGATTTTGTTGTTTTGTGTGGAAAACACACAAATTAATTATTTGCGGTTTTCGCAACACTGAACATGAAAGATTTTTGTTTTCCTTTGAAAGGATTTCATTGATGGTAATTAGAACTGTTTCTTGGCCTTTTTTTTTCAATCGGGTTCAATGAAAATGGAAAATTTTTTAAAATCTTTTCTATTATATTTTGATATAAGAAAGGATTATTTTCCGTTTAACATTAAGAAGCATAATGGTTTTAGTTTAATTGGTTTTATTGTTGTTCATATTTAAACGTTCGATTTCTGTGGTTACTTGTTTGTAGTTTGTGCTTATTAAAAACTTAAAAATACTGACTAATGGGCAAAATATACGATACAAATTACTTACGAAAATAGAGTCTTACGCAGCGCAAATGTGCTGTGTATGGGGCGATTTGTCCTATTGCGGAGAGAACTGTACTAAATTACTTTAATTCTGATTTTGAGGCAAAACTAATTCATCTGAAGTTTATTCTTTTGTAAATTTTTTGAAAAAAAGCCTTATTGCACCAAACACTAACGAAAATTTAAATAAAAATCGTCGGTCAAGAAAAAAGTTATAAAACTTCTAACCTTTATAACTAACCAAGAATTTGAACGACGAAAGAGTTAAACCCTTACAAATTAAACGAAAAACGCTTCTGTCAACTTCTGCTGTTGTAAATGTCGTCCAACTTTTTTGCTATCGATTTGTTTTGTCGTCCAACTACTTTGACTCCGAACTTTTTGTCGTCCAACTTTTTGTTATTGAACTTTTTAATCGTTCAGCTTTTTTGGAGCTTAAATTTTTGGTTGCTTGAATTTTTTATTGTTTAACTCTTTGCTTGTCCATGATTCTTGTCGTCATAATTTTTTGCTGCTAAAAATGTTGCTGTCCAACTTTTTGCTGCACACCTATTTTTTCCGTCCAACTATTCTGTTGTCCTACTATTTTGGCCTTCTATTCCCAACGACTAGAGAATTACATTTTTTGGGGTTTAGCTTTTTGTCATTCAACTTTTTTGTTGCTTATATTTTTTATTGCTTAACTCTTTTATTGTCCAGCATTTTTGTCGTCCAACTTTTTTATCGTTCAAATTTTATGTTGTTCAAAATTTTGCTGTCCAACTTTTTGCTGCACAACTATCTTGTCGTCCAACTGTTCTGTCGTCCTACTATTTTGTCCACCGATCCCCAACGATTAGGGGAATACATTTCTTGAAGCTTAACTTTTTTGTCATTCAATTTTTTGTTGCTTAAATTTTTTATTGTTTAACTCTTTTATTGTCCAGCATTTTTGTCGTCCAACTTTCTTGTCATCCAAATTTTTTGTTGTTCAAAATTTTGCTTTCCAACTTTTTGCTGCACAACTATTTTGTCGTCCAACTGTTCTGTCGTCCTACTATTTTGATCACCTATCCCACCGATTAGGGGAATACATTTCTTGGACTTTTTTGTCATCCAACTGTTTTGTTGCTTAAATTTTTTATTGCTTAACTCTTTTATTGTCCAGCATTTTTGACGTCCAACTTTTCGTCCAAATTTTTTGTTGTCCAACTTTTTGCTGCACAACTATTTTGTCGTCCTACTATTTTTTCCACCTATCCCCAACAATAAGAAGATTACATTTTTTTTTATCAACGATTGTCCATTTTTCATTTTTCACTGTAGTGTTATGATAAAATTAAGCAGGCCAAAAATCAAAAATGAATAGGTTTACTCTTAATTTACCCTTCATTAAATACTATAAACCAAATAAAATATATAGTCAAAAAGATCTCTTTAAAGAAGCCTAAAGTCTAAAGATAGGATTTTTATCAGGGCGTCTAAGACCATTTTCACAGATTTTTTGCCAGCTAAAAATGTACTTGCCTCTATAGTGCTGTCGTGATTAAATAACTTAACAATCGTTAATCTTATAAACAAAAAAAATGCTTGCCAATATGGTATATACATAGCTATTCGAAAGCTAGTAAATCAAAGATTTTTTCCAATCAAAATTGAGCTGAATACTGAATTTTATTCAATTAAAATTCGTTGTTGCTTTTTTCGCGGAATAATATAAACTATAATGAAGCAGCAGAACTTGATAAAAAAATGTAAAATTTACGAAAAATTCTTCTAAAATCGAATTTGCTACGAACATCTCTCTTAAATTGGAAAGTTAACTAAAGGAGGAGCTACCTAGAAAAAATAGCTTACTTAACATACATTTTTTTATACTTATAAATCACCCATCGAAAATTGTCCAAAATATATTTTTGGCATTTTCAGAGGCGCTCTCCACATCGTGATTCTATAAATAAAAGCATTTATTACAAAAATATGTTTATTAATATAAAAAAAATTGTTTTTTTTTTTCGTGGACAAAAATCCAAATCATCAATCGTTGTGCCGTATAGCACACATATTATCCTGATGAAAAGAAATCCTTTATGCAAGCAAAATTTTCAATTTTATGACATGCCATTGTTCGCAATCACAAACAGGCGAACAATTTTTTCCGTTTGTCATTATTGTTTGGTCGTAGTTGTGCAAAAAAAAAAAAAGAAAAAAGCAGAAAATTCATTCTATTTGTCATATTATTTACTATGCTAGTATTCTTCTCTACCGTAAAATGCTATTGGCATAAATAAACCTGAAGCAACATAATATGGAGAACAAAAAAGGACAACTAAAGGGTTATACAATAACAGTTGTCGCCAACACTACGAGACTTAAATTGGCATGCATTATAGATTGGGGCAGATTGAAAAAAAAAAAATACTTAACGTGCCCGGAATGAATTTTGTTAGTTTTTTTAAACAAAAAATGGCTTATTAATGTGTATTTTTATTAGTCATCAACTTTGAAATGATATGCCACATGATGCATTGTTTTTACGATACTCCAGAGAAGTTATGGTCAAACTTCCAAAGTTATTTTCTCCCCCACATGTGAACGTGAATTTAATAATATTAATCTGAAATGGTGTCAAAATTCAAAAAAATTTCATTCACTAACTATTAATACCATATCCTAAATTTCCAGGACAGCAAAAAAATGTTTTATCACTCCGCCCTAATGTACAATACATTTGTATAACGTACCTTTTGTACGTATATCATACAACATTCCATGGCAATTTTGATTTTCTTGAAGTCAGCACGTTGTTTTTTAAAGGGATATCCTTTACTGGATTTGAAAAAAAAGAAAAGAAAAATAGCTTATACTCAATATTGCGGTGATGCATAAGTGACTTTTATCTTCATCATTACTTTCCAGTGAGATTTTTCATTTTTTGTAACATGAAAGGAAGTGGCTTTGATGGTTTCTTTTGTATAACTTAAATGCTATTGATTTTGGCACACAAAATGTTTTATCCTTGAATTTTAGCAACACAATTGTTGACACTTAAATTCTTGCTTTTTTTAAAACGCTTTATTCCTTAATTAAATTCCTCAAGAATATTGAAAACTCTTTTAATGCCACAGCACAGTTTTATGAAAAACTGTTTAATAATATATTTTTTAAAAGCTTTTTTATAATTTAAGAGTTTACTGTAAACGTTGAATTTACAAATATCGCTGCAAACAATCACTGCATTTAAAGCAGTGGTGTATTAACCTACAGACCAACTAGGACAAAGGAGCAAAACATTTTCGATCGCTGAACCTTTCTCGTTTGGTGAATTATTGGTCTATTAGTTGAAAAATAAGATCCTTTTATTTTTTAGTTCAACAATTTTGTTTTTGCTTATCAAAACGATGGGGGACAGAATATTGATTCTTGCAAAAAAAAATAAATGTAAATGATTATTGCTCACGTACCTAGAGCGGCAAATCCTAACATTCGCCTCTGACTCAATGTATTAAATTTTTGAAAACCTTCAAATTTATTGAATACTCGTATCTTTTTGATAAGACTAAGAACTCGAATCGGCATGTAACGTTTCGTAAACCTTTCAGAAATCTTTCACATGTAATCTTACAAAGTTTCAGTTACGTTTCAGAAATATTACATTTTCGTTTCGGAAAGCTTTCTGCAATGTTTCACTTTTCGCCTTTTAATTTTATTCGAAACGTTTCTGAAATGTTAAAGAAATCTAGTAAGATTATTTAATTTGTATTTATAGTTATTTTCTTACGTCATCAAGACTGAGTTGCTCTCATTTTACCTGGATCATCACTTGCATTATTTCTTAATATGTAGTTATGTTTTCTGAATATTTATTATTTGACAATGATTACACACAACTATACTTAACAAAACATCAAACAGAGACAGAGAACCAGCCTAGTAACATTTAGACAGTGCTTTACTTACCATTTACCCAAATTTAATCTCGTAAATATGTAATGCAAATAACAAGAAAGTAATATGGAATCATATATCCTTTCTAAGATTTCATTAGAAAAATTCAAGAAACTTTAAATCTGGAAATTTCCAGAAACACTTCAGAATGATTGCATGCGAAACATTTCACTTGAAATATATAAGAAAAATTTTTGTAACGTTCAGCTTGCAATATTTCAAATGAAACATTCTAGTACGTTATGTACTATTTCTCAAAACTTTCTGAAACGTTATATGCCAAGTGGGACAATGCTTGAATACTTACCTCTAAGATCCTTTTTGACTTAAAAAAAAAAGAAAAAAACATATTTCTTTAAATCTTTTACATTCATTCTTTTAAAATTTTACATAAACATTTATGTTTTATTTTACAACAACATACCACTTAACTTTTACGTTTAAAATATAATAATTTTTAATTTATTTTAGATTACCATTAAATTTTACAAATTCACAGCTTATGATAGAACTTGCAACTATAATATTAAGTCATCACCATTAAGTAGGTACATCAGAATTATTTACAAAATACATATAAAATGCAAATATTTTCATATTTAATTTTTAAATTAAAACTTTGATAAAGATTCCAAAAATCTGCTTTAAAGACTTAAAACTAACATATTTTATTTATGGCACGAAATATTTTCATAAAATTTTCGATTCTAAAATTCGTTATTCTGCTGACCAGCAACTTTTTATATTTCTTTAAATTCAGTTATAGCATGGATTCCGTTTCATCGTGAAAACGTATGCGTCGTTTCTTAAAATCAACTTCAATTTCCAAGTCATCGTAGCTATCGTGCCCGCCATGTAGCTTTAATACCGGACGTTTTATTTGTTTTTGTAGTACCAACCAGCGTTTGCATCCTCCTGTTCCCTGTAAATTGATATCTCACATGAGTTGTAATTGTTCCTTTTGCAAGTGCGAATTCGACTGCAAATGTTGTTGACAATAATCAGTTGTCAGCGGTACATCAGTGATGTCAGTTGTTGTTGTTGTTGCCATTGTTGTGATTCCATTACCGCAGCCATTATGGTTACCATTTGGTAGCATTGTTGTTGTTGTCTCATGCAACCGACTTTGGTATCATGGTCGGTTGGACATTGTATTGTTGGTTTTAAATTAAACGAATTGATGGGGTTGTGATGTTGAAAATTTGCATGAAAAAATAAAGAACAGAATAAAATGAAAATCATTTGTAAAGAAAATATTTTTTTTTAATTATAAAGCTTTTTAAATTTAGCATTTTGCTTAAATATTGATCGTTTGCCTATTTTAAAGTAAAGTGTTGCGGTCATTAACTAGCTAGTTTACAGTTTCGTTATAATGTATGATTTTAAACTACATTATTTTTTAAAATCGAACCAAATTCTCGCGCGTAAAAATAAATTTGAACTACATTATCTATTTTTGATGTTTTCAACCTCATTAACATTTTAACACTTTTCGAATCGTTCAACTTTTTTTCAGTATTTTAAACTATTTCGACGATTATTTGTTTGGTTTCTCAAATTTTACGGTTTTTCCAACATTTTTCAACAGTTTTTCAACTTTTCGTAAATTTGCCATTTTTCAACGTTTTCTATATTTTTCGAATTTTTCAAATTTTTAAACACATTTTTCGACTTTTCAACCTCTTCGAATTTCTTAAAAATTTTTTTTCGACTTTTTAGTATTCTGAGGACTTTTTCAACAATTTTCGACTTCTGATATTATATAAATTTATGAAATTTTCCAACTTTTTTCTTACAATTTTCAACTTTTTCGAATTATTTGACTTATTGACCATCTTTCGATTTTTACACTTCATTCGGTTTTTTTCGACTTGTCCAAGTTTTTTTCGAGTTTTTCAGTATTTTTCGACTGCTTAACACTTTTTCATATTGTCAATGTTTTGATTTGCCTCTTCCAACTTTTTCCACATTTTCAACATTTTTTGATATTTTAAACACTTTTGGATCATTTACACATTTTTTCGAAATTTTCAACATACTTACATATGTTCATTAGGGTGATTCAAATTTTTTTTTTTTAGTTTTTTTTAAGGTGCTGTTGCTTAAAAAGTAAGTTTATGATATGAAGAAAAAGTTCACGAAATTTCAGCTCTGTAACTCAATTTTATAAGGTGGCGCCGGAGCCTGTTAGTTTTACATGTAAATTGTATGGAAAAATTATTTTTTACAAAAAAGGTATCTAAATGAATAGGTGATTAGTGTTGTTGAGCTGAAAAGGGTCGTTTTTCGACGTAATTTTTTACGCTGAATCCGAATCTGGCCTCAGAACTGACCCATAATGTCGGAATCCTGAAATATTTGAGGTTAATTACCTGAAACATGATGTTTTTTGTCTACTTTCGAGGTCATGTATAGGATTCAAAGAAAGTTGATCAGCTTGTTTTTAACAAAAGCATCATTTAGTACCATCCTTGCCCTTTAAAATGAGCTTTCAAGTGGTGATCTGTGATGTTTCCTTGCAAAGTTGCAGCCATTTCAAGGTGACATGAATTTGAAACCCATTGGTTAATATTGTTGGGTTGCAACCCTTTGTAGGGGATCCAATTCATGTCACTTTAAAATGGCTATAATTTTGCAAGGAAACATCACAGATCACCACTTGAAAGCTCATTTTAAAGGGCAGGGATGGTACTAAATGATGCTTTTGTTAAAAACAAGCTGATCAACTTTCTTTGAATCCTATACATGACCTCGAAAGTAGACAAAAAACATCATGTTTCAGGTAACTAACCTCAAATATTTCAGAATTCCGACATGATGGGTCAATTCTGAGGCCAGATTCGGATTCAGCGTAAAAAATTACGTCGAAAAACGACCCTTTTCAGCTCAACAACACTAATCACCTATTCATTTAGATACCTTTTTTGTAAAAAATAATTTTTCCATACAATTTACATGTAAAACTAACAGGCTCCGGCGCCACCTTATAAAATTGAGTTACAGAGCTGAAATTTCGTGAACTTTTTTTTTATATCATAAACTTACTTTTTAAGCAACAGCACCTTAAAAAAAACCAAAAAAAAAAAATTTGAATCACCCTAATGTTCATATCAACTCAATGAATCGAAAATTTACCAACTTTTTCACCTTAATCAATGTTTTTCGATGCTTTTAATATTATTCGACATTTTCAATATTTGTTGGTTGTGTTAATATCTCATGAATTCTTCAACACTTCACGATTTTTGTAACATTCTTCAACTTTCTTAGTTTTCAGTTTTTCAAGGTTTTTTAAGGTGTTTCGACTTTTTCAAAATGTCATATTTTATATTATACATCATTTCGCGAGTGCTTGCTTTTATCTGAATTTTTTTTGCTCATAGCTAATGTATGTGCTTCTAATGGATTTTGAGTTACCGACTATAAGTCCGGTGCCAATTTTAATGAAAAATTTTGACAGACACGCCAGATTCATTAGAAACACATAATCTTCTCTAAACAATCAAAATACATTAAAACAAACAACATACTGACACGTAACCTGAATTTATTTTTTTTTTCATTAAATTCGTTTTAAACCTTTGAATTACCGTAAACTTTTCGGAATGGACATTTTCAGAAACGACCAAAAACCCGAAAATCTTCTCTAAACAATCAAAATACATTAAAACAAACAACATACTGACACGTAACCTGAATTTATTTTTTTTTCATTAAATTCGTTTTAAACCTTTGAATTACCGTAAACTTTCCGGAATGGACATTTTCCGGAACGACCAAAATCCCGAAATTTTTTTTTCCGGAATCGGTTTTCCGGAATATACATTTTCCGGAACGACGGTTTTCCGGAATGATAATTATTCGTATACATAAAATCCACAACTCATGTTGCTAGAGTAACGCAATCTGTTTATTACTTTCCTATTTCTATTTAATATTGTAACGTCTTTTATTTTCCAAAATTGTACGCAAAAATGGACGTGAAAATAGTGGACACAAAACTTTCTATAAATGGTTACATGTACACTCGGGGCAAAAGTGAAAATGGCAAAACTTACTGGCAATGTGTGCGATATCGAGCACGGGAATGTCTCGCTAGAGCTGTCACCGCTGATATTACACCAGGTCGTAGTATAACAGTCTATCGAGGTCCGGATGACTCAAAACAAACAAATACAAACAATATAAACAAATTTATACAAATTTCATACAAATGCAAATTATTTTACTCATGACGCATAAGTTAGTAATTATTATTTCCGGAAAACAGTCGTTCCGGAAAATGTACATTTCGGAAAACCGATTCCGGAAAAAAATTTCGGATTTTTGGTCGTTCGGGAAAATGTCCATTCCGGAAAAAGGATTCCGGAAAGCTTACGGTAATCAAACCTTTGTCCCAAAGAGCCCATTTTTCCCCAATATGTTACAGGTTAACAAAAGCTGATTTTAACTTTGCTCCGAAACATACATTTTCTAAGTTGAATTAATCATTTCGCTTTATTATTTTTTTACCAATGAATTTTTGTTATCAGTGATTGTATTTCAATTGCAGTATTTCACTCTTAAAGGCTTATTGTGCATTTTAAATATCTCTTATCTGCATATGAAAAGTTTCTTCCTAAAAGTATGCATTATAAACTCGTATATCAAAAAATATACTACTTTTTTTTAATGATGCACAATTTTTATGACATATTAAATGGAATACCCTTTCAATCAATTCCACTACTTGATAAACAAACTCACCTCCTTATTGTGCTCTGATGATGATACGAACGTCTCGAGTGGTAACGCTTCGATGCAGTGCTTGTGAGCGATGTATCGCGATGCATGCACATCGTATCATTACGTTTTTTGTGCCGTATAGCAGATCCTTGACAAAACAAATATCTAAATAAATAAATAGAAAAAGAAATTCAACACAAATTAAAGAGAAAAGCACTGCAACTTTCACTTGTACACACGTTACATACATATATTTCGTATTTACACCATTTACACAAAAATTTTACATTTCAAATATTTCATTGATTTTTGTACGTCGAATTGCTTTAATTCATATTGCTGCACTTAAATAATTAAAAGCTTTTTACTACAAACTAATGATAAGCAAAGTTTAACCACAAAAACTACATACATACTACATACTAATACTTACATACAATAAATGTGTTAACGAATATGTTAGTTAATTAAGCAAATAAATTTCAACTAAGCTTACTTACACAGCATTGAATTATGCAAAATAAAATATAAATTCTAATTAAAAGCAAAAACAAAAATTTGTACTTTGAAATGGCATTTTTTTTATTGTTGTTTTTGTTCTAGAACTTTTGTCATGCTTAGCCTTCATAGTGTATGAGCAAATACCTATTAAAATGTTTACGAAATGCACCGCTGACAAAATATAGCGCCACCGGGTTAGCACAACTGTTGGCGAACGAAAGACAAAATCCCATAATGCGTAGCACATGCCAATAGGCGTTGTAGTCATACTCGGCAGTTGGCCTAATGGAGGAGGGTCGGTATAAATTATTTATATCCATGCTTAAATTAATATCTGTGTTCTTTGCTATCTATAAATCTACATATGATATAAAGTTTTGAAATCTCATACGCACCAATAGTAAAACCATAACATAAAGACATGATAGGGTAGAAAGCAGACTCCAAAAATCAGCACAAACGCAAGTACTGTCATTGCGACTTTACGGCGTGCACGAACCTGTAAAAGAGAAACGATTGTGAAAATACTAAAATATTTTTTATTTCTTTGATAATTGTAAGTATGTATCTGACTGATGCATCAACGGCGTGACAAAACTAGAGACTGACATTTGGTTTTAATTTTATTTTATTTTTTTTTGTCAGTGGTTAGCAGATGAAACCTTGGGTTATAGGTTAGGTTATAGGCATAATTTCAGTCAAAATTTTCATTTTGAAATCTAGACGCTTTCCAATTATTTTGCAATTTGAATATGAATAAGTTTTATAAATTTTACGAGAGCCCCAAAAGCAATGCTTAAACGGTCAGACGATGAATTTATAAGACAACAATATTTTTATTGCATATACTTAAGCACTTCTCAAATAATATTTTGGTTCAAAGCATTATGATTTCATATATCTTATTGCAATATCGTCGCTCTCGGGTAGAAAAGCCCTAACTCAGTTTTTTTCGAAATTTACTTTTTTGTCGATCCTAAAAGATAACCCTCAAATACACGTCCACTCAAAATTTTGACGTGATATTTCCAAACATAGCGGAAATTGAAAAAAGACCCTAATATGAGATTTTGAAGCTTTTGTGCAGTTTTTTCGTTCTCCTGTAAAATTGCAAAAACATGAGTAAGGGGGCCTTTCTACCCGAGAGCGTTCGATATCTCAAACGTAATCCCTATGGTTACTCAACAAACGTTTTTAATCGGAAGGTTCACATATCACAGTTTCATTTGTTCACATAAATTAAGTGGATATTTTCAGGCTCTCGATTTTGTGACGCTTTTAATAATATGTATGTAATTGCAAATGTGTACAATGCAAATAACAAAAAAGTAATATCGAATCATAAGGCATCGAAAAACACGAAATTGAAAAAAAAAGTATGCAACAAAAAAATATTTAAACTTAACTCATTTAGAAGAGGTATAAAGTCATCGCTTGCATTGTAACGAGTTGAGGTACAATTTTGACTAAAAAGACATAAAAACGAACTGAAACTATCCGCGCTATTTTCGTAAATCAAATGCGAGTGTGCTTCGCTTAAAACTATTCATTATACATGCGCAAATTGTTTTAGCGGGTCGCTACAAGGTCGACATTTTCTCTAGAACGCAGAATCGCTCGACAGAAATATTGCCTATAGGCCATAGATGGGCAAAATTTTGGAAGCTACAAAAAAAAAACAACAGACAAAAACCCCACCATAAATTCGATCTCGATTGCGAAAAAATAAAGATTCTGTAATAACAAAAGCCAATTCCAAGAATCAAGCAAAAACACCATGAGTGTAGAAATAAAAGTACACTGATCAAACGAAACGATAGAAGCTTTCCTCAATGTCCGCATTGTTGTTTCCTTGTTCTCGCTAGCTTCGGTTTTTTGTTTTTATTTTTCTGAATATGCGTAGCAGTAGTGAGTGCATCTGTTTGTTGTTTTGGTTATTTTTCATAAGAAAACGATGTGTTTGTTGTTAAGAGCTAAAATTGGCTCATTTTTCCTACTTCGCCCACCTATGGCCTACGCGATTAATTTATGGCTCTTTCACGATTAAAAATATCTGCTGGGTAGCTGATGCAGAGAATAAAAAATGCTTTGTATGTTTAGTTAAAAAGGATACCTAAAACTATGCAACAAATGCTTTAACATTTGTGTATCATAGCCTTAAGATTTTTATTATTCATTATACTCTATATCCGTTGGCTATTTAAAAAAAACAAGACATTTGTCTTTAAAAAAATAAGAAATAAAAAAATCCATAATTTTTAAATGACAACCAATAGTATTAAAAAAATAATTTTTCATTAAATTAATATCACTGCCGCAATACATACATACATATGTACCTTTTTAATTTATAAACTAGGTCAATAATTAAGAATATAACTCTTTTACCCGTTCTCCTTCTTACCTGTCTTACAGCGCCCTGCATCTCACCAGGTACACTGGCCGAATACATTAAATGTCGCGCAATCAATACATAAAAGACGCCAATTATAATCAATGGTACTGCGTAGTAAACAAGAAACCGTAGCAATACCATAAATTTCGCATACTCTGGTCCCCATTCCTCTGGAAAGGGGTAGCAATAAGAAAATGACTTATTGCTGTTGATGTCGACACGCTGAAATGAAGAAAAAAAAGAAAGAACAAAAAAAAGGAAAATAAATTAATTTATAAATTTCATGGTTGATTGATTACAAGAGGAAAAAATAAAGTGAAACAATTAAAGGAACGATATTAAGAAAAATGCACTCATAAAAGAGAAAACTATCAAGTATAATTGGTAAGTTGAATTAACATAGTACCAGGAGGCCGACAATACTCGTAGTTTGATTTTTTTGTTGTGTTTTTCTCTGATTAAAATAAATATGAACTCTTATGAAAGTTGTTACGCCTACTTATACGATCTAGTAAATTTTAATTACTTTATTGATCGTTTTATAAACAATACAATTGCTCACCTCATTTCATTAATATGAATTGAAAAAGTTTTTGGTTTGAAAAGGTGGCGCCACGCCTTCTGATGCAAACCGTCCAATTTTTGCCCCAGAGAAAGCTCACATAGTTCAATTAATATTAAATTTAGGGAAGACTTTTTCCATTATGGGTGATGACACACCTACTGTCGCAATTCCACATAGCTTAAGTCTAGTAGAATTATATAAGAACAGCTTCTTTTGAGCTAAATTTTGTAACGATTGCAACAAATTTATATTTAATGCATAAAAGTATGCTATAAAAAATTAACTTCAATTTAACTCTTCAAAAAGAGCTATAAATTAATCGCTTCGAAGATGCAGTATACAACAATTTTCTTAATGTTTGCTATGTGGAAGCAAAGCAAAATGTTACCCTCTGGTTGCTCTGCCATTTTTACGAGTTAATGTGCAATTCTGACTAATGACAAAAACAAACAACTTAAGCTATCCGCGTTATTTTCGTAGTTTAATCCGAGTGCTTCAACAATAATCGCTTAAAACTATTCCTTATGCATGCGCGAATCGTTTTAGCAAGTCGCTACAGAATATGATGTGCTCCAATCCTCCCTCTTTTGAACAATAATATAATATTTTTCTCATGAAATTTATCCATATTATACGATAAAAACTAAAGAAATTTAATATCCCTTAAACTAGGCATCATATTTTGAACAACAATAGCTCATTTGTTATAGGTTAAATTTAACATAAAATAATTGAATTCCATTTTACCTTTATATAGCTGCCAATCAAAGCTGGTAAGCCGCAAATTATAGCTAAAATCCAAATTGATATCGCAATGGCAATAGTCATGCGTGTGGCACGTTTGCCGCCACCTAATTGAAGAATAACAATAGAATTAATTATACCAACTAACCACATCACAGCATGTGCCTTATGATTAATAAGAATTATATTGTATCACCCGCCTCACTTACCATGTGCATGAAATTTCCTCAATGGATCCACAATTGCAAAATATCTATCACCGGATAGCGCTGTTAAAGTAAAAACCGATACACCAATGGAAACATCTTTGGTGAATTCCGATAATGTGCACAGAAAGCTACCCCATGGCCATGTATCGACTGTGTAGACGGTTGATGTTAGTGGTACGGTAGTAACAATTACCAATAAGTCAGCAAGAGCAAGTGATAAAATGTAACTGCAAGAGACAAATAAAAGTGGGAACTGTTATTTTCAAGTAATTAAGTGGAAAAATACACACTAAAGAAGTAGTCGAAAAATATATTAAAGTAACGATTTCGTGTTTAGATGACATTTGAGTTATTGCCAGCGACTTTATGTGGTCTTTCTGCAAATTTCGATTCATGTACCCATATTGTTTCTCTTTTCTACTACATCACTTTCAATCTTTATATCTATTTATATACCCCTATTTCTATCTGTATCTCTATCACTTTCAAGGCCGCGATATTTTTGAATGGTGGACGGTTTTGTGTCAGTGTGTGTTTCATTAAGTTTTCAAGAAACAAATTTTTTGATCTAAACATTTGAACTTTGTTGGTGCTGCTTTTGGTAGTTCCACGCCCACTTGTCTTAACTTTCTCGTTTTTCGTTTAATAGACGCTTCCGTAATGTAGCGCTCTTGTCCGTTGGAAATCTTTTATCATATGATAACTTAAAGTTTTTAGTTCAATGGGAGCTACCACACCCACTTGTGCAAACCCATACGCTTTTTATCCGAAAAGTGCTTTTTTTGTGAAAGTGCACTTTTATTAAGTTTTGCCTATTGTCTTTGCTTCTATGAAGAGTGTCACGCCCATTTGTACTAACCAGCCCACTTTTCGTTAAAAAAGTGTTGCTGTCTTTTCTCGAGTTTAATTGCATTGTCTTTGAGAACCATTGTAAAATGATAAATATTGGTTTTTACTTTTATGGAAAGTGCCACGCCCACTTAAAAACAGGTGGTAAACTCAACAGAACACACATATGTTCATTTTAAAGAAAATAAGATGCACTTATCAACATAAAAATATTTGAAAAACAGGTTTATAATAACATTTTTTGAAAAATAATGGAGTTTTAATAAAAAAAAAAAACTTTATATTTTGAAAATGTCCAGACACATTGTTTTTTGGGAAATAGTTGATGATCTATTTTTGCTAGTTATAAAAAAAAAATCATTTCACAAAAGCATAGTCAAATTCCCAGCTATTACAGAGATTTTTGAGTTCCTAATAGGTCCCCGGCTTTGAGATGAAATTCCTGACATTACCAGGTCAATCTCTTGGCAACCCTGAGTCTTCGTGTGGAACGTGATCAAACTTTTTTTTTTGATTAGTTAAATAAGAAAACCAATTTATTACCATAGTTATACGATTATTAAGCAATTTAATTTCCTGTTATAAGAGTCCTTTCACTGAATTAGGTTGCTATCAAAAACACACTATTTATATTTAAAAATAACAGCTTTGTTTACTGTTGGAACTAATTCACACATCTTAGTAAAACTGCTTATGTTAGCTAAATAATTTATTAATTAGATGAAAGTTGTGATAGCAGAATACTTATCACCTTGGACACCTGTGATCTACGTGAGACGACACTAACGCTATACTATAAGGTCGTTCATAAAAGACGTCTGCAGTAGGGGGTCGTAACAAAGCACTAAAGCGGACAAGCAAGGGATGTAGCGAGTCCTTTTCCTGCGTCCATTTTTTTTTGTTCCTAAGAAGCGAATAAAAACTAAAAAAATTTAAAAAGGGGGATGGGCAGTGTAATCCTTTGTAGACGTACTTTAGGGTGTGGGGTAGCGAAATCAGACAAAAGTTGACAACTCGGAGTAAGGAGGTTGAACTTCCTGAATTTTGCGGCCGTCTTTTAAAGACAAGCTCTAATCTCTCAGCACAGTTGTCTCAAACTCTTTTTTTTTTGAAAATGTATTTCTGCATAGAGTTCCATCAGTTCATATAGACACGATATTAAAAATAACTATGACAATGCGCTAGTAATTTTTTGACAGTGGTTAATTTTACATAAAATTTCACATTTAATTTAAATGTCTACATAAATTCGTTTAATTAAAAAATTGCATCTTTTTTTTTTTAAAAAAAAATCAAAGCCTTAAAATAATGTAAATTTAAAGTGCTTAAAAAAAGGTTTCTTATTTTTTATCGTCAGTTTTGTGAAGAATTCTTTAAGATTTTTCTTTTTTTTTCCATTTTATGCTCATAGTTTTTAACGCTAGCCACAACAACACATGTAACATTACTAATTTGTTGCTCCTATGATAACGTACATATACTGTAATATCTAAGGGTTGCTGCTTTCAAATTTTTTTTCTGCTACCACCCTACAACAATAAAACCCCCAACATTAATCTTCATCTTCAAATTCTTGGTAAAACTCCGAGCGTTACTTGAATGACGCAACGTGATGCTGGCAAAAATATCCAGCTGAATTTGGTTTTTGATTCTTTTGTTTTGTTCTATTCGTTCTATTGCTTTGAGTTTCCTTAACACATTTTTTACGACCATGAATATTTTCGGCCTTGTGCTTTGAAAACTGCTTGAAAAGTGATTCTAAGTGTTTGTTTAAAAATCTTCAATTTTAGCTGAGGAATATCGAATGTAACTTTTGAGTCATGTCTGTGTTTAATGGGTTAATATGTGCTTTGTTTAAAGTGAATGTTTTTTTCCAGTGTTTTTTTTTTTTACCAAACATAGCTTCTCAGTTTTTTGTGCTGTCAATTTTACTATGAATGAGTCAATATAAATCAACTGTGGTCTATCAAGTGCTAGAGGGAGTGAACAGATATTAAGTGCTTTTGCTATGGCTTTGAAATATCAAAGACTAAAAATGTCATAGATTATATGCCATAGTTTATGTGACTGTGTGATTCCCAGACGTTTTTAGAATTTTCTAGAAACTTTATATTTATGTTCTATTTTTACTTTAACATCGTTTAAACTTCTGTCTATTTCATGATGTTTTTTTTTTTGATTATTTTTGTTGTTGATATTTTTGATTATTTGATTTATTATTTGTGATGTTGTATCCTTTAGAGAATTGATAAGCTTTGATTAAGTTCGATTGTGTTGAAATAAATCTTTTTTCTCGTAATTATAAATTTCGCTACATTTCCATCCTAAAACTCTCAGGATATTTCGTGATTTGTCTTTTGCTTGTGACGAAAATGCTTGTTTAACTATTCACTTTTATAAGGAAATATTGGAAAAAAGTTAAAGATAAAATGATCCAATTTATACCCTGATATATCTGTTATCAAGTTTTAGTGATTTTTTCTTAGGCAGTAACGTTCGAAATTTGACTTTAACCCTTAAATGCATAGTGTACCTTGTATGGTACGCGCCTAAAATCTTAGTCAAGTCTACCCAAACAACCTGCATCGTATTAAGTTTTGCTCCAACTTGTAGCAGGAATTACCAGCTTTGACATTAATGTCTCTTCAGCTCTCTGACGTCCACTTTTAGTTCCCAGTAAGCTGTCAAAGTGGTCAAACGTTGTGTTTACAAATAATTTTAAAAGTGCCCCTCATCAGTGAATTGATAATTTTCATTATTTATTTCCATATTTCATTATTATACATTTTTCAAATAAATAAAAAGTTTTTCAGTTCAAATATATAGGCTCAATGCATCGTGTACCATATTTGGTACACTACACAAATCACACTTTTTGAGCTTTTCCAGGAAAATAAATGCCCATTTCGTGGTCAGCGTCTGATTTTACATTAAATGAGCTTGGTTTCCATATTGGGGTCTGACCCCATACATTTAAGGGTTAAGGTGGTTTCACATAAAAATGCAATGCACTAAGTTTAAGTTAAAAAAAGCTTCTAGAGTTAAACGCTGGTCAACATTAAATGACGCTCAAGCAACTAAGTTTAAACTCGCATTTAATTTTTTTCAACTTTCACTATCTCAATTTCAAGTCAAGTCAAGTTGAATCATTTCTTGTTGCTGTTTTTTTCAAATTAATGACAAGTGACATTGATTTTCCATTCGTTCAATTTTAGATATGAATATTTCCTAACAGCAAGCTTCCACATCAATTGGTATTCACATGTTACAAATTGACTCTTTATTGCCATTAGACTGCGAGTAATTTAGCAATTTGTTTAGATGAAGTCGAGTCCTTTGCTTGAAGACAGATAGTAAAACCTAAATATAATACGAATTTATATATTTATCTTGCACAAACAACTTGATTAAATATGACCCTAAGGTTAAGAAAAAAAGTGGCGCAAAAAAATTTCTTTAGTATTTTTCCAAGCGTTGAGCAGCATCACAGACTAATGTCAACATAAGTAATGACACCCCTACTTTTATGTAATATCATTCTGTCAGTAAATGTTGCTATGTGACAAAAATCTTAAATTGATATGATTTGATTGAACATTTCTCCAAATAGCAAGGATTTATGCGTAAGCAGTATGGTGACCCAAAGAGAATCAGCTTGAAAAAGAAAAAGAAAAAAAATTTGAATTCTTAAACACTCAGTAAATATTCATTACGTTTGTAATTCATAAAGGGAGGCGTGGCAAGTATTGAAAAATACATATGCTTTTGCAAATTATATTTTCACAATAGATGACTCCTTATCCTCAAGTCAGTACTCACTTTCACATCAACAGGATATGCGACTTTCTGAAAACTATTAAACCATTTCTCTCTTTAACCCTTTGAGGACCAAGGGACACATGTGTCCCAAAAATAATATACTTATTATTCATGTAACATAAGAAAATAATTTTTTGGACTCCCTGCAGGCTCATAGGGCCATTATGTTCCATAAAATTTCTCGAAATCTAAAATCATATTTTACAATTTTCGCATATTTTTGGCTTAGTAACAGCCCAATAGAACATACACACTGTATCACATTTCAAAAGTTTATGATCCTCAAAGGGTTAAGGTCATCTCATTCATATTTCCTATTGGGAACAGAACTGACAACATCAGTTGGTTATCTTTAACTACCGTTTTACATTTTGCCCTATGCATGTGTTTGTGCGCACAAGCGTATGTAAGTGAATTACTGTTGCATATGTGTGCGTGCATTTTATGAGCTATTGCCTGCCAGCCAAGATATGCGAAACTTTGCCCTTGATTTATTAAATGCTGGCAGGTAATTTAATTTACTCCAATTTGTGTAAGCAGGCATAGTCATTATGTGTGTGTGTGTGTGCTTGTTGCTCCAGCTGCATATGATTAGTAGAAATTCATGTGAATTTATAAAGATGTTGTTTTGCATGGCCGTATCGTGGGTGGGCCAAACGAGGCGGCTCGTCCTAAGCCCTGCTCTTGGTGTGTCTATCAATTAGATACTGAGAAGTGAGCAACTTTTTTATGCTTAACGGATTGTGAAAGAAATGAGTACTTGCGCTGTAAACTAAAGTAAAAGTTAGAGTTTGGAGAATGAGGATCTTTTGCTGAGAGTTTTATTAAGTTGGGAAGCAGCTTATTAACGAAAATATTTTTTTGACATTTAGCTACGCTGGCATTTGCTTATTTTGAGTATTTTGCTACTGTAAATAGCCGGCTGTTTTTCTGTTTAGTTTTGAGAAAAAGCAGCGCCAGTTAGCATCTTATATAGTTCTACATATAGGCACAGTAGGTCCCCTTTATATAACCAACTTATAACTTCGTTGACAAATAATGAAAACTCTTTTGAAAATACAGAAAATCTTTGTAAAACTTAAACGCTGAACATTCACAAAGCTAATGGAAAACAGACTCTTCGACGTCAATAATTTTGCATTCTCTGCCAAAATCTTCTATATTAGCAAAATCTAGTATTGATGCATGTGATGAAGTGTCCCGTAATGACGTCAGTTATAACTCTTAGTTTTTGCGTTATCCTTTTTTTTTGTCCTTTATCTTCTCACGGAGCATATAGCCTTTACAAAAGTTTTTTCGTTTACAAATATTCAGCCTTTGAGAGATATTACCACATTTATTTGTCAGTTTTAGGAGTTAGTTAAAAGTTAAATTCCATTTCTATATGTTACCGGCCAAACTAGTTTTTAGGCCAAACTAGTTAGGTTAAACCTAAGGACGTGCAATGACATTTTAATGCAAAAGCACTGTGGTTAGTGAAGACTAAGCCAGTAGCAAAGTAAGAAAACAAAGTTTGTCAATTTCATTATATACTTGGCAAGTTGTAAGTGGGGGTAATTGGGTGGTCTTCGGCCGCGGCTCAGGACTTACATCTTCTAATATGTCCAATTTCGGTTTCGTGGTGTCTATAATATGTGCAACACTTACTTCCCTATTCACAGTGCTTTTGTATTAAAATTAAATTGCATACTTTCAGGCCTTCAAATTAACTAGTTTGGCCGAGGATAAACTAGTTTGTCATAAAAACTAGTTTGACCGGTGACATACATGTACATTGTTGCTATGCTTTACTTTAAATAAAGTGCTTTTAAAATTCACAAAGCAATAAAATGCATATTTCTTCAAATTAAGGCGTAAAAAAATTCTCAAATGTTATTGTTGCCAGAACACTTAAATGGCTATGAATTTATTAAATTGTAACGTAAAGGCGAAATTGTATTCTCATGTGCTATTAACATGCTATTTAAGTATTTTTTTAATGCTGACCATATAGTTATAAAAAGTTTGATTGAAATAAAGAACAAATACTAAGTGAAATAAATGCATATGTTGCGAAAAGTTTCTCCATAGTAAATTTTACATCGTAAAACCAAAATAAAACTCACCAAGTTGTAAAAAGTACGCAGAAGAAATTGAAAGCTTTTATCGTTTTTTTACGATCAACAATTTAATAAAAGTTTAGTTTATTCGAATTTTGCTTGTACGCAACCCTACAAACGCATATGCTTTTCAATTTACTTGTAATGTTACGCTTCAAGCTAAATAGCTAAGAGGGCTAATAGTTGTAGTAGCTAAACGCACTGTGTTATAACACTGCATGCAGTGACATTGTAGACACATCGACTGATGTCAATTTAGGGTGGGTTCAAATCTGCCGTCAGATTTTGCCTTCCACTTCAGCGTTTTAAAATAATGGTTAATTAACCGGTTATTGAGGCAGTTACAAATCTTCTTCTGCGAATTTTTTTATTCCAAGTCTGAGAGGTTTGAAGTCGGGGGCAAAGTTGTTCCGCAAAAAAAGAAAACATTTTAATCAAATTTTCTGAAAAAAATGTACACGACAACGACTGACGATCTTTAGGTTCATGACGTCTTAGGCAAGAACAACTTTGCCTCAAACACCAAACTTTTTGTCGATTTTCCTTTAAACCATTTGCTTTCGGTTTTAAAGCCTAAAAAGTTTTTTTTAACTTGCACCAATCACAGTATTGTCAAAATTTTAATTAATTATGCCACTTTTTTTAATTACAGATAAAATTAAGTGCCTTTATTGCTTGCACTGCACATACTTTTTCATAAACTTTTATACAAAGTAGCTGTCACTGCTACTTTAATTATTAAGTAGCAGATAATGAATGCTAATTTCGAGCATGAACAATTCCCACATCTGAAAATTGAAAATTTACTTCAAGATTTTTTTTTTCTGTTGTAATTTTTATTAATGTTGCTTATAAATTCATTTTATGAATGTCTGTTTAATGTCTGCTGTAAATTATATTGCATAAATGCAAATGCTGCATTTCGCTCAGTAACATTTATTTAAATGCAAGATTTTATCACCGTTCTTCAGAATTTGCATATAAATGAGATGTGTTTTAAACGTTCAACCATAAAATGTAAAACAAATTAAGAAGTCAAGCGCATTCTCTGCTATAGTTTCATCACAGTATACGGCAATATCATATAAACTAATGGTTGTACAAACAAACGTCATACATGTCGTATGAGTGACACTAATTTGTTTTTTAAGGCGCAGCAAAGTGCAAAGGTCAAAAATAATGCTATATTTATATGTATGAAGCAATTTCTTACTATATTTTTTTATAGCGGCTTAAGCTCGAAAACAGCATTATTTGTGTATCGTGCAACCAAATTCGAGTTTTTTTTCGCTCGAAAGTTTTCATGATTTTTCGCTATAAAAAAAAACAGTTAAACTTTTCAAATGTAATTTCAACATATCCTACGGAAACGTTGCAAATAAATTACATTTTTATTTACGACGATTTCTTGTCACTGATAAAAGCAATAAAACTTAAAATATAAGTTCATGGTTTTGGCTATTCACACGCGAAATTGCATTGCTTAAATTGTTTATAGTGAACGTTGCATTGTTGCCTCGAGTAAATTAAAAACGAAAGAGAAAACAAAAATGGTAAACCTTACTTTTGGTGGTGAGTTTGATTCACTTATTTTAATTAAGCTGTATCGTAAAATTTTAATTTTGTTTCTCAAATAAAATTGAACTTTCTTTGCTTCATGTAAAAAGTAGCTGGTTTGGGATGGAAATTAAGCATTCTGACGTTTCGATTTTTTCTAGATAAATTCATTTTTTTAATTAATTTTTTTAATTCTCAAGAGTTTGATAGCGGCAAAAGCGTATTGAATAAATAAATTAAAAAGCGATATGGCTTCAAGTAAAAAATATGCCTTGTTAATTCTTTAAAATGCGTTTTATTAATGGATCGAAGGATTTTTGTGTGTTTAAAAAAATGCAACCTCATTTTGAGTTTTATGCCTTTTATTTTTCTAAAAAAAAAGTTTTAAACATCGAAATATTTTTTTTTTTTTTATGAAAAACATGAAAAGATCTATTGGAATCACTCATTACAATTCCTAATTTACAAATGAAATTCAAGTACTGAATTTTCAAAAAAAGATGGTAGAAAAAATGCCAAAAATTACCAATTTTACACCTATGTATTTCAGAAACTAAATACGTTAGAGCAAAATCCTCCATGAACTTAATCAATCTCTACTAGGACTATAAAAACCCAAAATTCAACCCTTAGCGGCACCACTTCATTTTTGTAACGTGTCCGGCACATTGGGGTCTTTCACGACCCCACGTCGAAAAAAAAAATTATAAAAAAGCGAATTTTCAATTGTGAACTTCATTTTTGTAAACGATTGTTTAAATGACTCTTCTTTATGAAATTTAATGACCAAAGCGGTTATTTTTCAAAAACTGTTTGTGCTACTTGATACTAAAAGTGGGTATACTCGAAAAATAGCATTTTTTAGAAAAAAATTTGCAACTTTTTTAGCAGTCAATATTTTTACCTAAAAATTTGAAATTGCACTCACAATATACTCTATTTTATTGAAAAAATTACCTCTTGCGGATGTGTTTCAAAAACTATATTTATTCTAACAAAAAACTCTCTTGGAAATTTGACATTTTGATTTTTGTAAATTCTACATTTTTAACGAGAAAATGAGCCAATTGAATATAAATTTAATACAAATTTGCTCATTTTCAGTGGATATGTAAAATAAAACAATTAAAAAAATTTTGAATTTAATGGTCACTGCATTCAAGGCACTGTAAAATGCTATGATCCTCACATATCGGTCTTCTGCAGCAGCTACACCCGTATAAAGATATCTTATCTTTTTTTCGGTCACTCAATGAGCATCTCTTTCGGAAGTAAATAATATTTACATATTTCGCAGTTAGTATATTTACCTCTTTCCTTTTCTGATTGTTAAAATACCTTTTAAAAAAAAAATAAAAAAAAAAAAAATCGACGTTGCGGCACAAGTGGGGTCTCTGACGACCCCAAGGAACTTTCAACAACTGTAAGCTGTGCATTGAAGAACAAATGGCCTTTAAATGAGTGTGGAAGGATAGTTAAGCTTATAGACGAATTTTTGATTGCGTCATCTGTACCATTTTAGAAAATTATTATTAGCTCGAAAAATGACTTGAAAAGTTCCGTGGGGTCGTTCACGACCCCATGGTGCCGCTAAGGGTTAAACAAGATCGGAGATATGTGTAAAAAAATTTAACCTGGTGCGCCTTGTAAATTTTATTCCATATACGACACATACGCCGTTGAGTGATTACACGTCACAACTTTTTAAATCGATTTTTTTCGAAAACCGTTAGTCTATCGAAAAAAAGTAATAAATCATTTTTTGTGGAAAATTTTCTAAGCTATAAATTTGTTTCGAACTATTTTTCGATATCAATGACCGTTAACGAGGTTTTCACGAAAATCTGTTTTTGGCGACCTTTGAGCCCGTGCAAAACTTTTAGCGGCACACGTATCGTTGGGGACTTTTGGGATTTTGCTTAGGGCCACAAAAGGAAGGTTAATACGAAAATTCAGCTTTCCCCTAATTTTTCCAAAGTTTTGCTATTTTTTTTCTCTTTATTCCCTGGACTAAATGGAGAATAAATGTTGATTAATTTAAATTTAAATATCTTGAGATTTAGTGAATGCCAGAAAAAAAAATGTTCATCCAATTTTCACGCCCACTTAGAATTCGTCTTGTTGTGCCTTTTAAAATGTCACGAACCGTCACTACAGACTTAGATTATGAACTGTGTTTTCTTGACCTGCAAATTTCGCGACATAAAAAAAATTGTAATTGCTAAAAAATATTTTTTCTGGATTTAGCAATATGTATTTTGTAAAAAGTTGCAGTGCAAGTTTGGAGTAATTAAACCAAAATTTTCTTAATCAAAATCAGAAAATTTAATTTTATTTAACCTTAATATCTTAGATGTTGTCATACGATATGGAGAATAAATGTTGCTACTAAGTCGGAACAGATCATTAAAAATATTCTCCAGCATTGGGGCACGGCAAACCCTATCCTGGTTCGAACTCTCATGTGAATTATGCTTAAGCTTCGAATCAATATGTATGTAACTCAGAGTGATTCCTCAAAGCTATTATGACTGGCATTATGTCATGGTGCATCGACAAGCTGCCTATTCCGTATCACACTAAGACCCATTTCATGAAATTCTATAAATAGCTATAGTTGTCTATAAATCGTTGAAGTTTTCGTAAGAAAAAAACTTACAAGAATCTAGTACATTTATCTCAAAAGGCTAAAAGCTTTGGGTATTATTTTCATTAAAAATATTCTTAGTAAAAATGTTTCGCATCTGCACCAAGTTTCCTTAAGTTCCCATTTCAAATTCACTTTTTGCTTTCACAAGAGTTGCCAAACCCACTCTTCAAATCCACTTTTTTCCCCAAGTGTTGATGAGTCATGTCACCTCCTACCTCCAAAGCGTTTATATGCAGTACACATACTTTTTTTTGCCTTTTTTATCTTTGACCAAAGTTATTTTTGCATATAAACTTTGTGGTATTCTTTTTTGCTCTTTTAGCCCTCTAGCCTTAAGCATTATAAAGAAGTATTTTATTTTTATTTGTAAATATGCCAACTGACAAGAATGGAAGTCACAACAATATCAACAAAATTAAAAGATAAAAAATACCCCTTTAATATATTTTCATTTAAATATGCATACAATATCTACATACGTACATATATAATACTTACGTATTAGGAACATTTCGCATTTGTCGCACACTCAGAAAGACCACAATCAAAGTGCCATTGCCCAGCACACCAACGATGAAGATAAATGCAAATAGCACGGGCACAATGTAGGTTTCTGGACGCATTACATATGGCACATAGGGTGTCTCTGTAACAGCTAAGTTGCTGCTACCCAACGAGAAATTGTTGCTACTATGACTATTAGTTGTATTTAAGCCAAAAGTAAAACCTTCGATGTTGCTATTGTTGTTGTTGCCACTACTATCATTCATGCCAAGATGAGGCTGTAATGCAGTAGTGGCCGCTGCTGTTGCCAGCTCCCATAGCGACCATGTTTCATTGTGAAGGGCAGAAAAATTGTGGCTTGTAGTGGTGCTGTTTGCTGTGGTTGTAGGCGTGGATGTTATGTTCCGCAACATTGTTGTATTGGAATGATAATTTGTGTTGTTGTAGCTAAGTTGGTCAAATGCAAAGTCCAATGCTGTTGATGTTGATGATGCAATCACTGGCGTCGATGCCACCACAGCTGTAGTATCGTAATGTAAAATATTTCGCATGTCCTCTGGCTGTGTTGTTGTTGATGTTGTTGCAGAAATTGCTTCATAAGCTGACTAGAAAATAGTTAATAAATGTATTTGAAGCGTAATACACTTACAAGCCCATGGGAATATGTCGCTATTTTAGTTGTTTTTGTAATTGCAATTGTTATTTTAGTTGCGGTTGTTACGGTTTTATTTTGTTTTGTTAGCACCCGACAGTTTTGCCACATATTTTCACCGTACAGAATATTGTTTTTTTGTTGAACTCTTATTTAGCTTCATGTTTTCATTTTTGTTTTGTTGTGATATCGATGCAAATCACCAATTTGAAGTTTGGGGTTTTTTTTTTTTTAATTTTGGTACACTGTAAAAAAAGGTTTTTCATTAATAAACTTTTTGATAAATATAGAGGGGAAAAAAATCTTCTACAATAGCTATATTCCTGACAGTATATATTTTTAAAAATTTCTCACACTAGATATACTTAAATTATATAAAATCTTATAGAAAAGCTTTATTGTCATCAATATTTGCCATTAAATTGCAAAAATTATAAAAATCGTGACCACAATTTTCGTATAACAGCGAAACCCTTCATAGTGTAGGCAAATATACTACTATCTATTGGAATAAATGCGTCACAGAAAAATTCATATCTAGAGAACCAGTACTCGTCCCAAATTGAAATAAATTGCAAAATGATTGCTAGAACTTAATTGTTTCTCTAAAAAAAAATAAAAAAAATTAAACATACCCAAATAAGAAAATTTTCGATTTTAAGTTTTAAATTGCAAAAATTTTTGCTTATAACTTAAAAGAAGAAAATTTTTAATACGATAATATGAAAGTAGACATCAAATGCTAACTTTTATGCCTTAACGGTTTTTCTACATGACGCGTACATTTTGAAATACAAGTGTCCGAAAATCCATGTATTTTTAAAACTTGTGATTTTCAATACCCCGTATTTTCGAAAATAAGCCCGGAAAAACTTTTTCCAAAAACACGTATCGAATATTTTTTGGCAAGGTATCGAAAAAAAATTGTTTTTGAGAAATCTAAATTTTCAATGTAAAAACGAGGTAGAATGACCCATATTGTCTTCGAAAAAACTTATCGCTGATCATGCTAATTAGTGAGTTTATGAAAAAGTAATGTTGAATTCCAAGTAATTTTTTTTTCGTACTGAATCAAAAAGCTCTGAGCTGTATTTTATACCATCTTAACATTCTTGACCTTGTATTATGAAAGAGTTGGCTCTATTACAAACATTCGATTAGACTTTAAAGTGACCATTAAAATGTTTCTTATCCATTACTTATGCCGATCAATAATAAGGTTGAAAAAATTTTGAAACAATGGAAAAAGGCTGGTAGTGTCGAAAAAAAAAAATGGAAAAATTTGAAAGAAATTAAAAAATGTTGGAATAAGGTTAAAAAAAAGTCGAAATTAATTAAAAGAAATTGAATTAGACGAAGATATATAGAAAATGTTGATAAAAGTTGAACGAGGTTGAAAAAGGCTAAAAAATGCGATAAAATATGGAAAGTGTTGAAAACGGTTGAAGGGAAGATGAACAGTTGAAAAATGTTAATTAAGTCGGAAAATGTTGAAAAAAGTTGAAAGAGGATGAACAGTTGAAAAATGTTGATTAAGTTGAGAAATGTTGTAAAAAGTTGAATGAGGTTGAAATATGTAGCTTCAAAAATATTGAAAAAAGTTATCAGAGGTTGAATAAGTCGAAAAATATCAAAAAGACTGAAAGAGTCGAATTCGGAAATATTTGAAAAAGGTTAAAAAGCCGAAAAAAGTTGAAAAAGCACAAAAAAAAATTTAAAACAAAGTAGAAAGAGGTTGAATGTTGAAACACTTGAAAAAGGCTGAAAAGTTGATAAGATATAGAAAATGACAAAAAAGGTTGAATAATGTTGAAATAGTTGAAAAAAATAAGAGAGGTTGCAAATCTCAGTAAAAATTTGGTTGAGAAAGTCGTGTAGTTATATCTTGGTAAATTTAACTGAGTTGAAAGAGGTCGAAAAAGTCGAAAAAAAAGGAGAAAATGTTGAAATAAGAGCCATCAAAATAAAGAGAGGGTTTCCGGCAAAATCTCATCATAGGGAAGGGGAGGGACGTAATTAATGGACGGCCCCATAGTCAAATAATATTAGACAAAAAATGCCATTCTTACAACTTTTTGTTAGCATGGGAGGTGCCACGCCCACTGATGCAATCCCGTCGAATTCTATTTGATTTCAAAGCTAATGGTAAACGACATCTCTACACCAAATTTTTTTTAGGATTACTCTGATAGTATGCGAAATAGATGCCACACCTACTTATGCAATCTCGTCGAATTAATTTTAATTTCAAAGTTTATAGCATCACTTTAATAGTAGACTTAATATTTTATGAAGAGTCTTTTGCTTATATGGAAAGTACTACTACGCCTACTTTTCGTTAGTATGTGTGAGTACATAGTATATCCGCTATGCTTGATTTCATAACTATAACGTTACTAGTTCTCTTGTTATGACGTTTATAAATATTGTGGGCGGTGCCACGCCCTTCAACGATTATCTATTTAATAATAAACAAGATTCAAGTACTTAAAATTATCTTCTATACAAGAGATTTATCAATAGTGTTTGGAAAGTACTTTAGAGCTGCTGCATTAGCACTTACATCGCATAAAGTATGAACCTTTTTTTTGCCATATTTGAACCTTATGAGCTAAAGTTAAAGTACTAAATAATATATTTTTAATGAGTCACAACAGTTATTTGTATCAAAAACAAGTACAAAATTTGGTTATTTCCAATAACTCAAAAAGTCCTACTGGTTGACCTTTTCTAAAAAGGCGCAGTGTGCGGAGAATCAATTTTTTTTTCTTTGGCATGAAGTAATTTACTTTAAAAATATATCAATGGGTTATTTCGTCAACTTTTTTCCGCTAAAAACCAAACCTGAGAGATTCTGAGCCATACATGCATGTTACATATAACTATTAATTTGTTTTGTCAAACTTTATTTGAAAAAATTTTTTTATCTAAATTTTTTCAATAACGCAATTTAAAGCAAACAAATAAAAAAGCCAACTTTTATTGGCATTCCAGATTTTAAATGACCTTTTCTCATACAGCATCCCTCAAATTGATTTTATTTTAATTTTCTTTTCTTCAGAAAAATAACATTAAAAAAACCCGCAAATCACATATAAAAAATTGTAATTTCTGCTTAAAATGCTCTTCGTTATCCATGCTGTTTTGCATTTCAGTTTTTTTTCTTTGCCTTAGCTTTTGTCTGTCTTTTTTATTTTCCACATTTGAAGCACTTGACAATCCAGCCAAGCGATTGGCATTTATTTTCTTAGAAAATCACTTTTTTATACAAAGTACGGTAGCGTTTGTCATAGGCACACGTACTCATATTGTTTTTAGTGAAAAGTCAGCATTAACCCTTTATTCTTCGAAAGATTTAAGAAAGAAACAAAAACTTTGACCGACATTAATTCCTTAGAATACTAGAATGTATCACTCACTTTTTCGCATTAAAAATTTTAAACTGCAAGCACACTATTCCTAAGTATTTCGAATGCAACTTCATATATGTATCAATATTCTATACGCTTTACTAATATCCGGCTCAGGAACTTTAAAATATTTCCATTATCAGTAAGTCTTTAGTAAATTTACAATCTGAATAAAATTTATAACTCAATGCTGAATTCAAAATTTAGGGCTTACTTTTAAGTATTTTATCCTTAAGTCGCAAGTAGCAGAAGTGTCAATATCAATATTGTTAAAATAAATCATTAGTTTTGATTATGTGGAATGTCCTTGTTTGAAAACTGACACTGTGACCTAAAAAGATCTCTTGTGCCGTGATATGCTGACATTATAAAGTTGTTCTCTACCTAGATTATGATTAACCACTTTCGATAATATACGAAAAAAGCGTTCGAAAAAAAAAATATATCAAATCAAGATTTGGATATATTAAAACCATATGTGTCAAAAATGCCATTTTAAACCTTTTTTCTATTGACAACCTTAGAAAGGTTTCTTAAGAACTATAAAGTGCTTGAAAAATTGTGTGAGAAACTACCAGCTTTATTTTGATTGTCGAAAGACTTAAACTTTAACTGATAAAGGATAATTAATGTTTTCGGATAATACGTACAAAATCTTGAAGCTTTATTATAGTATTGGTGGCAAAGAGAACTTCATAAAAGTACGAAATTGCACAGATAAATGCATTCTTAAGAATCTGAGCATTCACCACTCAAATTCCCATCGTTTAGTAAATATTGGTAAAAAAAAACTAGTAAAGGCCTTGCCTTCGGTCTTGTCAAAAATGTAATTCCCTACTCTGCGTCAAAACTAAGAGTGCGCGTAAATGGATGGTTTGACTAAACGTAATGTGGGTACGTTTGGTACGCATTTGAAAACATTTACTTAATTTACTCTCAGTGTAGCGTTTCAAAGCCTTTTCTTGTATGGGTGGTGCCACGCCTTCTTTTCGAAATTTTCCAACTTTTAGTCTGATGTTTCGTCGAACCTTTTTTGTAATTGTGTGAAATTTGGTGCCATTAACTTAAATGATTGAGTGAATGAGTATAGCATTTGGATGTTTTCAGATGCATGGGAAGTGCCACGCCTTCCCGTCGAAATTTGCGGAATTTTTTTTAAAGCTTTTCCTATTATTTTTGAGAAATTTGGTTGCCCTACATTAAATAACTCGCAATATAGCGATTAAAATGTTGTATGGGCGATAGCCGTATTCGTGTACCGATTTTGCCCTTTTTCAATCCCGAGAAGCTTCTTTTAAGGTGTGGTCTGTGCGCTAAAATCCAATCAATTATCTTGCTTGATTTTTCTGTAATCGTGATTTCTACAGACAGCCAGGCAGACAGATTTTGCATATTTTGAATAATGAATTTTATGTTTTTAATTTAATACCTTGGAATTATTTTTTTTAAACTTACACTTGAAAAAAAAAAAAAAAAATTTAAGTTTTTTTTTCATAAAAATCTGAAATTGTTAATTTTCCAAATTTATAACTGTCCCTAATGATACTATGTATCACGCTAATTTTTCTAAGTTTTAGCAATTTGCACAGTTTACAATGGGTTTATTGTACCGCCTTGTGATCAAATGCATGTGCGTGGTTTTTTTTGTGTGACACGTGTGTGGGTGTATTTTAATGCATATGTATGTGGCTTTTCTAAATCTTTTTTTTTTACTTAAAATTCTACTGGTTGCTTGTTTATTTTCTTTTATTTTATTTTTGAATTTCGTTTTTTGTATCTGCGTAGATATTTTTATTTGATGACAAATTGTTGTTGCTTTTCTTATTGCAGATAAACCTAAAAAAAGAAAACAAAAAAAAAAATTGTTATTTCTTATAGTTGTGTAACCCAAAATTTGTTTCTTGTTTCATAAGGACAGCGTGTAATATTTTTTTTTTCTTGTGAATAAATTTCACATTTTACCATACGAAAAAAAAAACACATTTTAAACGTTAACGTTCTGAAAATCTCATACACCGCAGTTGCTGACATATACCCAACAAAACTGATTAAAGGATTACCATATACATATTTAATTCATATGCCAATGGCATTCATATATGCACATATTTGTTGCTGGCGGTGACTCATTTAAATAATAATATTTAATTTGCATTCGAGTGACATTTTAATGAAAATGTCATATACCATATTTAAGTAAAAAAATATTTATTTCCACTTTGTAATTATTGGCTATTTGTATACAAAATAATATGCAACTCATTTCATTTAATTATATAATTGATTGTAATTTATTTTTTTAATTTTGAGTTAATTAAAAACTATAAAATTTTTTTCAGACGCAAAATTTATGTACACTCAACGACAAAAAAAGTTTTCACCCGATTTTATCTGATTTAATTAGAGTCATATTATTATAAAATGAGATTAACAGATCGGTCATTCTTTTACAAACCGCACACCAATTAAAACTTGAAATTCTAGAATCGTCCGAAAACTTTTTACAACCTAATTATTATCAGGATTTTAGTGGAAACATTTTTTTTTTAAAAATATCCACATGTGGATTCTTAACAATAAAACAAATTTTATCATTTTATAAAACTTTTTACGATCATTATAGCCATTTAAAAATTTATTCCCATGAAATTATGTACAGTGCTAATGAATGATTTTCACTACTTCGATAAGAAGCAAAGGTTACTCATACGACTTGTTGTCTGTAAATTTATTGTGATATGATTTTTAAATGGATAGAAGTTCTGCAAAATTAATGATAAATCAATAGTTTTAGCATAGTTTTAGAGATAAAACCTTAAATTTTATACATTAAACTACATTTCAAAATCTTTCTTATTATTTATTAAATCATCCTTTCATCCAAAAAAGTCACAAATGCTACACTGTGCGTCGATCCCATACATTTTCCATATGTGCAAAGAAATTACTCGTTATAAGTATAAGTATATGCTAATTTTCATTCAAATCGCTTCAGTGCTTCTCAAGATATTTTTTACATCGCGAAATGTAATAAAATAGCTCCATACCTTCTCCTCTTTGGCTTAATTTTTTTTTTTTTAAATTTGCTTTAAATATATAAAATTCAACAAAACAAAAATATAAGCTTAATTTCAAAGAATGCGCCAAAGTATTGTTTTTTTTTGATTTTCTAAAAAAAATACACCAAAAATCATCCCCAAGTCGTATTTGGACAGCTGCTGAACATTCGAAATAAATTTGTTTAAACGATTTGTAAAAACAAAAAATCTTAAACACTAAATGACGTTATTTCACAATACAAGTTAGTTTACTGAGCTTTGCTTGACAGCCGAAGAAATGTCACCAAACATTTTACACACTGCTTAAGCATATGAACATTTCTGTGAATTAAGTTTGCAAAATCGATTATCGATTGATTTTATTTTTTCCATGAGAATTTAATTTATCCCACAATCATGTAATATCTTAAGAAAAGTTTGGAAACTAATTACAATGATACTGATCAGCTGTTTCAGCTTCATGTTACAAAACTGTTATAAAAGTTTCTTAGGCAAGCTTCGTGCTTTGCTTTAATGTTAGTAGTTTTACTATTTTGTCAAAAATTCAAGTATGTGCCCATCAGGAAATGGCGACTGAGGTGATTTAAGAAAATTCGACAGTTATCAGTATTATGATAATTTATAATATTGGCGCAATTGCGATACTGTACATTGCATACTTTATACTTAAACCAAATTTTCTTTATACCACAAAAATTTGTAAATTTTTATAGATTATTCTTATTGTAATTCAATCGATTGAAACTCAGACTTCTCCTCAATAAAATTTGAAATTATTGTCGTCTCTTTAAAAAGAGTTATGCAGGGAAAATTTTGTTAGACCTTGAAATATCGAAATCCTGATATATGCAAATCGATTCAGTTAATTGTATGGAATGTACCCCTATACATTTCCAATGTCTTCTAGAGTCAATAACAGAAATCAAATCGAAAAATATGTGGAGTACAAAGTTGTGGAAGAGAAACAATAAATCAGTTTTATCCCCAAAAGTCTTATGTACGACAAAAGTTTAACTGAAAAACTTTGCGATTTCATCTGAAATAGTATTGATTTGTACACTTCACTTCAAAAGGAGAGTATTCTTTGATAAAGCATACAAAAGTTATAATCTTTTAAAATTACTGCTCTATTAATGTAATGAATGAATCTTTTTAGTTTTCTGCTATTGTAATTAAAAGTTGCTCATACGACATGTTGTGCTTATAATGCATGGTAATTTTTAAATAGCTATGCTGTCCTCAGAAGCGATAAGGGCGTATCTAAAAAAAAGGTGTTTCGATATAATTGATGTTTTGTTTATTTTTGATCGAAAAAAATTTAAATATATTAAAAAAAATAGAAATCCAAAATAACGATTACTTCGGATCGAAAAAAATATAAATCCATTTATAACGATCACGAACCCTGTTACGGTCCCTGATTTTTTCTCCCAGGCTATCAATTTTCAGTAAAAATCGCGCTGAATAAAAGTTCTTAAAATTGGTGAAAATATTTAGAAAAATATTTTTTTTTTGTGCTGTAACAAATTTTTTTTCTTCCTATGACATCATATTTTTTTTTTTAAATTAATATTTTGATCAATTTTTAAAACGATATTTAGATAAAAATGATAGTTAAGGAGGAAAAATTGATAAAAAGTTAAATTTTGACACATTTTTTTTCGTCTAAAACATCGGTATCATCCTATCATTATAGAAAATTTCCGCAGCCAGAATTGTATTTACATAAAAAAAATAAAACAAAAAAAATGATTGTTCATTGCACTTCT
This sequence comes from Tricholauxania praeusta, assembly GCA_949775025.1. Classification (NCBI taxonomy): domain Eukaryota; kingdom Metazoa; phylum Arthropoda; class Insecta; order Diptera; family Lauxaniidae; genus Tricholauxania; species Tricholauxania praeusta. Next base: position 116,898,526 of record OX459031.1, on the reverse strand, counting down.
TATTTTTGTCAACCTGTGTTGTCGGAATATCACAAATTCCAAAAAATAGTGCCATTAATAAGTCTTACATGGTATAAAAAATCAAATAAAAAAATTTAAAACGAGAACACAAAACTGGGCGCTAATCCACGATCATACCAATGCAAAATGAAATTTTTGAACATGAAATAAACAGAAAATTTTGCATACTTTTTGGCGTTTCTGTATAAATGTGAATGTTTTTTCATTCAACCCTATTGCTTTTGTGCTTTACCGCGTAAGGCAGAAAGGGCTGCAGTTTTTCCTTTACAAAGCAAAGCGGCAACCATATCATTTGATAAGGAAAATATAACGTATGATAGCAAATAGAAAATGCAAAACATCATCATTAGTCCAACTGGGTGTCTGCTTTTCGCACACACAACAACACGTATTGTTTGCTTATGTATACGTGTTTCATTTTCAATTTCGTTGTAATGCAATGCAATTAGTTCTAAAACAATGGCACACACAACAATTTTATGTTACACGTGGCTATGAAAGTAAATGAAGAGGCGTAAGAAGCTAAAAAGTTGCAACAAAAAAAGCTTAAAGTTTTCAATTAATAAAAACGCACGAAAATAATTAATTTTGATGCCTCACCTAAGAGTTTTTGTCATTTTTTTTTTACCCTGAACAACTTAAAAAATCATAAAAAATCATTAAAAATTCCAGTATATAACTTAACTTACGTTTTTCTTGTTGTGGTGAGTTCAAATCTCCATTTTTTATATTCATTACAACTTCTAGTGTTATTCAACCATATGTTACACTTTTGATGCACCACTTATGATTAAGTCATACTCAACAATAATTTTTAAATTAAATAAATTGTAAATGGTAACGGTAAACAACTTGAAACGGACAATAATTTGCAAAATGTTCATAAAAGTTTATTGCCACATTTAAGCACGCAATCTGCCAGCAGCATAAAAATCGAAAAAAAAACTTTTCAAATTTAAAATGCTCAGGTACTACAAAAAACAAAATTTACTCTTGCATTCCATTGTAATTCGTACTGTTTCCGGAATTTTATTTTTGCTATTCTACTGCGCTTCTGTATTTTACAGTTTTTTCAAGTTTTATGGTTTTGAATTTATTTGGAAAATGTTAACTTCTATTGTTTTAGATTGCTAGCGGTACGAAACGTAAAAAAACGTTTCTAAGATTTTATAACTTTGGCAACCGGAAACAAAAACTATGCATACTATTGTGTTATGTTAGGGTTGCCATACGTACATACTCGAATTTGGCAAAGTGCTACACTCCTGGAAAATATGCAAATGTCCTCTATTGTTAAAAAGTAAAAACTTTCTATAAACAACAAGTTTTAAAACAGAAATCAGTTAACATACAGTTACAGTAACTTTGTAGTCAATCGGCTTAAAAAGTTTAAGTCTTAAGCACTCGATTTGTCTACTTTGTCAACTGGTAACCCTAGTTATATGATAGTGTGTGGCTTGTACATATGCTTGCTTATCTAACAAATATGTCAAATCTGTGTTGCATCAAAGCGTACTAAACTGTTTCCTGAATTGCAAAAATAGAAAACATTTTTGGCAATGTAAAAAACACTTAAATATGAATTGCAGGAATATCCACCGTATTCACAAAATTTGGCTATTTATGAATTCCATATTTCCAAATCTACAAAAATTTAAGGCTGAAAAACGTTTCAAAAAAAAAAAAATAGATGTAATAGCAGCCGTATATAGGTATTTTACAGATCTTCCAGTATTCTACTTCAGGGATGGAATCCATTTATTGGAGTAACATTGGATGTTGCTGTCTTTTGTAGAATTTGAATTTTTTTTAACAAAATAAATTTATTATATGAAACTGTTTGGCATATGCTTAACCGTAGATGGGCAAAATTTTGGAAGCAAGAGCCACTTGCAACAATTACAACAACAAGAAAAACTCCCACCATAACTTTGATCTGGATATCGAAAAAATTTAGCAATAAACCAAATGCCAATTCCAAGAATCAAAAAAGAACACCATCGGGGGGTAGAAATAAAAAGTACACTGATCAAACGAAACGAGAGAAGCTGCCCTCAATGTGCATATTGTTGTTTCCTTATTATCTTGGCAGTGGTGAGTGCAAGTGTTTGTTGTAGTGAGCCACAAATGGCTCATTGTACGTATTTTGCCCATCGCTGTTCTTAAATATTATATTTAGTTGCAGTTCTTTTGAAGTTCATTTGACAAAAAGCAGGTCAAAAGAATCAAAAAAAAAAAAAAACCTTCCCCGTTACAAGACATTATATGCCCGGCCAACTTTCCATGTTACGCCAATTGCTTAGCTTACAACAAATCTTTGAAAGTTTTAATATCCACTTCATAATCGCTCAGTTTTTATATTGCACGAAATTTTCTTCTACAAAATGTTGCTGTTATTCTAAGCTTTCGAAATAATTGTTCTTGTAACTACGAGTATTATTTGAATATTATTCCCCAAGCCTACGAACCTCTCCACCGCATATATCACTGTTAAGCTGTTCACACAAACAAAACATGATTATTTTAGGAAACTTTGGCTTCTTTTAATTAAAAACCGTCTCATTGATTTTACGAAGTGAAAACTAATTTAAAAAAGCTTTTATTGTTTTCCATTTGATTGCGAGGACTTGTAACATTTTTTCATTAAAAAATTAAAAATACTCGCTAACGTGACTAATTTATCACGTTGCGTTTTACACTCATGCCATGTCATGTAAAATTTACATTACATTCACACTGTCACATGTGAGAAGTTGGCGCAGTTCGTCTTCGTTAAAATTTTAAGATATGTAACCACAAAATAATTTAAAATAAAAAAAAAATTGTATTTTTTTACGATAATGACTACATTTTCTTTTAATATCAAAACTTGGCGTACAATGTGTGCATTGTGCTGTCTATGTATGTGTATGTAACACATGTGGTAACATGACACATCACTAGTGGCATGACGACGATAACGATGATGATGCTCTTTAATTATTTTCACACTTTTCAATTGTGTTCCTCTAGTGGAGCGCAAGAAACTACTACCACTACCCATTTGACTGTCGTCGTCTCAGACAGCCCTTGTTGGCGTTGAAAACTAGTAATAAAAGTTTTTATTGCACATTAAATAAAACTGAAGCAAAAGAATATCAGTATAACATGGAATAGTGTAGGAGCAGTATAATGGTTGTTATTTCCAGAAATGACAAAACTTATTACTATATTACAAAGTAATAAAACTTGACATTTTGCTACTATGGATAATGATGTTGTTGATAACATTTTTATTTTTGGTAAATGACTTTTCAATTAATGTAATGATGGTTAATCACATATTAATTGTATAGGAATACATTTACTCAAAGCCATTAATTAAAACGAAAATAGGAGGAAACTGAAACATTTTAATTAAATCTATGGGTTTGAAGCTGCCAATCGTTTTAATTACTAGCCACGAATGTGGAATCCTAAAGCTAAAATGACGAACTTATTTTGTAGTTAAAGAGGTAGTAAAAGTTGAAAATGGCAACTCTTTATGGTTTACTTTTCGAGGTGTTTTTTTAAATTAAGTGATTTGCGCGAACATTTCAAAAAATCAAAATATAAATGCTTTTTCAAACAATGACAGACATTTTACTGGAGCCAACTTCATAAACTTAGGCTTAGTATTGGTAGATCTTCCCACGAATTATTCCGAATTATTTCGCGTTTATATGACTTCATCTGAGTCGTCTTAGGCTGGAGAGATGAAAAAAATATGTTTTTTGAGAGCTTTGCCCATAATTCGGGTGCGATATTGAAATTGCATAGGACTTAGATAAAGTGACCCAACAAATTTCAAATAAAAATTTTCGAGAGAATATTTGCTTAACAAAATCTAAAAATCTTTAAGGAGCAATAGAAATATTGAACAAAGGTAAAAGCAAGTCGAAATAAGTCGAAATATGTTCCATAAAAAGTATTTCATAATTATTACATTTTTTTTGTAAAAAAAAGCACCAGAAGCTTAGCATCGTCGACAATAAACAAAAATATTCCCCCAAAAACTTAATAATGTAAAAATCGTACAAAAACTACTTTTCATTTTATTTAGGCCTGATATTTTGTAGAATCAGTATGTGTGCGCAATGACGATCATCAAATGCTAATGTAAGCTCGAAACAACAATTTTATTTCAAATGAAAGAGCGAGCAACTCATAATCTTGAGAGAAGCATTTTTAAAAATCGGCAAATTTCAGGATTACACAAAAATGTTTTGAGGGTTTTGTATAAACCAGTTGCAATTGAATTTTGTATGTGTCTTCGTGTCTAGATTGTGTGCTTTTTGAAGATTTTATGTGAAAAAGCAAACTATATAGTGACTTATGGCTTAGTGGTAAACCAGTGATGTAAATAATCTTATAAAGATTCTAAATTATTGCTGAATTAAAACTAAAACGGGTTATTAATCAAACAGTAAAAAAGCTCCGTTTTGAATGCATCCAAATACAGAAGCTCATATGAAGTGAATACATTAGTTTGAGCAATTAATTACATAACAATATTAATGCACATTTCAATGGAATTTGTACAGAATGTTGAGGATCTATAGTTTAATGCCGGTTCCCAATGACAATAATTTAGAAATTTTTTTATGGCAAATGTATACTCTCAAAGCATTGCCTGTGAGTGACTTGCAAAAAGTAGAGCCGTAAAGAAAATATTCTTCACTTAGCAGCCGTGGATTTCATACCGCAATACTCTTAAAAAGCGTAATAAGTAGGCGTAGAACCTCCTCTCAAGCAATAATGTTAATATGATACATTGAGGAAGATAATCAAATGTATTTTATAAAAACTTGATATAGGGACAAGGAAGTGAACAAAAAATGGATGGATTTGTACAAGAAAGTGTGGCAACTCCCATCTAAATAAAATTTAATAAATATTGAGAAAGCTGTTTAAGTAAATGCAACCGAGATAACAAAAATGGTTTAGGCAAGCAGTAGAAAAAAGTTAACCCTTGGAAAAGAGTGTGTAGAACAAGCAAACCATTAAATATGCTGTAATGAAGGTGTTTTTTAATACTACGTGTTGTGGAATTTTAATTGTTGTCCGCATCCTACTTTGTGCATGTGAGCACATGCACACCCCTTGGCTTTCCATTAAAAAACAAATAAATAAAAACCAATTTTAACTTTATCAACTGAAAGAGATTAATTACGAAATTCTGCCAGACTGGCCATCCTTCAACACAAAACATAATTTCGAGAAGCTCCTTACAGCGTATTCTCACGACAGATTTGCATCGTTATGCTTACAAAGTTTAATTGACTCAAGAACTAAAGTCTACTGGAAAAGAACAGCGAAAAGAGTTCGCTGAATGAATTATTTTCCAACGACAACAACAAGGATGTTGATTTTTCGATAAAAATCATCTTTAGCGATGAAGCACATTTTCATCTTGATAGCTTCGTTAGTCGTCCAAAATTATTATATTTGAGGTTAAGAAAATCCACGTGGGATTGTTGAGAACAAATGTCAATGCTAATGGTGTTCGCTATCCTGACATGACAATCAAGCTTTTTATGCAAAATATGGATGAGTACGATATGCGCTTTCAACAAGACGATGTCACATGCCATACTAGCCGAGCAATAATTCAATTGTTGCATGAGTCATATCCTGGTCGTGTAATTTCCCATTTGGTTTTTTAAGTCTTAAATTTTATGCCAATGACCTCCAACGCTTTAAAGGATGAAATGGCGCGCTGTATAAATTCAGCCACATTTATGCAAAACGATCATAGACAATTTCGCAAAGCCGTGACGGCCATTTACCCGATATGATAAATTTAAAAAGACCTTGTTACACCCAATTAATATTATAATGACAATCTCAGAAAAATAAAATTTACTATTTTTTTTTTTTTTTTTTTTTTTACAAAAGGAATCATTTATTAACAACTTATTGCAATAACAACACAAATTGAGTTTAAGTTAAAAAATAAAACATAGAAGCCAGATTAATTAAATCATAGCTACAGTGGCTTCTTTGAGCATTTTCATTAATTAATTTAAAAAATCTTATGTTTAGGAGAAGCCTATTTGAATTATTCAAATATGTGTTGAAAAATATAATAAAACTTTCACGTTTTAAATTTCAATGAGATAAAAGATTAAAATATAACTGTACAAGTACGAGCAAATAGTTCAAATTCTTCAAAACTAAAACAGTTTAATTTTAAATTGAGTAGCTCAATTCCATTCATGCAAATCATATGGAATGCAATAATGCAATCAGCAAACTCAGCAGTAAATATGAGTACCATACTTGTGCATGTTGCTATTGCAACATGTGTTATGCGTAGAACAATTGAATTAAGGAATGAATGACCTGTCAAATTAAGAGTCCTTGTAGATACGTATGGATTTGTTTCATACTACATGTTGTGTATATAAACGTTATTGCAAATGAGCACAAATTATAAGCATTTGTATGAATTGCCAGATAATCACAGAATTGTGGCACGAACTATTCAACAATAAAAACCATCAGAGTCTAGACAAGTGGATTTTTGACTGGGATTTGTTTCTACAACACGAGTACGGAATTGTAATGCATATGTGGAATGATTGGGTTCAAACGACTCTTGAAAATAATTCAAATTTAATTTAAGGATACAACTGAGGTATTGCAAATGTCTATGCTTTTGTAAATTAATTATGTATACTTATAAGATTATATGATAAAAATAGATAAATTTTGCATTTGTAGAAAATTGTTATTATCAACTAAAAAAATATTGCATACTTGATAAAAAAAAAAATATCATCTACTTAACATAACATAAAAAATTTAAAATTTTTTTAATAATGCTGTAAAGTGACTTATAACTATATTATAAAAAAATAGTTTAAAAAACAACAGCTAGCGTGGCAGATTTTTTGCAATTTTATAGTAACAAAAGACTAACTATCCTCGTACATTTTATCTTCTTCTGTAAAATGTAAAAGCTGCAAATATTCCAATTTAGTTGCCCTTTCCTCAATTAACTGAAATACTCCACTTTTTACCATGTGCTTAAAAAGTTACTTTCGTAAGCAAAAAATTGTTCGTTACTACCAGCAGTGTAATCAATTTTTCATCATCGTCATTACACTTATCATCACCAGCAATTTTCTACTCATCACCAATAAGTACATCAGGCATCACAAACACACTGAAGTCTACATGCCCTAAGTTAGTTGTTAAGTTGTTGTTGGTACTGACAAGACTTTTCTGTTGTTGTTGCTTTTTTTTTTTTTTTGTTATGCTAACAGAAACATTAAATGAAATAATATCAACATGAACAAAGTATACACCAGAATGTTTGCTATGTGTGCATAACACACACACACTGTCATAGGCAAATATATATGTATGTGTCTACATCACAAACTCAAATTCATATCGTTTGATCGTTTTGTGAAAAAAAAAACAGAAAAAAAACACCCACATACACGAGAAGGCAGTCACTCACTTTAATTCACTCTGTAAATTTAATCTCTTTTTTTTCTGTTGTATTTTCTGTCGACATCACTCATTTTGTCAACAATGTAATGTGTACGCGCGTATATTTGCACGTTAGCAGCTAAGCTAAATACCGGAGTTTCCATTGGCAATCAACAAGGCCAACAATAACCTACAAAAAAAAAACTAATTTTCTCAAAGTTACAAAGTTAAGCAGCTTAACAGCGATTTCTTATCACACTTTTCTTATGACGATAAAAATATTTGTGAAAATATTAAAATTTAAAAATAACGAATTTCAAGCATGGAAAAGTTATATAAATTTCTTTAATTTATTGTGACTGTGATAAAAATCAAATTTTTTTAAAAAAAAAATTTATAAAAAGTTTGTTGAATTAGTTTTTTGCTGATTTCTATTAGTAATTGTGTTGGAGATTTATTTCCTAAAAAAAAAAAAACAAATTGACAACTTTTCTTTTATTATTTATGCTTTTTAAACTTCTCAGAAATCTACATTATATGGTAGTCAGTCGACTAGACGTTAAAAAATTAAACAGTTCAAAGCAAAAATTTTAGGAATGTGTCAAAGCTTATTATTCACTTTTAATTGGCTTGGAAATCACTCATATTCTGTACACTTGTATATTTTTGCTTTATATGGCTTTTTTCCTGTAAATGAATTAAAACACTCAATATAAATTTGGCTAAACATTTGTTTGATGTCAAAACAAAAATATTTCAAAATATATTTTTTAAGCTTAATAAATTTTTATGGAAAGAACTAAGAAAAAAACTCTGTTAAGTCCTCAAAAATTTATGTTTAGAAAAATGAATGCGTCGTAAAAACGAAGAGCTTACATTACTAGCAAATAATAAGTATTAAAATTTAAGATCACAAAATTCAAATAAAGCTAACATTTTTTTAAGTGTACTTAAGAAATTTTCTGTTATCAATCGTTACAAATCGGACCCACAAGCAAAATGTGAGGATTTTTGTACTTTTTAATTTTTCAATTTAAGTATATGTCATTCTTTGGGTAATTGGTTGCCTGTCCAAAAAATTATAGTTGGACTTATAATACAGTTAAATATGTGCTTTTTTTTACTGAGCAGTTTCTTAAAAAAATCAAGCTGGCTTACTTAATATGGCTTCTCATGTAGAACAAAATAAAAAAAAAAAATCTTTTATACCTCTCAAAAAAAAATTTTTTTTTCTTTTTAACCTCAGAAAAAAAAAATTTTTTTTCTTTTTCCCTCAGAAAAAAAATTTTTTTTTTCTTTTTAACCTCAAAAAAATTTTTTTTTTTTTTAATTAAGAATTTTTTTTTTTTAACTAAGAAAAAAAAATTTTTTTTTTATTATTTAAAATCAAAAAAAAATTTTTTTCTAAGGTTAAAAAGAAAAAAAATTTTTTTTTCCTGGTTAAAAAGAAAAAAAATATTTTTTTTTCTGAAAAAAAAAAAAAAAAAAAAATTGTTTTGATGGGTTATAAAAATTTTTTTTTTTTATTTTGTTCTACATGAGAAACCATATTATATTATAAAGCCATGAAATCAAAAAAAAAAAAAAAATAATTCTTTTCTTTTTAACCTCAAAAAAAAAAAAAAAAATTTGTTTTTATCAGTTAAAATACTTCAAATGAAGGGATTTTTTCTTTAAGTTTGCTATCTGAACGTCTTCTGTTCACAAATTGGAAATAGTGTAGTAAGGAACTCATATAGCGGTTTAAATAGAATCACTTGAAAAACAATTTTTTTTTTTTGTCAATAGCTTTGTAAATTTATTTATTTGATTTCAATATTTTTGAAAGTAAGGAAAATATTACATAATATATTAATTCTAATTTGTTGTTTTACCATTTACCCAGTAAAATATAATTTTTAGCTCAAAAAACTTTATTCACTAATGCAATTGCCTTGCTTCTAGAAACGGCCCGCCAAACCGGCTTTGAAATTCTCTTGGCTCCTCCAACTCATTATCACCTGCTGCTTTTTAGCCAAAATGTCTTTTCATAAGTTCTTCGAAAGTTATAGTTTCTTGTTTTGAGGGTATTGGCTTAGGACGTGTACATTTGTAAAGATAATGCATGCAAGTATTCGAACAGCAATCCCAATGGCTTACGCACTTTAAAACAATCGATTCAAAATAAAAACAAAAGATTCAAATACAGGGTTGTTTTTTTTAGAGGTATAGAGCTTCGAATTGAAATAAAACACAAGAAAATCGTTTTAATGTCCATCAATTTGGCTTTATTGGAAGGATAATTTTATGCCATTAATGTTTAAATATGATTTCGGGCATGTGGCCGCCGCGGCTGGCTCGAATAAAGCCAATTCTACAGGTCCAATTTTGAACCACTTTTTCGAGCATATGGGGCCGTATGTCGGCAATAACGCCACGAATGTTGGCTTCCAAGTCCCCTAACGTTTCTGGTTTGTTAGCGTAGACGAGCGACTTCACATATCCCCAAAGAAAATAATCCAATGGTGTCAAATCACACGATCTTGGTGGCCAATTGACAGGTCCATTCCGCGAAATTATGCGCTCATCGAATGTTTCCTTCAATAAATTGATTGTGACGTGCGCTGTGTGGCATGTAGCGCCGTCTTGTTGGAACCACAACTCATCCACATTCATGCCATCCAATTCGGGAACAAAATAGTCGGTTATCATGGCTCTATACCGGTCTCCATTAACGGTAACTGACTCTCCAGCATTATTTCGGAAGAAGTATGGCCCAATGACTCCACCAGCCCATAGAGCACACCATACAGTCAGTTTTTGTGGATGTAATGGCGTCTCAAGGGTCTCATGTGGATTCTCTTCACTCCAAATGCGGCAATTTTGCTTGTTGACGTAGCCATTCAACCAAAAATGAGCCTCATCACTGAACAAAATTTTGCGATGAAAATCAGCATCGAGATCAATCTCATTTTCGGCCCATACACCAAAATCACGACGCATTGCATGGCCTCGCGGCTTTAATTTTTGCACAAGCTGGATCTTGTAAGGTCGCAAGCCAAGATCTTTGCGCAAAATCTTCCATAAAGTTGATGGACAAAGCTCCAATTGCTGTGCACGGTGGCGAATCGATTCATTCGGGTCCTCTTCAACATTTTGCTCTACAGCGGCAATTGTTTCTTCGGTGCGCACTGTTCGACGTCTCTGCGGATGCGTATTATCACATAGAGTAAACGTAGTGCGAAAACGACCCATGGTTAACCGAATTAATTGCTCTGATGGACGATTATGTCGACCATAAAATGGACGGAGCTTGCGGTAAACTTCGCGAACTGAACCATTATTTTCGAAATAAATTTGCACGATTTGCAAGCGTTGTTCTTTTGTCAACCTGTTCATGATGAAATGGCAAACTAAACTGAACATAAATGACATTAGAGTTGCCAGATTTGACCATAAAATGCCAGTTTTATCTCTATTCGAAAAACAAACCTCTAAAAAAAACACCCTGTATAAACAAAATAAAGTATATGTATTACTTACATAGCCACCGAAATCTTTACATTTCTTTTTTTGACCCAAGGACAGTGTCAGTAAATTAATAGAGATTAAAAATGCCAATAAAAACTGAAATTTTCTGCTATGGCTGGCACACATCTTTGCCGTTTAACTTATGCAAAATGACTGAAAATATAATGCGAGTCATTTCAATTATAAGCCATCAGCGATTCGCGTAGAACTTATAAGAACGAGAGAGATATTGAGAAGTTGCCGATGTAGCTTTGTAAAGGTTATCTCCCATTCTCTGTTGTGCATCTGGAAAGAGCGCTGTGTTGTATATACACCTATGTTCGTGTGTATTCGTATGTTAACATCCGCGAGTAAAGTGAAATTCCGGCTTATTGACTGATCTGCATTCAAATGGCCTCGACTAATTGGTAGCTTCAAAACAAAATAACAAACTAACTTATTGTTTATCTTTGTTTGCGTGAACAAAAGAAGATGCAAAGAAATTAAAAGAACAAACAATGCCCAACCGATAGAAATTTGCATGTAAATATACTAATCGATTGTTCAATGGTTTGAGATAAGAACAACGTAATTTATTATGTGTGATTAGTGTTTCACCGAGACCGAGGCGAGGCGAGGTTCTAGTTGATCTCGGTCTCGCCTCGTTTTATAAACTTAAGTCTCGCCATGCCTCGGCCTCGGTCTTTAAAATGGTGTTAAAATTATTAAATTGTCACAAATATTACAAAAATTATAGCCATTTTTAAATAACTTTCCATAGTATGTACAACATGACGTATGAGTCACATTAAAATCGATCTCATACAAAGTAAATGTTCATTATTCATTACCGTATATCTAAACCACTAAATAATATGTTAAAAATGAATAACACAAGATAGATCCAAGGTTCAACTTGCAATATAACAAGGCAAATCTGTACGAAATAGGATGTCTCAACAGTTGTCGCAGTCATAGCTGGCCACTGCCTTCGTGTTCGATCTTTTGACTTCTGTAGAAATTGTCCGGATGTAGAAAAGGAGGAAAATATGAAACATTTTATTTGCTCTTGCCCCGCACTTGCTAGAAAACGAAACAAAGCACTTGGTTCGTTTTTATTCGATGACCTTAGACATGTTAACGGGAAGGTATAGTTAAATACTCTGTAGTATCACAATGGATCAATATTTTTTCTAAGTGAGTGAGTACTTAAACTGACTGCTACACCTACCTAACCTAACCTAAGGGGAATTAACTCAAAAAATGTCCTTTAAGTCGAATTGGATAAAAAGTGAAAATTTATCACAACGTTAAAAACACAGATTTCTCATAAATGCAATAAAAAAATGGTATTTTGCAAAGAAAGGGTATTTTCATCTCTCTGCTGACTAGGTAGGCATGGCGTAAAGCATTAAATGGCAAATCATAACTTGCATACCTTTTTCTGTCACTAAGAGCTTGTCAGCTATGTTTTTTTATTCAGTCTGGCAGTATATTTCAGTGGAAAGCACAGACAAAAAAGAAAAATAATAAACAAAAAGTAAATATATAAAATAAAAATTAAAATACTTAGAAATGGAGTGAAATGTTTAAAGATTGTCGACAAAAACGGCAGCAACAGCAACATTTTTATCTGTGATAAAATTTTTCAATAGAATTAAATAATTTTAGTTCAACATTGCGCAATTTTTTACCTGTGGCGCTATCTTGCAAAAGAAAATAAATTTTTTCGTTGACAGAATTTGAAGAAAATTTCTAAAGTTCGTTAATTCAACGAATTGCTTTATTTTACGGCATTTTCAGTTTAGAACGGCTTATCATGAAATTTCCACAAAAAAAAGCTCTACTACAACAGCATTGCGTACTATACCATAAATTATCGCTTATATGACATAGGGTTGAAGAAATGTTTGCCATTCAACAAAAAGAATGATTGTGTATAGTCATGAGAGATCGTACAAGATTTGGGACTTTTGAGATCAAGAGAATCAACGCTTCATTTGAATCTTGATTTGCTTATGTACACATTGAGCGCTTGACTTCGTTTCACTATTTCCGGTTGCAAATAAAAAATGGCAAATCGCGTGATAAGAATTTTCACTACAAAAAAGTTTCAATATAATTTTTTTCTTTTTCACAGCAGAAGCTTTTTAGTAAAAAATTAATTGTTTTATTAACTTGGTGGCTCCGCTCACAAACACCCACTGCCATTTTTTTTTCTTATTTATGAAAACTTAATTGTACTTTTCTTCAACAACTAAAAGTATGCAATAAAATTTTACGTTTCTTTAACAACTAAAAGTATGCAGTGAAATATTTGTTTTCTTTTATATGCTTTGTTTTGTTAGTTTTATCTTTCTTTCATTATACGCAAATTTTATGGCACCGAAAACTATTTTACATATAATATAGTAGATATAATAATATTAATATAATTTAATATAAAGTTACATTAATTGTTTATTAAAACAAACATTTTAAGTACCTTCCGGCAGTTCTAATTAAAATTTTCACAGTATTTCTATTCGTCTTAAATTTTCTAAACTAACTTTTCATAGCAACTGTTACCATAGTAAAAACGAACATCAGAATGTTGCTCCATTCTTTAAATCCACTTAATGTTGATGGCAAACTTTTCGAACAACAAAATCTGTACAGCAAAACTTGATTTTATTAAAACAGCATGTTGCAGTATTTATGTGAAACACTTATACCTACATATCCAATTGAAAAGCAGCGCTTTAGATGGCTTATTCCTTTCACTTTTTCATCTGACGTTTAAATTCTACTCAATCACGTTGCAATTGATTGTAAAAAACAAAAAAGAAATTAGAATGAAAACAGTAACGATGATTTGAAATTTTGTACACATAAATAGCCAGCAGTCCAGCTCACATAAGGATTGTACACATAAATGTGTAACCCAGTAGAAACTATGAAAAAAGTAACATCTTTAACTAAATTATGGTAAAGGAACCCATGCGAATTTAGATTAAGTAAACATTTTCGAAAACGTTCATGAATTACAAATACTATAATCTTGAAATTCAACCCATTTCAAATATGCTTTTAATATTAGTGATATGTACTTTATTATAAAGGTACTTTTCGGTACTATAACTTTTGCTCAGAAATTAAAATAATAAGTAACATTTAGGAGGTCCCAGACGGCAAACTATGTCAATCTGCATGTGATCATGCAACAAAACTACATGAGCTCGACACTATTGGTATGCATCTCATATGATACGTATTTTTTTCTGCTTCAAACTTTTTTTTGGAAAATATTGAATTTATTTTTATGTCAAAATATGTAGCCTGTCTACTTTTTAAGGGTTTCATTTTGACAGCGCTTTCTACATACGCTTGATGTGCGGGATTACTCTCTAAGTAAAAATTTAACATAAGCAAAGACCATTCGAAAAATGTCGAAAAGTCAAACAATTGTCAAAGGCAAACTGCTCTTGTGAGAACATATTTTGAACTTTACCTTCGATTCAAAGGATTGTTCTTTACGTGGATATTTAACTAAGGACTGTCCCAGAAAAAACTTGCACTTTTATTTTTTAAGATTAAACTTATGATGTATAACACTTGAAGATAGCACTTCTAACGACAAAGATGTCTAGCAAGCAAGAAAAAGTCCGCGAACTGATTTTGTCCACATACCTGCAAAATCCAGGGTTAAAATATTCAGCTATAGCAAAAATAGTTGGTGCATCAGAAAGAACTGTCAAAACGGTTATTTCTAATTATAAGAAGGGTCTACCTGTTTAACGAAAAAAGGGTTCAGGCAGAAAACCAGAATTTTCTAACCCAAAGGTAGCGGCGAAGGTGAAGCGCCTTTTTAGGCAGAATCCCAACACGTCAGTGCGAGATATGGTGGCTAGAGCAGATACATCAAAATCTACTGTGCAAAGGATAAAGGAGAAAAGTAAGCTAAAGACATATAGTGTATGTATGTGTGTAGCTCCAAATTTCTTCTAAACTTGGGTAACATTTCTAATATCGCTTAGTAAACATTGCCCGATTAGTCTTTTTTGAGCCCCTGAGTAAGCAAGATCTCCAAACTCCTTAGATTTATACAACATTCTTTAAAATTTTTCTCTGCCCCATTCTATTATGTTCAGAAAAATTAATTTTTTTCATAAGAAAATGTGAAAAGTTTTTATTTTTAAAATCATTTATTAGAAACGGTCCACAATCCTTACTAACTCGTATATATCGCTAAAAACTTTAATTCATCATAGCTTTTTCAACATTTTTTTGACTTTTTCAACATTATTCGGCTTTATCAACATTTTTCGAGTACAACATTTTTTTTGACTTTTTCAACATTTTTCAACTTCTTCAACATTTTTCGTCTTCTTCGACATTATGTGACTTCTCCAATATATTAGAATCCTTCACTATTTTTAAGACTTCATCATATTTGACTTTTGTAACATGTTTCCACTTCTTCAACATTTTTTTGTCTATTTCAAAATTTTTTGATTTCAACATTTTTCAATTTCTTTAACATTTTTTGATTTTGTCAACATTTTACGCCTTTTCAACATTTTTCAACTTCTTAATTTTTAACTTCTTCAAAATTTTGCGACTTCTTCAACATTATTTGACTTTTTCAATACATTTGAATTCTTCACTATTATTTGAAACTTCAACATATCTGACTTCTTTAACTATGCTTCGGCTTCTTCTTCTTTATTTTTTGAAAAATTTTTCAACATTTTTCGACTTTATAAAAATTTCCCCGTTTTTTTCGATTTTTTCATCGTTTTACGCTATTTTTCATATACTTATATGAATTACTACAAAATTGTGATGTTGTATTGGGGTGCAGCGAAAGAAATTAAAAACCATAAAAGTAAAAAATTCTTAATGAAAAAGGCCCCCATAAAAACAATCTGCCGTCCCTACAACGGCATGTCGTTGGCGATAATACGGCCCTGGGCAAATGGTGTGGGGCCTTTGTGCCAATACCTACTGTGTTGTAATAATTTCATTTTCGATTAGTGTGCTCACACACACAACGAATTTCCAAAATTTATGTTTAAGCAAACAAAAAATGTGGGAATGTAATATTTCAATTTATAGGGAACACAAATTGTTGTGCTATATTTCACTGGCACTTTATTTTGTCCAATTGATGTATTTCAATTAAATCATCAGTCATGTTGATGGTGAATGTATTGATGAAAGAAATAAAGAAAATTATTTCATTAGAGTGTTGAAAAGTCATGACAACTGAGCGCATTGTTAACAGTCGATGATTAAATTGAAATGACAAAACTAAAAATATTTTCTTTGAAAATAATAATAAGAAAAAAACTTTATTGCTATTAAAAAAGGAGTAAAAACTTTATAATGCCAGCAAGTGGCACGTATTCAAACTTTAACACATAAAATTCCAGTTAGAAGCGATGTCATCCAATGCACGTTACATTAGTAGCAATAATCGCCATTTTTAAATGTCCCATGCCGCGTTAAAGTTTCAACTTTCGCATAGAATGCCATTTTACACATAAGAACGTGCACTTATTTACACATGTGCTTTAGGGTGGCTGGATTTTATTAAGTTTTTTAATTCATTGGTAAATTTTTAACATTCACTGTAATATTGGTAAATTATGAGCGTAGTAAAAAATCTGAGAGATCTATAAGTAATGTAACCAAATATGGAATATGTTCCTAATATGGAATAGTGCTATTTCTGAGTATGATCAAAGCAATTGTTTTGATCTTATGGAACATGTCCTTAATATGGAAGAGCGCTATTTCTAAGCATGTTATTTTGATTTTTTGGGCAATATAACCAAATATGTTCCTAATATGGAATATCGCTAATTCTAAGCACAAACAACACAGTTATTTTGATTTTTTTGGGCAATGGAACCAATTATAGTATTTGTACCTAATATGGAATAGGACTTTTTCTGAGCATAACCAAAGCAGTTATTTTGATTTCTCGGGCAATTTAAACAAATATGATCTTTTGGACAATAAAACCAAATATGGAATATGTCCTTAATATGAAAGATCGCTATTTCTAAGCAGTTATTTTAATTTTTTATTTTATATGTCACTCTTGATTTTTTTCGTTTTTTTTTAATAAAAAAAAAATTAAAAAAAAGAAGGGGGGCTAGCCTAATTCTTTGGGAACGTCTTTAAGAAAAAATTTTCAATTAAGAGGGAGAATGTTAAAATTTCAGCCTTTTTGCTCATGTCCTTTATGGGCAACCCTCCCTAGTGGTTCACGACTCGATCAGCTGTCATTCAGGGCTGCCGTTAACTTTTTTTTTCTTAACTATTTTAAGAACTTTAAACCACGTACTACCAAATTGCTTGAACAAATCAAAAGTATAAGCGATAACTATAATTAATTTGGAAATGAAGTGACGTATAAAACCATAACATATTATGAGATGTTAAGAGATCAATCTATCTCAATCTTTATGAAATTCCGTGATCCTGATTGTTTGCTAACAATTTTTTCTATAGCTCTCTATATTCCCAATAAAATAATAATGTTTTACCGATTAAAAATCCACCCTAATGTGTGTTAACAACTTTATAGATGTAGTTGTAGTGTTTTTACAATGAACGTTTTCTGCGTGATTGCGCGTTTATCCTTATAAAATAGTAACCATTGTAATAGTAAATTCCTTACAAACCACTTAGCTTCAAGTTGTTGCGTAAGGACATTCTGACCTTTGTTGTTTACAACCTAACATTTCTACGTTGTCATTTTACTTTTACTTTTATTTTATAGCTTAGCGTTCATTTAAATGTGTGTATGTGTGTGTGTGCTATAATATTTACGAGCCATCAACAAACACAACAAAAACAAACATTGCAATTACACTTAAGCGTTTTTATGCTTTATTGGTTGTAGCCAATTTTTTATTAGCCACGAAATTTTAGCATTTCCCTTGATTGGTTTTTTTTTGTTGTTGCTATTAAGATATTCTATTTATAGCACCTTTGAGGCAAACCTTGATAGCTTAAAAAAGAAGCGTCGCGGTATGAGTTATGCGAAAACATAAAAAAAGATTCCCTATGGATTTTCGTCGAAATTTTAGGAAATTTGAATTCCAAGTTATTTGCATTATGGCGAAGAGAAAAAAAAAATCTCATTTTGATTAATTATTAAGTTTCAATTTTATTTTTATAGCATCATTGATGTAGCATATTTAAATTTGACGTCAATCGTTATGTTATTGACATTGAAATTATCCATGCAGCCTGGGGCTTTTGTTGAGATTCTTGCCAAACACGAAGAGCACAAAATTAGATTAATTGATATTAAATTTCCTTATATTATAATAACAATATATCAATTTGAATGACAATGATGATGACTTGACACAGTGATGAAGCAAGAATCAGTCAACAGTACAAGAATGTCAGTGTTAAAGTGGTTCATTAATTTTGAGCAATTTCTTCCTCCATTGATGAAATTGCTTTCATTCAGTGAATTTGAATAATACAAATATAAAGCTTTTATGTGATAATGATAAATATTTAATGAAAGTCAAGTGTTTGTTTGCGAATGGTTAAACTGATTATGGATAAAGAAAATGTGTGCAGAATAAATCAGGAAGTGGTAAAGAAAAGGCTGTCTATGATAAGGAAAATCATTATTAGTAAAATAAATCATAGGTTAAAATCGAAGTTTTATGAAAACAAAAAATAAATTAGAAATATCACCAAAAATTCTAATTTTTTTAAGTATCCTCTGTGGAAAAGGCAAAAAAAACTTATTAAATAATTTTTTGATTGAAAAATAACTGGAGACCAGAAATTTCCAAGAATTTGTTGCGATTTAAGTAAGCTTTGATTCAAAGAAAAAATTATTAATTTCGGATAGGATTTGCGTTCTCCAGCCATTTTTGAACCAAAAAATAGGAGGGGGGGGGGGGGGGGGGGTCAACGAAAATCTCACGTCGACTTTTTAATGAAGAGAGTATTTACTATTATAGCAGATTACATCTAAAAATTATAAGGACAGTCTCACGGAAGGGAGAGAGGAAGTCCCGCCAGAACTCGCCAAATCTCAACAAGGGGAGAGGGGTGTGTCCAAATTTTCAAAAAAAAAAAAAACACCTCACGTAATTTATGGACATTCCCTTAGCAATTTTTGAATCTAAAAATATTTAAAAAAAAAATTTTTTCGACCTTTTCCAAAAAAACAGTATTTTGTTTTCCATATTCGGGCTTCGAGGATTTGTTGGAATTTCGGTAAGCTTTAATTAAAAGAAAAAATAGTTTATTTTTGACAATACTAACGCTTTCTAGTCATTTCTGAACCAAAAAATTAAACAACAAAAAAATTTGTTTTTTGGAATTTAACTAAAAATAAAAATACTGGTAACTTTTTTTTCAAAATTCGGGCTCCGATGGTATTTCAGTTAGCTTTCATTTAAAAAAAATTGTTAATTTTCGACAAGATTTGCGCTCTCTAGCGATTTTTGAACAAAAAAAAAGAACGATTTGGGACCACTGTGCGTTGGTGTAGACCAGTGGTGGGCATGGTAATATAACAAAAGGGCTAAACAACAACATCAAGCAACAAGTTCCAAGTTCGCCAACAGCACAAAAAAAAAACCCAAATTGCACTACAAACAAAAACAATTTCTACATTCGTCAAGACACAATGCGGCGCCATTGTGTTTTGTTTTTGTTTTCATTTGAATTCAAGTCAACGCTGTGCCTCGATAGCGTTAAAATTCTGGGAATTTTTTTTCGCTTGCTTGTGCGTCGAATAACGGTGACGGCAATGAGGACGGATAGGGACACTACGTGCCCACCACTGGTGTAGACCACACCTTCGAGCTTATCAAAAAAAAAAAAAAATGAACTCCAACTCGAAACAGACTATATTCCGTGATTAGTCACCATACACAGAATAAGTCTACAAATCGTTAAAATTTCCTCAAATGCACCTATTGTGCGGCCTTACTGCGCTCACAACCCAGAGATCCCGGGTTCGATTCCCGGCTCTGGCATGGTAATACACTTTTTATATTTTATAATTTTCTTTTCTTTCCAATTATTTCTTTCTCCTCTCCTTAATTTTCTGGACTTTTTTTCGAGCTCTTACCAAATTAGCACCACATTAAGCTTTTGAGCTGTAGTAAGAAAGTACATTATATCGGCAAAGCATCAATAACTGAAGTGTAATGAAGTTCAAAGGCATAACACTTGCTTTAGATCACTTTCAGATATTGTTGAGCCAGAATAATAAAAAAAATATTACCGTTGCTCAATAGGTTACCCTCATTCCTACTCTTCTATCTCCCCTTTCGAAGTTAAAACACTATGTGTCAAAGGGTTATCCCCTAAAAGTGTTAGCTTTTTAAAAAAAAATAAAAATTTAAAAATGTTTATCTTAGCTTTGTAGCTAATAGTTTTCGAGTTATACAAATAAATTCCATGTATCCCATACGAACCAAATGCCCTTTATTGCACATTCCTTCGAGCACACAGTTTTATTTAAGCTTTCAACCACATTTAATGGAAATCTCTAACGTTTTCTTTTACTAACAAAAAAAAAAAAAAACGGCTTAAAATATTTTTGAAACCATAAATTGCTTCTGTAAACCACTTTAACGTGAAAGCCTGCAATTTAAAAAAAAATCCTTATAATACAAAATTTTTTATATAATTTGTTCTTTAAGTGAACTCTGCTGAACATCACGTAATTCGCCATTTATTATTATCATTTTTTATTCTAAATCTTTCATCTGCTTGTCACGACTACACTGTGAGAGATTATCATTTTTCTTTATTTCGTCATTGCAGCCCAATGCTGCATGAACAAGTTGTTATGTATTCGTTTCATATTTTTGTATATATTTTTTTATTGTAGTTTTTCTCTCTTCTCAGATGTCAACTTGAGAAAATTTATGTTCGGACATTTTGCGGAAATATTTCATTCAATATTAAATGTCCTTTTTTGTTTAAGTTTTGTCTGGTACAACGAGTACTATATAAAGATTCAAAATGGCCTTATTGAAAACTACAAGATATTCCGCTAAAAATATGCAAATGTTTTTAAAAGCATTCTTTTGTGTAATTTCGTTTCTAATTATTTTACACAAAAAATAAGGTTTAATTTATGGATGCTAAGCAGGAATTGGCAATGAAAAAGAAAATTGTAAATAAATAACCTGAAACTACAAATCGGACAGTTACCGCTTAAGTCACGTACAATATTGAACGAAAAATTAGTGGACATTGCAAACTTGAATGAGCTGCAGACAAAGTAAAATAACACTGGTCTGCAATAAAATTTTGTTTATGTGCCCTAAAAACAAATGTTTGTTTCCAGATCGCTAAACACGAATATGCTTACCAAATTTTCACATCAGGTTTAATTTTTAAGATATATGTCGAAATCGTCGATTTTGGTCAAGTTCGCTTACAATATTTATTTAACTGTATAGTTTAAACACCTTTTCCTTTCGACCTCGAATTAGTTTAAAAAAGTATGATTTATTTCATGGACAAAAACGTTGCAAACCAGTGTAATTTGCTCTTTTTTTGTGAACATTAATAACTGGGCGCCATTTGTATCAAGCCTTAGTAGACATGTTTATTGACTCACCTTAAGAATGGCAAAATGAGGTCGGACAGAAGTTGACACATTTAGCTATAAATTTGTCGAACTGTGAATAGCTTTGAACGTAATCTTTCGTTGCACAAAGTTCGCGTGTCAGTAAGAGAAAGATCCGGTTGAAGTGACCAAATTATTACTGATGAACACCCAATTTTATCGATTTCAAGGCGTTCTCAACAGTTGTGACTATCTGCCACAATAACGTGATATACTATAACTATTGAACTCACTTATGAACATCCTTACAAAAATTGTATCACGCAAGAATTTATGCGTTTGGATTATCAGAAATGTCATAAATTTGCTGATTTTGTCCTAAAACAACTTTAAAATTATGTTGATTTTACCAAGAACATCACTTGTTTTGTTGAGGCATATTTCCAGCACTTTGAATCGGTAATTAATCAAAGTTGTCATAACAGGTCTCAAGCCAATTCACAAATTATCACGAACACCTTTACATTCCGTAAAGTAACAGTTTGGTGTTGTTTGTGGCACGAAAACGAGGAAGAAGTTGCTGTTACTGTCATTCCTGAGCGGCACAAATCGATGATATCGAACTTTTCATGGACTGAATTAGAAGATATTGATTTGACAAACATCTGATTTCAACAAGATGTCGCTACGTGCCACACAGCCCATGCCACAATCGATTTATTGCGTAAAAAGTTCGTAGGGTTAATCACAACAGATAAAGTTGTCGAATGGTTTCCAAGCCGTTGTAATTTAACACCTTTGAAATTTTTTGCCTGTGTGGTGAGTTATTTTGAAATCATTGGTCTATGCCATAGATAGGAAAAAATTTGAAAGCAGGAGCTACTTACAGCAAAAGCAACTAAAACAATAGAAAAAAAAACCCACCATAAATTCAATCTCGATAAATATAAAAAAATTCTGCGATAAACCAAAACTCAATTCCATGAATCAAGCACGAACAACATAAGGGGACGTCTATAAATTACATGAGGTGTTTTTTTGACAATTCGGACCACCCTGAGACTTTTTTTATGATTTTTAGATGTAATCTACTATAATAATGCATAGTCTCTGCAATAAAAAGTTGACGTGAGATTTTTATTAACCCTCACTCTCCCTTGGTGAGATTTGATGAGACTTTGCCGGACCCCCTGCCCCCCTATTTTGACGCACGTAATTTATGGACGGCCACTAAGTGTAGAAATAAAAGTACACTGATCAAACGAAATGAAGAAAGTTGTCCTCAATGTGCGCATTGTTGTTTTCTTGTACGATCACTTTGTTTTTTTTTGTTTTTTCTGAATGATAACATAAACAATAATACAAGTCCCATGCATGGCGCGTATAAAAAAACGCAACGATAAAAATGTGCACAGCAGTGCTGAGTGCATGTGTTGACTATTTTGGTTATGTTTCTTTAATAAAATGACGTGTTTTTGTTGTAAAGAGCTAAAATTGGCTCATTTTTTCTATGTTGCCCATCGCTGGCCTATGCCAATAAACAAGCAATATTCTGCATTCTACCGCCTTAATGAACTTCTCGCTTTCGAAAAAATGTATTTATTACGAATTTGAGAAAAGTTTCAAAATTCTAATTTTCGCTTTTTAGCTCCTGTAGAGATGATGTGTTTGGAGTTTTCTTCTTGTTAAAAAGAATAGCAGTGTAATTGTTCAGATCCATATATTTCATATATTGATGCCTCTTAATTTCCCTATAACTAACTTAAATAACTATGCACTTATGAGCAAATATTTACTGATAATCGTCCTTAATAAGTTGCATATGTTAATAATCATTCATTAACAATCCAAATATTCCCAAAACAATGTGACAATAAGTGCTCATATTTCTATAAAATTCCACGTCTAGTTCTACCACATGTACATAAATCCCATTTAACATTTATAATTAAGCTACTGTAACAAACAATAGCTATAAAACCTGTTAAGTACTATGCTAAGCACCTTTGAAGTAGCTTATACTTCATTAACACACCCGTAAAACGCCGTTGTGGCATTTAAGTGTAAACCGCATTGTTAAAATGCTTTAAGGTTTATTCAGCGAATTCCTGGAATGTTTTATGGATGGTATTTTGTTTGTGTACCCACCTTAAGCCACTCTACAAGTGTAAAAACAATAGGGGAAGCAAAAAACACTAGCGGGCAATTAAATTAAATAACAGCAACATCAACAAAAACGCAATGGACACACATCAAAGGCAATGACAATCACAAGTACCACTTAAATGGTCTAAACAGTCAGTTTGCTTGCCAAAAGCTCGTTGTTATAGAAAAAAAAACAACAACAAAAGTTCGAATAAAACGATAAACAAAGGAAAAAAAAAATACAATGAAAACCCTAACAGTTATAGCACACTGTAGTGGTGGTGGTGGTGTTGAAAAAGTCATCAGTCATCAACAGCAAAATTGTCAAATTCTGTGTAAAGGCAGCTGATGACACTATTGTTGGCTAGTCGATTGTCAATATTTAGTTATTCCCAAAGTAAAGCTGTCAAGTGTTGACTACCTAGAAATGAAAAATCAATGCTGCTTAGTTTGTTTGAAATAGGGCAAAATGTTAGCGCTAACTAATATCAGGTTAATTAAAATTAGCTTGAACATATTGTTAAAATCAGCAGATAAGATCTAATAGATCTTTTAATAACTTAAATAATAAATAAGTTATCACTTAAAAAGTACCCGAAGTTGGTTTTTTTCAGGAGTTAAAAGTTGCATTTCTATAATATAATAGTTCCAAGGTAGAGAAATCAAGTCATATAGCCGCTAGTAACTATAGGCCGATTATCGTTTCTTCTAAAAACCCTGAAATAGGTAATCGATCTTTATTGGAGTTCATTAAATGTTGTTGAATTGTCTGGGAGCGCTTTAAATTCAAAAATCTACAAATTGTAGATATACAACAAGAATATTACGCAATGTGGTGAAACATAGATTAGTTATCGTTTCTTCTAGAAACCCTGAAGCAAATAGTCGATCTAGAGTTCGCCAAAGTGACCTCATGTTGATGAAGCCTTCGGGAAGGCATTTAAATTCAAAAATCTACATCTTTAGAAGAATATTACGTACAGTTGTGAAATATACATAAATATTTATCATAAAGAGTTCAAGTGAAGTTTGCCTTTGAAATTAAGTGCACACGTTTCTTAGGTGTTGCCAATGCATATATTTTAGCTTGAATAAAATTGATCACACCTTCCTCTAAATAAATAGAATCGAAAATTAAAAATAATCATTACTAAGCACTATTTAGACCATTCTCAATTAAGTTTGGTTTAAAAACTTGAATAGGTAATTTCTTTGTTCGTTCCGAGAATAGATTTGGCTCGCCACATATGCATACCTCTTATACAAACTTTTTTTTGAAAATATTTGCATATGCGAGTATATAAATAAATACATAATTGTCTAAAAATATATATCGTTTTCTACTGTCATTGTCTCCGTTTTCGTCATCGTTACGTTGTTCTCATTTCAGTTGTTGTAGTAGTTTCAGTCCTGTACCGGATTATGTGCCGTATTCGAGAAAAGTCTAAAAAAAATGTTATGTCCTTTTTGACAGTTCTTTACTTATTTGCGTATGAATGCTGAAGTGATTATTCTGTGTGACTGATGCTTCTGTAGAGACTATCTAACGACTTTAGTTTTTTGCCTTCAAAATAATGTTTTTGATGTAGAGCTCTTTTAGTCAACTGACTAGGGCATGTCTGCTTTATTATATAAAGGTATCAGCAACTAGCTGAGTAGAAGTACCATACTCCAAACATATAGGATAGACCATTAGATAGGAGAGAGTGGCTAAAACGGCAGTCTCCATTTCTTAACACTTTATATTGTGCAAAAGCGCAAACTCGGGAATTAAGAAAGTTGGGGCGGGTGGCAAAGAAATCCATTGTTTTTTGTTCAGATTTGTTTGGCGAAGATTTTAAAACATAGCAAAATTACTAAACTGAAAATGAGTCTTATGCTCCTAACGCCACATTAAATATTCTTCAAAAAAATGTACATAAGTCGGTAATTTTTGAGTCATTCAGTTTAATTTCCTCTAACGGTTGCAAAACCATTCGGTGCTCATTTTAAAACCAATTATTTATTATGTAAATGAATCAAAAGTAGTAGTTTCTCAATGAATTCAAAATTTTACAAAATTTGTGCTAATTGAGTTACTCTTTACAACGTCGTGATGCAGTACTCTTACAAAGGACAAAGTAAGTTTATTAGGATACTTAGAAAAACATCAATAGAAGGTATGAAAACGATTCATTCATTTCCTTGTAAAATGCAAAACGTTTTCTACTCAAAAGCTGATTAATGTTAGAGAAGAAGGACAGGAAAAACCTTTAATAAATAACCAAACAATGGAGTCAGTCATTGATAAATAAATAGTATATAAATGACTTAAGGAAATAATATTTAAATGGTTCAATTACTTTTAACATAAAACTTAAATTTAATAAGTTAAGTAAGTGCCATTAGTGAAATTTGATTTATTATTGAAAATAAATTGATTTCCTGTGATGGGCAAGAACTGGCAAAGCTGATTGTGGGTATATAGGATGTTATTTGAATACTTGTTATAAAATATGTGTGGTATATTTTAAATGTCATGCAATACTTTGCTGATTTATATGATAATTTTCACTCATTATTATTCATAATAAAAAATGCCAAGCTGTGAACTCCAGCAACCACTACTGAACGATGTGCTCAGCAGAGCTCTAGACTTTACATATCGCGGTATTGAATGGACTTTCAGCAAGCATCTGAAAGACCATGCCTATGTGATGGCATACGCCTCTTCGCCATTTAACAAACCGACATGCAAGAAGAAATCACTGCCGTCAGATCTTTTTCGGAAGAAACCGTCCTGAAAATCAACAAGACAAAAAGTGTGCAATCAGCTTCATTATACGTAAATTCAACATAGAAGAATTAGATCTGCTACACAATTTACAAGTATTTACCAACTGTCTTCGCCGAATTCTAAAAAAATTAGTAACCAAGGATTATCTCTAATATCGAATTGCTCAACAGATGCTGTCAAGATTCGATTTTCATTCAAATTAAACTGTGAAAATAGAACTAAAATTGCACATGTTGCAAAAATCATCAACTGAAGTCTACCGGCAAGCATTAAAGTGGAAACCTCTGGGTAGCAGAAAACGCGCACGTCTTAAGCCATCGCTGGAACATTTGCTTGAACAAGAAATACGTACTTCGAATAAATGTTGTAAGAGTCTTGTACAGGCCTTGTGCTCGCAAAGGAGGTAAAGGGCACAACAGATCCAGCAACTACATAAATATATTTGCTATTAATGCCAGAACGCATCATTGCAAAACTAAAATTTTTACTTTTTTTTTTGTGACACTAAGCGACTTGGACCAATCTCTTACCAAATCCAATGATTACAAAACCATTGGACTTGTTTCGGTTACAGCGTATTTTCAATAGTTTCCATAAATAATGTTAGCTATTCTATAAAGCTTCTTGAAATTTTACCTCTTTGTATCATGTATTTTATACAATGCAATAGTCACGAACAATAAAAATTCACAGCAGGCATTGATGTTTCAACGTTGTGACATTTGAACTGTAATTTTTTCTATTGCAGCTAGCTAGCATTTGCAGCTGAT
This sequence comes from Tricholauxania praeusta, assembly GCA_949775025.1. Classification (NCBI taxonomy): domain Eukaryota; kingdom Metazoa; phylum Arthropoda; class Insecta; order Diptera; family Lauxaniidae; genus Tricholauxania; species Tricholauxania praeusta. The sequence goes on along the minus strand of OX459031.1, from coordinate 116,871,306 downwards.
ACAATATTTGTTTATTTTCTTTTTTTTTGCTTTTTTTTGTGTTTACTTTAAAGTGGAATTGATGCAAATTTGCTTTAAAATTTTAACTTTTTTACAGAAATGACATATGAATCTCTGTTGCAAAAAATGAATATCAGCTTAAGTCAACTTAAAACAAATGGAGTTAAAGCCAATTTTCTATTAGTTCTTGGTGAAACAAATTGAGTTTAACAATTTTTTGACAACTATAAAGTCACGTTTCGCTGTCAATTTTTAATACGACTATTTAATATAACCTTTATTGTTATTGTCATGGTCAAAAATTAAGAAATTGAAGAACATATCTCGATTGTAAAATAATTTCAATTCAAATTTTATAGAGAAAAGAACTTTTGTTGGAAGCTGGCGCTCAGCAAATCAAACAACATGAATATTATTTTTATTTTTTAATTTGAACTGAAAAACTTATGTACGTGATCAAGGGGTCATGGGTGTTTAGCACCCCAAAATAAATAATTTTGAATTTGCAGGGATTTAAGCTCAAATTAAAATATTACGTTGGCACTGACAGTGTATTTTGACATTTTGATTTAGTTTCCTTGTTAATTTTAAGGAGAGTTAAATTTTTTGTCTTTCAAAAATTAGTTTCCGAACTTTTTTTTTTTCATATCGATTCAGTCCTACTGATTAAACTATTCTTATTTTATTTATTAAGGTCTCAAATTTTTTCAGTAATAATTTGTTTAAAGTAAAACAAAAAAATTTCAAAAAATAAGCAGAAAATCCTGATTGCAACAAAAAGCATAATCAGAAGCACATACATACAAGCAAACAACGTAAATATAATTCATGTCATTTTTTAACTGAATTTTTCTGCCGAAAAAAAAAACCAACAATATTGCAATATTGCAAATAACGGCACGGTGGTGAACTACAAAAAAAAAAAAAAACAATTGTACGCTTTTTTAGGATTTTTTCGATTGAATTTTTCTGAGAAAAGAAAACAAAAACAATGCAAATAACGCGGCATCGGTTGCAAATTTGTTAGTGTGGAAGAAGCCGAAATAAGTCATTTTTTAGAATTTATTGGTTGCCCAATGATTTTAATAGTATTTTTGAGCAATACAACCTTAATTTAAAGGTCAAGGTCGTTCATAGAGTTAGAAACGTTCTATAGGAAATAAATATGAATTAAACAGAAAAAACTTAACAAAAAAATAAAAAAGTCACAAAAATATAAAAAAAAATATTTTTCTGAACTTTTGAACCAATTTCAAGAACTTTTGCGCGATTTTTACTGGAAATTTATAGTTTAAAGGGAAAAAAGTGATAAAAGTTGAAATTTTGACCAAAACTGTTTTTATCACTAACGCAAAACTAGAAACCTTGGAGAAAAATTGTTCATACAACCCATTTCTATTTTTTTTTAATTAAAGTCAAATCTGCAATAAACATACATACATATATATATGTAGGTTTTGTATATCTTACCCGGCCAAACTAATTCTTAAGATAAAAAAACTCAAAGCAAGGGTCTAGTTACGGCCTCAACTGTAACTTTACTTGGTAGCTGTTTTCTATAGCAGTCGTTCTATAATGGACGTATATAAAGTAAGGCTTGCGCACGATGAAATTAGTGCACGAATTAACTCAAATAACTTTTTAACTAAATGACATTGAAACAAGAAATATACGTTTTTTTAACAGAAATCTTATTCATGTTTACTTTTATTGCAAATATATTAAACATTATTGGATTTTTATGAATAAATTGAGTTTTTCTGAAACAACTCCCATTAAACTTTTAATCGTATCTTCAGAGATTTTTTTACTGGATACTAACCATTTTCTTGAAAAATTTTTGGTGTTTTCAGCAACCTGTTTTGTCTTCTTCATAATCCTTTTTACCAGAGCCCAATATCTTTCGATGGGTCTGAGCTCCGGGCAGTTAGGAGGATTTGCATATTTAGGTACAAATTCTACTTTGTTCTTTTCATACCATTCAACTGCAGATTTGCTGTAATGGCATGAAGCCAAATCTGGCCAAAAAAGTTGAAACCTCATCCTGTCTAATAAATGGTGAAAGACGTTTTTTCATGCACTGCTGAATGCATATTTCGGTGTTAATAGTCCCAGTTGAAACAAATGAACTGCTTCGCTTACCGCAACTGCAGATTGCCTGCCATACCAAAAACTTCTTTAGAAACTTTGTCTTTTTTTGGCTCTTAAACTTTTCTTGAACATTTCCTCTATGATCTGCAACATAAAAATCAACACCTAGAAGCTGCGAAAAGTCACCAAGTACGTAAGTCTCGTCGTCCTTAATGCAACAGTCAAATTTTTTAATGTATTCGCGGTAAAGTATTTTGGCTCCCTTTTTTGCCTTGACGTTCTTTTTGGAATTTCTGTCCGGAACTTTCTGGACTTTAAATGACTTAAGCCCTTCCTCCTTTTTAACTTTTCTGACAAAAGCCTCAGAGCATTGGACTTTCTCAGCTACTTTTCTTCCCGATATATTGGGATTTTTCTTAAAAGAAGCTATCACCTTCTTGGCAGCATTAGGATTATCAAAACCTTTATTTTTTCTACTTCCTTGATTTATACTCACGGTCAGACATTCCATATAGGTTTAAATAACACGCGAAACGGTATTCCGCGAAGTCTTAGCTTTTCTAGCAATTGCTTTGAAAGTCTAATTTTTATTTTCGTTAAATATTTTGGAAATTTTTTCACGCACTTTTATTTTGCTGCTCGTGGTGAAGCCATAAATTAACGAAAGAGTAAAAAAGTAGCACACACATTTGTACATATTTACCAAAGCCAATATGATTAAAATTTTTTTGAATTTTTTGAATCTGAACAATTAACAAGTAATAATGTGTGCACTAGTTTCATCGTGCGCAAACCTTAATTCAAGTATGATATGGTATACCATAGCCTTAAGCCTTTCGATGCAGCCGCTCATGTTAATAAACAAGGCACTTGGAATCTGTCACATTTGTCTTACTTTGCTACAGTGCTTTCGCATTAAAATTTCATTGCATATCTTTGGGCTTAACGGTAGCTAGTTTTCCTAAAATTAGTTTGGCTGTAGCATATATAAAAAAATCACAGTTGGCCTTGGCTTGAGCGTAAAATTGACCAAGGTCACTGTTATTTAACACCCTCGAAACCTTACAACTTTTGTCTAAAACATTTATCTACATCTTATTTTGTCCCCGAGATATTGGCCTGGGCTGATGAAAATAGAGCACACTGTAAATAAAAGAAATTAATATTTTTACTTTCCATTACACAATATAATTTTCTTGTGGAAAATGTGCCCAAATATAATTTTCCTTGAACCAAATGTATTTGAAAATATTTCTTAAAAGAAAAATTATAATATTCTAATTCAAATATATTCCCTTTCCATAAAAGTGTATTTTGTCATAAACATGGGTCTTCTAACCATAAATCTAATTAAGTTTTTGGCACTGTAACCTTTTCTGTGGGTTATGATAACATCGTTAAGTTGAGTGTTGTGCCGCTGAAATAGCTGACAGCTTGCTTGAAACTTTTTAATAATATTACATTCAGTCATTATTAAAACACTTGTATAGTAAAACAACCAAGTGGATATGTTTACTGTATTTTTGGCTCTAAAACAATTTCATGGATGTCAAGGGTTAATAACAAAGTGTCATAATATTTGCTAGCAGGTAAAATATTATTGTAAAAAAGCACTTAACACATAGGGATGTACTATATAAGCACATATGCAGTATATGAATGAGTGCGAGTATATCTAAAAGTTTACCTCAAATATTTTAATAGCAGCTTTTCACTATTAACTATAAACAAAGGTAACTAAAAGTTTATTTTGTGCTTTGAGATAAAGTTGGTGTGTATTTGGCTTACATTAAGCCAAACAAACATGTATATATGTATATTAATACGAACACATAAACATATTTTACCACTCAACGGCTTTTTTTCTTCGTTGTTTTTATCTTGCCTGTTTTTAGGGGTTTTTATTATCTTGAGTTTTATTATTTTAGTTTTTCGTATTATACACTCTAAAATGTATATATAATGTGTGTATAGTTATGCCTTGTATATTTTGTGTTTTGATTTACCATGGGTTTATTTACGATATGACTAAATTTTATGATCAACACATTTCGTACGTACGTTGTTTTTGTGTTTTAGTGCCATTGTTAACATTTATGGCTGACTTGCTGCCAATTATTAATTGATACCATGCTTTCAATTCCAACAACTCATATCTGAAAAATTCACACACTTGACTGCTGAATTAAGTTACCATTTAGCTCGTCAATATTTTTTTTAGTGTTCGTATAAATTATTGGAAAAACAAAAGTGAGAGCTGAAAGATTTGTTTAGCTTAACGTTGGAATTTATGATAGGAATTTTGTTTGTTGCCTACTAAAAACGCTGAGTATGTGAATTTCGTTTTTTTTTCTTTTATCGAAAATAATCATAATGTTGTACGATATACATATTTATTTTTGCACTAGCCAGCCATAAAATTAAATGTTTAGTAAAAAGCAATAAATTATATTTTCTCAATATGTTGCTAACCAAAAGAAAATATATAACAGCGTTTTTTATGTGTTATTCATGAGGTACTTGAAAAAAAAAAAAGATTTTAGATTAATTTGTTAAATGAGTCATGATAACAAAGATACAGTGCTTTCGAAAATTATACTAAAAGAAAATGTCATGTAGTTAACTTAGTTTAGTTTAAGTGAAATTCGATTTGCTAGATTCACAAATTGGAAGATATATTTTTCTTGTCATCGTTAAAAAAATTTCTTGCGTACAATCCAAATCCAGTCACAGAATTTCCATATAGCGTCAGAATTTTTTGATATTTCACCGAGAAGAAAAAAATGAGCTGTTTTTATCTCTTAAAAGTATGCAAATTTTATAGAAAATTGATATATGTTAATAGTATTTTTATTTTTAATAAAAAAAAAAGTATTGATCAAGTATTTTTTTATCACTGAAAACAAAGAGCGAAATAATTTTTGGACAATCCTTATATACGAAGAAGATTCATTTTGCACCAACATTTCTATACCCTGCACTTTGTTATTCCGTTTGTAACGCATAGAAAGGAGCGTGACAGGTATTGAAAATATGTATGTTGCCGGCCAAACTAGTTTTTAGTTTTTCCTAGGCCAAAATAGTTAATTTGAATGCCGAAAAGTATGCAATTTAATTTTAATACAAAAGCACTGTGAATAGCGAAGCCGGTGTTGCACATGTTATAGATATAACCGCGGCTGAAGGCCGTCGCGAAGCCGGTGTTGGACATATTGGAGGATGTAAATCCTGAGCCACGACCGAAGGCCGCCCACTCCCTCTTATTGACCACTTGCCAAGTATTCAATAAAATTGATAAGTTTTATTATCTTACTTCGCTACTGCCTTAGTTTTCACTAGCCACAGTGCTTTTGCATTAAGATTTCATTGCGTATCTTTAGGCTTAACGGTAACTAGTTTGGCCTAAAACTAGTTTGGCCGGTAACATATATATTCTTGATCAGCGTTACCACCTGAGTCGATTTAAACATGTCTGTCTGTGGAAATCACTATATCGATAAAATTATACAAGGTCCTAGAATAAAATTTGGTACACAAGCCACACCTTCAAGGTATTTGTGCTTGAAAATGGGTGAAATTGGATGCGTCTACATTTCAAAGACAAAACACACTTAGCAGAGAGAGAGAGTTGTTTAATGTAGTGCGACCAAATTTCTCACAAATACCAAAAATAACTTGGACAAACTCTGAAGGAAAACTTGATGTTGTTCGGTAGTAGGGCTTGCCAAAAACTAAAAATGCATTTACTAAGAAAGTTCAAAGTATGTAGTTGATTTCCATGTTCTTTGGTAAAAACAAACTTTGGTATTCAGGTATTTTCTACAAGTCTCATTATCTTCCATGTCCATAAAAACCGTTTCGGTTACAACAGTTTAACTAACTACTTAAAAATTACTTTAAAAACTGCTATCAAAGTTTCTCATTTCATTTTAACAAAACTTTATAGTTTAGATTGTTCAATCCTTTAAGAATTGTGCAGTATTAAAATTCAAAAAAAATTATTAAAATATGAAAATCTTTTGTTTCAGAATAACTAAAGCACGCACAAAATTCAAACTAATGGAAACATTCATTCCACAGAAAAGTTTTGTATGAAAAAAACATAGCACACACCAAACTTTCAACTTTATTTTCTTGGTAAACAAACATTTTATTTTACACAAAGTAAAAAACTCTCCTATTGAAATATTTTACTTAGTTGTGGCAACGTAAAAACCCTTAGTTTCAATCGAAAATATTTAAAGAATCTTTTCAAAAAATAAAAAAAAAAAAAGAGAATTATATTGACAGCACCACCTGGTGCGTTTTAAGTGGAAAATTTTGTTTTCGGTAAAAAATTTTGTGAGGCTACATATAAAAATTTGATTTTCATTGTAAATGTTTCCTATACCAGCGCCGGATTAACACTTTGCAGGGAGCGGGGCTGAAAAAAGGCCTCCTTATAAGTAGATAAGTAAATATAGTAAATTTAATGATAACAATTAAACAAGTTAATTAAATTTCGTGTAAAAATGCATTAAAATCTCAAATTACATATTGATGAGCACAAAGAAAAAATGTCAGCCCCCCCCCACAAAAAAATATTTTTCCACAACTGCACCTCACTAAATAACTTAAATGGCGAAGGGGGCCAGTAGGTGTTTGTCTAAATATGTACTGGCGGTGTGAGGAAAAAAAAGTTCCTTCAGTTTCGTTCCGAAAACATTCGCATACGTCTCGCAACATCTTCCTATTTTGGGGGCCGACGCCCCCTGCGCTCAGGGTTCGAGACCTGTAGTCCTACATTAAGCCAACGTTTGTTGGGAGCCCCTTTTAGCTCGGAGCTATTACCCCCTCCTTTATCCAGCAATGACCTCTAGACTCATAGAAAAATATTGTTTAAATTAATATTTTTTTTTGTCTATTGTGTGGACTTTTTTGTGACGATTAAATATGAAATTGCAATTCTTTTTCAGCGGAAACTTTAGGGGCTTGAAATCAGAGTTACAAAATCGTAGCAGAGATTATTCGGCAGTCAAAATTTTTTAAAAGATTTATAAGTTTTTGTGAAAGCCTTAGCTGCACTTTACTCTCAGTTTACTATTGATTAAATTCTATTTAATATGTAATCAATCAATTTGATAAATTTTTATCTATTGAAAAATCGCTTTGCATTACTTATGCAAGGATGTATACGAACAGCAAATGCACCAACGCAATTGTTGTGATACTCTTCAGTATTTCTGCGAAAAGAATTTAATGTTATTAGCAACCCATCGGGGAGTTCAATATGACTTACTGTGCAAAACGCCAGTTCAATATTAAAGAAATCGTTTTATTAATTTTTAAGTTCAATGCAGCGCTGCTAAACTTTTACTCAGCAAACTACTGACCTGATAAAACTTGCAACAAATAACTGGGAATCCCTTGAGTGCAACCCAACATAAAAGATTATGCAACTTTACTGAAAGAATGTAACTAACATCAGCATTAAATTTTTTATATCCTTTCTTTTTTTAATACTTTGTTTTTTTTCCTGTCGCAGTATAGCAAAAGTTAATAAAAAGAGAAAAACCGCTTTAGCTCAATAAAAAAAAACTAAATTAAAAGAAAATATTTGCCGTAAAAAGCTTCTGCATCAGCAGGCAACTTTCATAGAAAACTTGCTGCAATCATTAGTCACTGTAGCACCTATAGAGCGTTGTACACGAAAAAAATGTTCACAAAAGTTCTTGAATTTTTTTGTATTTTTTTTGTGATGTTTATTCATTATTGCTTTGTATTTCTCATGAATGTTACTTCAATGTAAAGCATTAAAAGAAATTCTAACAATAGTTAGTAACTAACATAATTAATAACTGATATGAATGTATCTTCATAACCAGGAAATAACATAAGTCTATATTTTTCATGTTAAAAAAAGTTTTATTTATTATTTTGAAAAATTGTACTGAGTCTTAAGAGCTTATTTCTTGTAGTTTTCGCCCACTCTTGGGAAAAATATCTGGCTAAAATTTTCCGTTAAACAAAAGCTGTTTGAAAATATTTTAATATTATAAAACTTTTACACTGGTAACAAAAATATCCCGTTCTTAATTTTACACGTTTTGTATCGCGTTTTTAAAAATTGGCTTCACACTAGCATTATTGCGTTTTTACTAACTCTTTATGGTTGGAAGTCATCACCGTCAGCTGTGCTGTAAAGTAGTAAAAATGAATATAATAAGTAGTACGGTTTTAATTGGTGTTGCACATTGAGGAATTAATATTTTCCCTCTAAATAAATCTGTGAATTAAACACACTTTAAAATAACCCTACATAAAAACACAAAAAACTTGGCCTTGGGATTCAATTTTGTATTTGTTTACTTTGTCCGCTTGTTGACTTTTTGTTATTGATGATGAATTATTTAAGTGAAACGATAGCATCGTGAAACAAAAAGACTGTCTTATATAAAAAAGAGGTCTGAGATGTTTTTGTTTGACGTCTGCTTTGTATAGATAGCTAGCCGTTTTTGACTCTAAAACGTTATAAATAAAACAAGCACAGTTTTTGATTTTCAAAGTTTTTTTAATGTTTCATTTGTTGTAATTTCGCAACAGACACTTTTAACTACGAAATATTTTTCTGAGAAATTTACTTTTTTTTTCGAGTGTATGCTCTTAAGCTTCCTTCTATTATAATTCCTTTATAATACGCTTGCACTTAGCTTAACTCCTCATCACTACTTGTTATCACTACTATGCTATTTCATATAAACGGTAATGTAGATTTATGGGGTCGTATGTAAGAGACAGTTTTTGAAATTCAAACCATTTTAAATATATATGATTAATTTTTAATTATTTAAATAAGGCAAAGTATGTAAAATATTGTTACGAAATTCCTGTCTCTAAGACGATAATTTCGATCTCTTACACACACAAGCTTATTTAATTATAAAATGATTTATTTAAATCACAAAAGCTAATTTTTACACGGTACAATTGTTTATTTTATAAACATTCAAACTAATATTAATCTGGCACTTATAGACAACTGTTTTACTTAAAATCCACTGTGTTAAAATCAAATGTCTTACTTTACTACATAAAGTCAACTGTATTACTTTATTGCTTAAATTCAACTGCTTTACTTTATTGCTTAAGTTCAACTGCTTTTCGACAACTCAGATGACAACTTTTTATACTACAGTCATCACATTCTCAAATAGTCTACTTCCTTCTAGATGGCGTATCGGCGTGGAATCCACAATTATCCAGAATGTTACTAGTACCTTCTAGATGGCGTATCGGCGTGGATAATTTCTCTCGGTTGTTGACTTTTATAGTGTACTGCAGCGCCTTTTCGGTTTATCATTTTTAGTACAAAAACTACATTTGGGCGCTATATGGTGTACAAGTATTTTTATACAGCCAGTGATGCTAGCTAGTATCGTTTAGTTTTCTTTCGTTGGTTTTTATTTCGAAAATTTTCTGGCATAAACCAAATTTCGCTACAATATTTTGACCTTATGAAACAATAGCCGCGTTTTATTCGCTTTGGTTAAACCTAAAAATGAATAAAACGCATAAGTTGAACCTTTTATAATTCTGCATTTGCTCAACAGGTGGCATGACAGTATTTGACAGAAATTCTATTTCAAGATCAGAACCTTTATGGTCGTGTGGTTGAACGGGGCCTAGCTCGGTAAGGGGCGTCATGTATCAGTACATAATTTTTTTTCAAATTATTGCTGTCAAATCATTTCAAACTGTTTTTATAGTGTCGCAGACGCTAAAACCAAAGTTTTCTTTTCGTTCTCTGTTGTTTCATCACTGTATTTATTTTTATTATGTGTTTCTATTTTAATATTTCGGCCTAGCAATGACTGGATGCACGGCCTCGCGTTACTTTAGAACGCTTCTTCAAAATTCCAGCACAGTTGCCATATATTTTTGATTTTCACGCATTTGTATGAAATTTTGGTTTAACCAAACCCAATAAAACACGGCTATATTCGATTTTCTTCCATGAAAAAATGTGAATAATTTTTCTATATTGTTTTCTAAAAAAAAAAAATTAAAGTTCGATCGTTTTGAGTTTTTTGATGGAATTGTGTTCATTACACTAAACTTCAAGTAATTTCATTCTCAGGCACTTCAAAAAGGCACTAGATGTTATACTTTTTTGATAGCAAAGTGAAGGTTTTCCTTTCATCATTTTAGAGGCATTAACAGTTTTTTGCGATTTCTAAACATTTAAAGCCGTTCTGTGCGCCCACTCCTCCATTAATCTGTTAGACTTGAGATCTTGCCTTTTGCTTACAATTAAATGGCTTCAAATTCTCATTGGTATAGATAAAAATGACTCTTGGCTCAGACACCTTGGTACTCCTCAAAATCAGTCTTCCGGTTAGGCTTCTTCTTCCCAAATTTAGATATAAATAAGGTACATGAGTTGAACGGCTATCTCCGGTGAGGCTTTAAGCAGAATATGCGATTTTTTAAAGATGTTATTATCCTTATGATCTCTGGCATACGAGGCCACTCGTTATAGTCGTTCTTGAGAAAACGGGGTATTGAGAGTACTTTCAAGTTTATCAAGCTGTACAATTGATGGTCTCCAAAAATGTTCTAACATTGCTCGTTTGCGGCGTCTTGTCTCTAGCTCTCGTGCCTTGTTTCTCTCATCCAGTGCTTTCTGTTTTGTGGTCTAAATCGTTGCAAATATCTAGAGAACTAATATACCAGAATGCACTAACCTATTGCTTTTAATTTTAGTGATTTTAATCAAACAAATATCCATTAGTTACATGAAAAACACATTCACCCTTAGAGATATTTACGCATCGTTTGATTTGGTATCTTACAATCAAATTACAATAGTTAATGAGTTTTTGTAAAATATCTAAAATCATTTCCCATGGCGCCTTTAATGAAAAAACAACATTTTAGTTTTATATCTCATCAAGTTTGATGCTCAATAGGTTATAGTGGATGAAAGCTCCACTTTGTGGCTCAAAATACTTCATAATTCGCATTGGGACAACTCTTACTAACATTACACTTATTTTTCAATAAAATTCAGTACTTTGTGTTCGATACAGCTAATGTAAAAAGAATCATTTAAAAAACAACTTTCATTTAATGGAAAAATTAAATTTCAATTAACCTAAAAGCATTCGTGGTAAAACTAATAGATGGCAAACAGTTTATTAGCGTAAATGTGTAGCAATTAAAGCAGAAAAAGCATAACAAATTCGATTAATTTTTAGTCAAATTTTACTTAAGTTAAGTGCAATATTTGTTGCACCAAAAAAGTATGCAATAGTTTTTATAAATTGCAATTAGATGTTAAGCGCATTTAATGGGGGTTTTGTTTAGAGTTTGGTACTTCTCAGTAATGAATAATCACCAAAAAGTCAAACAAATTATCCCAAAATCGTCGAAGCTTAGATTGTTTGTACAATTTTTGTATTTCATTTCACTCTAAAAAGAAACGCCCGTCACATAAATTAGGTAGATCAACTTTATGTAATTGTTTCTTTTTCTTACTTTTATTTATTTTTGTTTGTTTTAGCTTGTGACATTTTATCACAGCTCTTTCTCATCACAACTAATGGATCAAACTTGCTTATGTTCATGTTGCTAAATTCAATACTCATGTTTTCGTTTTCTCTTATCTCATTTAATATTCTCGACTCGTTTTGTAATCTTTTAGCATAATTTAAGACATTTTCGCAGTCGAACACCTTTTGTGGGACGTGTGGCGGGTTTGGTAACCTTTTTAATGGTATTTATTGTGGAAAAGTTTCACCTCGTTGCTATTTTCGCAAAAGTGTTCGCCATAATTTGCTGGTACTTTTCAAGTTTTTCCTGTGGTATGCATGTGTAGGTATTTTTGTGTAGGCGCCACACTTAAGCCTCATTTAAATAACACTTTTCGACAATAACTGTCGTATGAAGACAACACACATAAAGAAAAATGTGCTTAGGGTGGATACTAACATAATTGTGAATTTTATGAGACAAAATTAGTTTAGTGTATTTAATTTTCTGTCTCTTCTGTGTTTTCAGAATGAAACTGTCCACTCGGCATGTAACGTATCGTACCTGCGATATTTCATTTGAAATATTGCAAACGGAACATTATAGAAATTGTATTTATGTATTTCAAATGTAATGAATGTTTCACATGCAATAATTCTGAAGTGTTTCTAAAATGTTGCAGATTAAACCTTTCCTAATCCTATCAAATTAAATCTTTCTGTCATGTTATAAACAAAATCTGTCACATGAAATCATTCTGAAGTGTTTCTGAAAGGTTCCAGATTTAATTGAATTTTTCTTAAAAATACATTTTTTTTAAACGTTTTTTAAACATTAAAAATATCCACATTTTATTTAAATCGATATTAATATATTTTCAAATTTTGAAAAATAAATCGTAATTTTTATCAATGATCTATTTTCTTCAAAATTTTTCGTAGTATAATTTTATTTATTTGCCAAATTTTAAGTCGAAAAATGTGCAAACGATAAGATCTATCTTTTTTGAATTTTCAATGTTAATTTTTATAGTTATCTGTGATGAAAAATATCTAGATGCGTCCTTTTGAATAACTAAAGCATACCTTTGATTTGGATCGGTTTTTTGCCAGCAAAGATTGGAATTTTGATTAGCATCATGCTACTACCAGAAATATGACAAAAGTTATTGAACCAAAATGGAGAAAATATTATTCAATTAATTTTTATACACACGTAACGTTGTTTTTTCATAATGAAATTACTCACTTTACATCACATTCTATCTTTTCTCTTCAAAAGTGACAAAAAAAAAATCAATATAAATAAAGTTTGTTCTTTGAACTTCGAAGCCAAATACAAACGGTACAAATGAAAAAAAAAAAAAACAACAATAACAACACAGAACTCAAGAAGCAGCATAACAAATGAAACAAATGAATAGACTTAACCCTAAACAATATATAACTTTAAAAAAACAAAAAAACAAGTATGCAATAACCTTCCTTAGCTCAAATATGTAGTTTTAACAAAAAAATATTCAAAGCGGTTCAGTATATTTGGCTCCAAAGCGTTACAAACCATTTCCATGTAAGCATTTTATATAAATATTAAATTAAATTACTTACCGAGTAACCCAACATAATTCTGAAATGTTTACGTAGACTACAGCTGAATTTATGCTTAAGAACAAAAACTTTTTGGCGGCACAGTTTTGATAAAATGAAAACATAATGTATGTGGCACCTTAGAGCACTTATAAACAAACAAACAAACAAACATATATACGCATACATCCGTTCGCATTTTGCAACGACAGCAGCAAATTTGCGCGCTCAATTAATCCTGTCACAAAACTCCTGCTAAGGTTCAACAAAATAAGCAAATAAAGCACATCCAGCGAACACCGAAGAACTTTGTAAAGGTTAATTTATTCCAACTTAATTATTTCGTGTGTTTTTTGAAAACTGTTGCTGTTTTATTTTTTTGAAAGCTTCCTTTTGTGTACAAAATTTATGCAAAAAGTCTTAGATTCAAATTCCGGAAAAAAAACCTTACTGATTGTTGGCTTAACACAAAAATGGAATTTGCGTGTTAACATGTTTATTTATACACTCGTACTTTCGTCATTAAGCAAGTTAATAATTTGTAAATAATTCGGCGTAATCTGCTGCAAAATAATGTTTGCTATGTGTGTTAGGCTAGGACTTAACAGCAGAATTTGTGCAGTGGGAAGCTAATTAAGTGTTGATTTGTCGAGGCATAACGAAGGGCTTAGTATAATCTTGACATTTTATACACTGGTTCCGCTACCATACAAAGGTGTATCAGCATTTCAAACTGCAACGATTTGTATGACTGATGGTGGTCAATGATGTAATATGTTACGATTATATTGTAGGAGTGCATGTAATGCAAAAAAAAAAAAAACATTTATTCTCTAGAAAACATTTTTGAAATTTTTTAGCAAAATACTGTCGTGATTATAAAAGATTGAACAGATTTTTATTTAGAAAACAAAAATCTTTCACAGCTACATATAAAAATGTTGCTTTCTACGCTTAAAATTAATAAATAAAAATCAATACGCAGTTTTTCATTTTTTTAAAATGATAACCGTTATGCTCCTTGATTACTACATTTGATAAATAGCAGTTAAACTGTTTTGACAGCAATGCTACGATTGTTGGTTTTCATTCTGCGGATTAAAGTTTCCACTTGCACTTCAAAACAAAAGAAAAATAAAAATGTAGAAATTAATTAGCTGTCAACAACGAGACAAAATCTTGGACTTCAGCTGCTAAATGAGTTTGCAGAGAATTTCGTAATGCATTTGATTTTGTACGTTGTTTTTATTGGTCTCAATAAAATGAAAGAAAATTAATTAAAACTACAATTTATTTTCAAGGAATTTAAACTTGTTTTAAGCGTAAGGATAATGTGGTCAAATTAAGGTTAAGTTATGATGAATATCGTTTGTTGTAGCACACGGTGCTTTATAACGCGAGATAAACTAAAAAGTAAAACAGCCCTTTCGCTCAGAACTAATGAGTTGGCTTTCATTCAACTTTAACGTCACTTTTCTTAACTCGACTTAAGCTATTTTTGCTTGTTGCCACATCATTTATTCAACATAATTTTCATATCCTAACCCTATTCAAGTTGTCATTATATTTGTGTAACGCAGATAAGTGGGCGTGGCAAACATAGAGAAGTGTATAAGCTATTTATCAGCGTCGCCATCTAAGCATAGTTACTTAAGGTAGTGTAAAAAAATTTCACACAAATACTAGGAATGTCTTGGTTTATCACCATCAAGTGTCCGCATTTTGATAAGAAGGCGTGGAACATCCCATGTAAGAAAAAGCTTCAAAACGTTATACTAAGAAGATTAGTTAAGGTAAAGCAAGCAAATGTCACACAAATAGATACAAAGAATGATTCGGACAAGCGCAGAAAAAAAAATGGACTTTATTCCGAAAAGAAGGCGTAACACCTCCCAAAAATTTTAAAACGTTACACTGAGAGAATTATGTGATATAATTTAACCAAAATTCACTTTAACACAAGTTCTGGTTTGGAAAAACACTCGATAAAAAGATTGCAGATTTTGAGATGAAAATGTTTCATCTCCAATTAAAGCAGCGTTGGGCAAAATAGCAAAAAAGAGCCAATTTTAGCTCTTTACAACAAACAGTTCGTTTTTTCTTAAGAAAAACAACCGAAACAACAAGCTCACCACAACCATGCATATTTTTATCGTTGTGTTTTTTTTTATTACGCGCTATGCATGGAATTTGTATTATTGTTATTGTTGCCATCATTCAGAAAAAAAAACAAAAAAAAAACCGATGCGCGAGTTATATCACCCAAACATACAGCTACAAACAGTGGCATTAAGAGTACCATATTGTAATATAATATAAAATAAACAACTTGCTCGTTTCATTGTACGACGCAGATAATTCATATGATGGGACAATATGTGCCAATTGTCTACATCTAGAATTTAAGTTTCAGTTTAAGTTTGCAGTTCAGATAATAAACGTTTCAATAAAAATAACCACAGTCTTTCGCTCCCTAACTTAAATATATATAAATACATATTTAACTGGCGCAGTCGGCGGAAGTGGTGAAAATTTTTTTTTTGAAATAAATACGTATTTAATATATTAAAATATATACGTATATCAAAGAAAAAAGAACCAGAGAACACAAACATTTACATATGAACTAAAAGGAAGCTGTGAAAAAAAAAAAGAAAAAACGTGAAGCTGAACCAACTTTACTCAAAAAAAAAATATAGTAATAAAACTATTTAAAATGGCAAATCCAGCTGATGTAGCAAATATGCAGCAATGTATTGTGGCGTTGACAAACTTGATGGTACAACAACAGCAGCAGCAAGTTATCTCAACGAGATCGAGAATTGAAAGAGAAACGCGATTTTTACCAACTTTCACTGGACAGGAAGGAACGTTACATGGATTCATCGCAGCAGTTGATGTTGTTATGGAGGAATACCAAAATCAAGAAGAGGTATATAGTGTAGTGCTGAATACAAAAATACAAGGGCAAGCGAGGATGATCCTGAATGTGAATATACCACAAAGTTGGGCAGAATGCAAGGCCAAACTCAGACAACATTATCGCCCAAAACAGGACCAGCTAACATTGACTAGGAAGATAAACAACTTAAGAGTGAGTAGTATAAAAGATTTAGATGATAAGGTAAGGGAATTAGTGGAAGACATAAGTGAGATTGCGACATTTGAAGACAGTGCTCAATTGACGGATATTTTTGGGGGCATGTTAATTCAAAGAATTAAGGAATTATCGGCAGGGACTTTCGCTTTCGAAATCATGAAGAAAATGGCAGTGCCCCAAATAAGGGAAAGTATCTCACAATTTATTGGATTAGATTATGGAAACCTAAATTTGCGTTTAATTCTAAAGAAAAATGAGAGATTGGATAGTAATGCATTTAACAATAGGCAACAGTCAAGTCATAATAAGAATGGAAAAGGGCAACAACTAGATAGCACAAACGATGGTGGTAGTGGACAAAGGCAAAACAATTCTAACCAACAACAAAATTATAGACGATCAGGAAATACGAGACAATACTACAATCGTAACAATGACCAAATGCAAGGGAGCAGACAAAGTAGAAATCAAAACGTACAGCAACCTGAAGCAATGAGTGTGGACAACATGAGCCAAGGCAATAATGAAAATAATAATATAGATGTTTTTTTTCTCAATTAGCCTCGGACCCACATAAAATATTTATAAAGGGAACTGTAGAAGACGAACCATTTTTAATATTAGTGGATACGGGATCTACGATAAGCATATTAAACCAAAATAATGTACATTCATCAAAATATGAAATTTTAAGCGACTATTCAAAAAATATTTACACAATAAGTGGCGAAGTCAAAACAAAAAATGTACTTGCCATGACAAAACCTCCTATAGAGTTTCAATTCGCAGATAACAGCAGAATAAAATGGGTAGCAATGCCAATAAACAAACCGTACAACTTTTTGCTAGGTATGGATTTTATACATAAAAACATCAAAGAAATTAGTGTAGAAAAGAAAACCATAAAGTTGAAAAATGATATCGTCATTCCTTTCATATCACAATACTCAGAAGATGTGTGTGTACTTGAAGTAAGTGGATTGAATGATTTCAATTTTAATGAACTAAGTGATGAAGAAACAAAGATTGTTGAAGATTTAAAGAAAAAATACAGTAAATTGTTCTATAATGAAGGAGATGCATTAACAAATACTACTACTGTAGTACATAATATCAAAACAACTACTGACCGACCAATCAATTCCAAGTTGTACAGATACCCTCCAAAATATGAAGAGGAGGTTCGCAAACAAATGGAAGAAATGGAGAGGAGTGGTATTATACAAAAAAGTAGAAGTAAATACAGCTCGCCAATCATTGTAGTTCCAAAGAAAAAAGATCAAACCGGTGAACAAAAATTTAGAATTGTGGTAGACTATAGGCGTCTTAATCAAGTGACCGTCTCTGACAAATACCCAATGCCAATTATAGATTCAATTCTAGATAAGCTGGGTCGTGCTCAGTTTTTTAGTACCATAGACTTAGCTAAAGGCTACCATCAGATTCTGATGGCAAAAGAGGATAGGGAAAAAACCGCATTCATTGCACCCTGTGGTCTTTATGAGTTCATTCGAATGCCGTTCGGGCTAAAAAACGCTCCGGCGACGTTCCAGCGTCTCATGAATGAAATCTTACGAGACTACATTAACAAAATATGCGTTGTGTATTTGGATGATATTCTCATATTTTCCACTACACTAGAAGAGCATAAAAATTCCTTAAAAAAAATACTTAGTAAATTGCAGGAGCATAATTTGAAAATTCAGCCAGATAAATGCTCATTCATGAAACGAAATACACCTTTTTTGGGTCATATACTTACAAAGGAAGGTATTAAACCTAATCCTGAAAAGATACAGGCTATAAGAGGAATTCCCCTTCCTAAAACAGAAAAACAATTGAAAGGGTTTTTAGGCATGACGGGGTTCTACCGGAAGTTTGTAAAAGATTATTCTCGAATAGCGCACCCCATGATAAGATATTTACAAAAAGGAAATAAAGTAAACCAGAATGATCCTCAGTATATAAGTGCTTTTGAACACTTGAAAACTTTAATTTCCACTCATCCCATTCTGAAATATCCAGAATTTGATAAACCTTTTGTAGTGACTACAGATGCCAGTGACTTTGCGATTGGTGCGGTTTTATCGCAGCAAGGGCAACCAATCTGCTATGCATCAAGGACTCTCAATAAGCATGAGAGAAACTACAGTACAATAGATAAAGAGTTTCTTTCAATAATATATGCTGTAAATTACTTTAGACATTTTCTTTGTGGTAACAAGTTTGAAATAATTACCGATCACGCCCCGATTAGATACCTAAATTCAAAATATAAAGGGAAACAATTAGGTGCTAGACACCAAAGATGGATATTACAACTTCAAGAATTTGATTACAATATAACTTATAGGCAAGGCAAGGAAAACCAAGTTGCCGATTTTTTAAGTAGGCAGGAAAATGCCCCATTAATAAATGCAAAGAATGAAAACGAATCGAATTTTAATTTATCTGAAACTGTGCATTCAGCTGAAGAAGAAGATGCTTTTTGCGTCTGTATAAAAAACGAAATAGTTAATAAATACAGAACGCAAATAATAGTTACCTTCGCAGCTCAAGATAATATTTTCACATCTCATGGAAGGAAAATCATTGAAATAAATCCGGCAGATCGAGAAGAATCCATTCAACAAAAACTCATAGAAAATGTTGAAAAGGGAAATGTTGGAATTTTTTCCGAAGTATCAGATAGAGATTATTATAAGATACAGTTAATAATAACTGCAATTTTTTCGTACAAATCTGACATCAAGTTCATAAAATGTACAATGAGAGCAAATGAAATAGAATCAGAGGAGGAACTCCATAAGCAAATTTCTTTGTACCACACTAACGAGTCATTACATAGTGGAATGAACGAATGTTACTATTCTCTTAAAAATAAAATATATTTCCCGAAACTGAGAAATCATATACAACTTATCATTACTAATTGTAAAAGGTGTCAAGAGATAAAATACGATAGGAAGCCTCTAACACCCAAGTTTAAATTGACAGAAACTCCCAAAGAGAAAAATGAAGTAATTCATCTTGATATATTTCATATGAAAAAAAGATCTTTTGTCACAGTGATTGATAGGTTAACAAAATTTGCTGTGGCTTATAATATAGAGGATAGGAACTGGAGAACAAAAAAACGTATAATAACAGAACACCTTGTTAAATTTGGCAAACCGAACAAAATAATTTTAGATAATGAATTTAAAGCAGAGCAAGTAATTTCATACCTAAACTCAGAAGGCATTGATATACATTTTACTACACCTAATTCACACACTGGCAACGCCGACATCGAGAGACTGCACTCGACTTTGATAGAAATAGTAAATGGAATTGACGAGGATGATTCAATAGAAGTAAAGATCCAAAAGGCAATCGGAATCTACAATAATAGATATCATACATCGCTAAAATGTACTCCAAAGTATGCAAAAGAGGTTGAGCAACCATCTACACTATATGATAGATTAGAAAACAAAAAAAGAAAAGTGATAGGAAACCGAAATAGAAACCGGGAGAATTATATAGAAGAAAGGGAAGAAGGCCCTATTAAAAACTATAAACGAGTTAGGCACAAAGACGAACCCTACTTCAGAATAACCAAACTAAGAAACGTACATCCAGCCAATATTAAAAGACCTCAAAGAATGTTAAGAATAAATAGCCAACAAGAAACCTAATCTCCAATCATCTTTCAGGTTATGTGGAAAATATTACTAATTATGATAATGATAATGTGTAATCAAAGTATCGCTTTCAACATTCAACCGATAACAGACGAAAATGGATACATGGAACTAAATACTGACTTGGAAATTATTGCGACAAAGTCCGACTTAATAGTACACAAAATAAACCCTTCCGAAATATTAGGAATACTGAATTTAATGAGTCTTAACTTAGAGCCATTGCGACAGAACCATAAAATGATCATACTAAAGGAAATAGAAATTTTGAGGAGCAAAGTAAAAACTTTAATACCAAAGCAGAATAGAAGCAAGAGAGGCCTGATCAATGCAGTTGGAAACGTTTATAAATTTCTTTTTGGTACTATGGATAATACAGACAGGGAGGATATAGAATTACATTTGAACACAGTAGACCTAAACTTACACAATTCGATAACAGCTCTTAATCAGCAGGTCAAAATAAATGACTATTTTAATAAATCATTAGAGGGAATAAGAGATGCGATAAATCAAGACAGAAAAAATCTAGTACAGTACTTAGACAAATTAGATGCTACTATAAAAGAAGTTATGCTACAAAATTTATATCAAGAACAATATTTAATGCTTACTATACTAAGAAATAAGATAGATCATATACAGAATAGTATAAGTAGTGCACAATTTGGAATTATAAGTCCGAATATTCTCATTAAAGACGAAATAAACGATTATGATATAGATTTAAATAAATTAAAATATATTCGAACATGTTTGATAGAATATAATGGGCAAGAATTATTGTTTATAATAAAAGTACCGAAAGAATTTGTAACAGTTAGGTTAAAATCAATTATTCCCATAACAAACTCTAAATGTAAAGAGATAGATTCGGAAATAGAAGTACAATTTGAATATGAGAACCAAACATACAAATTTGAAAATAAACATATACTTAATGAATGTAGAATATCAAAGCATTGTAGTATAAGAAAAAATTGTAAGCTTGTAACAAACAAGGCCGTTGAAATTATTGAACTAGACAAAGAAACAATAATACTAAAAAATATAAGAAATGTTCAGATAAATAGTACATGTCAATTTAAGAATATGGTATTATCAGGAAACTATATGATTCAATATAGAAACTGTTCTATAAAAATACTTGAGCATTTTTTTCAAAACTCCAAAACAACTTATAAAGAAAGATTTATTTATCCTAAGTCAAAAGTTGAAAATAATTTTACAGAAAAAATAACGTTTGAAGAGATAAAATTTGTTAATGAAAAAAATTTTGAAGAGATAAAAGAATTGAAATTTAGCCGAAATGTATCCTCGGGTATAAATCTAACTTTTATTATAATTCTGATTATTATTGTGGTATTTATGAGTTGTCAATTTAAAAAGAATAATGTAAAAGTTAAAATACATGAAAAAAGAATTCAGGAGAATTCAAGAACTAGCGGTGGAGGAGTTATATCACCCAAACATACAGCTACAAACAGTGGCATTAAGAGTACCATATTGTAATATAATATAAAATAAACAACTTGCTCGTTTCATTGTACGACGCAGATAATTCATATGATGGGACAATATGTGCCAATTGTCTACATCTAGAATTTAAGTTTCAGTTTAAGTTTGCAGTTCAGATAATAAACGTTTCAATAAAAATAACCACAGTCTTTCGCTCCCTAACTTAAATATATATAAATACATATTTAACTCGCGCGAACAAGGAAACAACAATGCGCACATTGAAGACAGCTTCTCTCGTTTCGTTTGATCAGTGTACATTTATTTTTACACTTATGTTGTTGTTGCTTGATCCTTAGAATTGGCTTTTGATTTATTGCAGAGTTTTTGTTCTGCTATCGAGATCGAATTGATGGTGGAATTTTTTCTGTCCTTGTATTTGTTAGTTTTGTTGCTCTTGCTGTAAGTAGCTCCTGCTTCGAAAATTTTGCCTACCTATGGATTGAAGCTTAAATTTAAAATCGCTGTACTAAGAGGTGTTCAAATAAATGTTGTCAAATTAAATATGGAAATCTTTGGCCAAACCAAATGAAATTTTAAGACCAATACGCACTTTTAATGTTTGTGCGGTGTAGGGTTTTTAATTTTTGGTGATGTTTTCACAAAATTTCTGACCAAACTTTAAACGATCGAAAGCTTAATTAGTAAAATATATCTTTTACATAATACATATAAAAAAATAGAAAAATTAATTAATATGAAAACATTTGCCGCAAATAAGCATTGCAAACAGGCATTATTTTCTCATAAGAAAACGCCCAAGGAAACGCTCAAGGCATATATCGTTGCGCAATGGCAACACAGGTGTTCCCGTGGAAGATGCGGAATTAGAATATGCAACGAAGGTTGGTATAATGCAAATTATGAATTCTAAGGATTGTACTGAAGTTTGGGACAAAGTTTGGTGGGAAAAATATATTGTTTATGTTTACATTTGCATTGTTTTTTCAGGTGCAATGTTAACAGTGTTAACTTATACATGCCGTGAGTAAGCTATTTTTCTTAAATATGTTCTTATTTTAAAGTTCTTGAAACGTTAAGCATCCTCGTGATAGTATATTACCTCCAGCTATTTTGCCTGTTATTTGATATTAAAAAAAACCCATAAAAATTTATAGTAACATAAAAATCTAGGAAACTTGCGCACGTCATTATTGATTCATTTTGAAGCACATCATCATCATCATCATTTGCAGTAAAAGTTTTTTCAACGCAATTTGAAAATATTCATTCTGAGTTATGCACACAGAAAACAAATAAATGAAAACTTATCATTTCTTAGACTTAAATACTTTAACTTCATTAAATCACAAAATTAAATACATGTGCAGTGTTTTCTAAAATATTTTATCAAAAAGTAAAGACTTTGTTTAATTATCAATACCCTTAGCGATGAGAATAATAAATTTTTCAAAACGATTTCAAATGACTTGAAACTCTTTGGGACCAAAATTCTTATAAGACTTTGTTGACTAAAAATTTCATAATCCCCAAATTTAAAGTCATATCATCCAAATTTATCAAACTCGAGAGATTACAATAAGCCAGCTCCAACCGTTGTACGTTATAGTCCCGGAAATAGCTTAAGTGTAGCTGATAATTGAAATAAGCGTCAGTCGCCAGAATCGTGGTGGGCCTGGTTGTAAGAGGCCGACGACAGAAATGTTGCTCAATAACTCGGAAAGTAAGCCACAAGTAGAAAAATATGCTTAGACCAATGTTCTAGAAGAGATGAAAACACATCGATTCCATGCCCGAAACATTTCCGTATGACTAGATTTGACCCACCTTTGCAACTTCAAAATGTAATTTAAAGTTTTTTTAACGATTGAAGTAAAGTGAAATAATTTAATTTTCAATCATTTTCAAATTCACAATGCAATTTAAAGTTGTTTGTATTTAAAATAAAAGGTAAAAATGTTATTTTTACTATTTTCAACTTCAAAATATGTGACTTTAAATCAAAAATAAAATTTTTAAATTGGCAATGCCATTTTTCCAATCGACCTCAAATTTTAACAGAATACTCTTAAAGAGTTTTGCTATCAAATAATAAAAAAAAAGAAAAATGAAAAAAAAAAAAAAAAAAAAAAAAATTTCAGGTCCTACCCCTCCCCCCTTAAAGAAGTGAAGTCAATAACTGTATATCCCAGCACATTTGATATCGGAGACAAAAAAATAAGTTTTGCCTGACATTGATTTTAAAAGTAATTTTTTTACCTTACCAAAACTGTATGAATTCGTTCTATTCGATTGGCCTGAAACAATTTGGATGTCTTGGCTTGCACACTAAAATTATTCCATTTTAGTGATACCATCAGCTTAAGAAATATTTACAAAACTTTCATGTTTAGTTTCATCTCTCTCACCACTATTTGCTTCTTCGTTAATGAACTTCTAACTATTTCTGCTCTGCTGTTTTGAATTTTCCGTTCTTTGATTATTTCTTTAGCTTGTACGTTTCCTCGTGCTGCGCGCCCATTATTCAATTAAAGCCAACGATGACGATGAACCAAATATGCAAATCGAATGCGCAACCAAAGTAGCAAAAACATTTAATAAATTCAATGAGGAAAACTCAAGCACGTGAAGGGTATAACTAAAGGAATTGCTTAATTAGCCTTAGTGAACTTAGTTTCTCACTACGTTATAAAAGCCAAAGTTGCTGTATCAAAAAAAAAAAAAAAGAAAAAAAAAAATGTTTGGCATTGGCATTTATCACAACAGATGAATGTAATGATAACTCAGTACAGCGTTGGGTGGGCCATAGCAAATGGAGTCAAATTTGGCTCAAAAATAATAAGCATTTAATTACTTTTTAACTGAACTGAAGCAATTTACTGGGCTTATTTTAACGTAAAAAAACTTTTATGGTTACTTTCGAAAATTCTTTCAAAATAGAAAGCATTATCAATATCACTTTATCAATAATAAACCTATCAAAAAATTATGGAAATCAAAAAGAATGTACTTTGAGATAAAAAGGTTAATGAAGTTTATTGGCTATCCTTGATGTCCTTGAATATATTTTTTTATACTTTGGCTTTATATAATTTTTAAATTTGTTGCTTTTAATGACGTTAAAATGGTTGCCACGTGATGTTTGTGTGAAATTTAATGAATTTTTGAAAAATATTCCATTTGGCGAAGTGTCAATTTTCCAGCCTCAATATCTCGTGAACTAAGGCTCAGCGAACAAAACTGTAATACTGTTTTCGAAGTCTTTATGCAAAACTTAACCAAGTCGGAGAAGATCATGACCCGGTTGATAAAACAAATTTGAAATGTCTCACTATATTATCCGCAATGTAACTTTTTCAAACAGCTTCTACTTTTGCAAATATATAGTTTTTGAGATATGTATGTCATACGAGTTTTAAAAGCAAAAACCTTTCTATCTAGAAAATTTAAAAATTTTTTTCTGCTGATTTTCATGGGATCAAAATATAATTTTTTCCATATAAATTTTCAGCTTAATTGTTTGTAAAGTTTCTAGGAAGCTCTTGCTTTTAATAAAAAAAAAATTCCATTTTTTAAGAACCACTCTAATGTATTATACATTCATACCGAAAAGCATACATCTACATAGCACGCACCAGCATTTTAATTATTGTGCTTTGACTGCCACATTCATTTGGTGTTTGCCACTCATTTCATTTTGGCTTGCGTTCGCCATCATCTTTAGCATTGTACGTTCACACACAAAATACCACCGCAATGAGTGAAAATTTCTTCTCGGAAGCGGATGTTGCTACCGCAGACAATTGCAGAATTGCCAATGCGTGCATTTATTTAATAAAACAAAAGTGGACTTAATGTAGTCCTCTTACAGGAACCCTGGTTTCATGTTTTCAAAACGCCGCGCTTCAAGCTGGTGGTGGCCAATATTGAAGGTTACACCAGGGCATACATTCTGGCAAAGGCTTAAACTTTTGGTTGGCTTCATCCTACATCGCTTTAGTTTCACAAGTTCAATATATGGGCATAAATAGTAGATCATCAATAAGCTCTATATCGTACAGCTCTGACTAAAAGTACGATATGTTAATAATTTGCATTTGCATTTAATTACGTTTATGCACTTTCACTAACGAAGCTCCCATGTGACATTTACTTATATTTGCGTGTATTTAATTTAATAGATGAGTGTCTGTTGGTGTCTTCAGAAAAGACAGAAATTCGATTTAAGTCTGTTTTTAATTAATTTCGCATAAAATGTGATTTGTTGAAAGAAAACGTGGGTCGATCCTTACGGCAAATGAATTTTTGAGATTAATTTGGTTTAAAAATTATAGAAACATAAGCTTCCCACTCGAAACTTTACTCAAAAAATGTATGTGATTTGATGAAAGGAAACGTGGGTTGATTTTTATGACAAATGAATTTTTGAAATTGGGCATTTCCATGGGTCCCGTTCGACCGTCGAACTTATTTGAAGTAAAAAAAGTCAAAATAAAACAGATTTCTATTTTGACAATAGGCTTAGCTTATAGCTCTTAATTAGCTCTATAATTGGTACTAAGGTTGAATTTGAGTAATTTTTCGTTTTCAAGATAATTGCAAAAAACCAGGTGTCGCACGGGACAAAAACTTCCATTTACGTGGAAATGCTCATATGAAATATTACGTATTGATATCAACTTAAACGATAAAAACACAAGGAACACAAGAGCTTAGCCAGAGACAACTTAATTTTGAAGACTTTTCAAACTCAAAAACTATTTAGTCGTAAAGACGAATCTGTCAAACCACATACATTTTTTGAGTAAAACTTTGAGGGATGTTTCCGAGAGTAAATGCTTGGGGCTACATTGGAACGTCTTTCTTAAGTTACTGGTATATACCGGTAAACGATAACTGAAATAGTTTACTTTACCTTTTACCTTTCCAATTTTCGTTATACTGTCATTTCCTCTGTTGATCAAAACAAAATATTAATTCTTTACTATATTACCTTAAATTCCTGTTTTAAATTTCGCTGAAACCTAAATTTTTTATAAATTTAAGACATAAGTTCAACTCTCTTAAGAATTTATTTAAATTTTACAAATTCAGCACCATTTAACAAATTTACCAACAGCTCGCTCGAAGAAAATTTTATGCAAAAACGCACACAAAATTATTAAAAATGAATTAATTTGATTTAACTTTTTTTTTTTTGTGCGCTTCATAACTTTTTACAGCATCATACTAGTAGTAGTGCTTTGTGTTTGGCGTCTCAAATGAAGTCCTTGTGTATACTTAAACATCTTTTGCTATCAAAGACATAAAGAGTGAAGGATTTTCGGCTTGCACATACGTGAAAAGTAACGAGTATGAAAATCATAATGTGAAGCATAAAATATCTGGTATGAGTAGGCTGATGTGTGCTTGTGTTCGTGGGAGTATATACATACGTATGGGGCATTACAAGTCAAAACGAAAAATGCTGAAACTTTGGGTTTCCGATTATGCTGATTTCTTTTGTTGTGGGTAATATTTTACAAGTTGTTGATGTGACATTAATCATTTTTTAATAATTCGAACCATTATTGTGCTACAATTTTCTTAAATTTATGTAAATTGAAAATTCAAATTTTTTATATTTATACAAATAATACACAAAAATTTGTTGAAACATAAAATGTTAGAAATTAGTTGGTATTTTGGAAAAAAATATTTAAAAAATTTTATTCTTCAATGGAGTATATGATATTTTGTTCTGAATTAAAAATTTGGCTAAGACTAAAATGTAGGTACTGCGCTTACTTTTCAGTACAGTACGTGATAACACCAAAAAATTTACAAAAACAAAGCAAAAACTGGGCTATGGCTAGTCATACTCGTTTCATTTTGCTAAATGGAATCATCAGTGACCTTTGCGCCAAAAAAATAACAAAAATCGGGCTCAAGCTAGTCATACTCGTTTCATTCATTGCTAAATGGAATCATCAGTGACCTTTGCGCCGATGAGTAAGAATTTCTAAGCCTTTGCGCTTGCTACTTCGTTTTGGCTCGCCAAGAAAACTTGCAACGAAGTGCCTGCAAAAAAAGAGTAACATCAAATTATTTACAAAACAAAGACACAACAGAAAAAAGAATTTTGGCTTTGCTTAGTTTGACTTTTTGTTTCGGTTCGCAACAAATTCATGCAAAATGAAAAACATATCAAGCTAATAAATTCTCACTCATCGGCTAAAAGTTCACTGATGATTCCAATTATTAATCAGGCTAAGAAATTCTCACTCATCGGCTTAAAGTTGACTGATGATTCCATTTAGCAATGGATGAAACTATTATAGTACGACAGCTTTAGCCATTTTTTTGTTGTTTTGTTTTTGAAATTTTTTTTGGTGTTGTAACACACTGTGCTGAACAGCAAGCTCAATAATATAATTGAAAACTTTTTTGTTTTCGGAAGAGCAACTAATATGTTCCAGCAATTATTTTCATGGGTTTAATATTTACAGGCATACAAAAGATTTTAATTTTTTTTATTATAAGCTTTGTAATATTGTAGTTCAACAATGATTCTACTTATGGTGGAAAGTTATATGATACATGTTCAATTATATATACAACAAAAAAAAAAAAAACAAAATCCAAAACCTCAAGAGCCAACTCCTTCGATTTGGCTTGTAATGCCCCATATAAAAGTAAGTGTATTGTGTAGCCACTAGCGAATAAACTCGTTAGCTGAATTACAAATAAAATTTTCTTGTGAACTTTTTTAAAATACTATGAGTTGCATATTCAATATTACTTTTCGTTGTTGTTGTCTCCTTTTGAAAATATAAGTCTTTGGTGTACATTTTTTTGTGTGGTTTTATATTAAATTTTAAATTACCGGCCTTTTGATGGCCTTGCTTACAATTTAGAGATCTTTCGAGTTCAATTCTTGGTTCAGGCATTGTGGTCCCATATTTCCTAATTTTCATAGCTTCTTAATTATTTTCTTCACCTCAACCTTTATTTACTGAAAGTTTTTTCGAGCACTTTCCAAATTCACAACACACTGTGTTTTTTAAAATCTTAATCGCCTTATTTATATACTTCGAAAGTTGTTTAACGAAAAAATTGACTGACTGATTTGAGAAGGCGCTCGCGAAGCAGAGGCGCCTGGAGAGAGCTTTTGAGGTCGGCCGTAACTCGATAACGGGTTGTTATGGCCACCCAAGTAAGTAAAGTTTTTCTGAAAAAGAAATTGGTATTTGTTGCAAGTATTGTACGTAACGATATGAATAAGCGACTTCTATACGAGCAAAAACTTCAAAAAAAAAAAGTGATTTTGGACAAGAGGGCGTGGCAGCTCCAATAGAAACATAGATCTCAAATCGCTTTATTGAAAATGTTATATAAGGTAATGCAGCTAAGTTTAGCATAAATCGTTCAGACAAAAAATTGACGCATTTCGGCAATAGACTTTTAGGAGCATTTGTTGTTGCTGTTGCTGCATTTTGTCATTGCTAAAGATAACACCCTTACTTGTTAAGCACATGTCTTCCTCTTACATTATATTTCATTACACAAAAACCAGCTTAATTGGCATGGACATTTTCCATTATTAATTTAATTTTCCTCAACTTATTCAACAGCACTTATATATATTTCTTCTTGTAGATAAAAGAAATTAAAGCATCCCTTTACATGTTTTTCACATAAATGTGCAAGTAGTTTTCATCGATGAAAAGAGAATGTTTTTTTTTTTTTGTTCCGCACTGTCACCAAAAGATGAGTAGCAGCATTTGCACTTCAGCTGGTTGGCTGCTCTTCCTTCTTCTCTCAATTGATAGCAAATAGTGCAACAAAAGAAACTTCATAGCGATGCATTAAAGTTAAAACCAGAACAATGACTAGTTTTAAGTTTTTTTTTTTATGCTGGGATTGAGATTGGATGATCTTTCGTTTATTTAATTTTAAAAAGTTT
Organism: Tricholauxania praeusta; assembly: GCA_949775025.1. NCBI lineage: Eukaryota > Metazoa > Arthropoda > Insecta > Diptera > Lauxaniidae > Tricholauxania > Tricholauxania praeusta. The sequence continues at coordinate 116,841,909 of OX459031.1, read as the reverse complement.
TATAAAATTCATGACAATACAAAATTTAGTAGCAATAAAAGTGTGATGAAAGTTTTTAAGTGAGTTAAGAATATTGGAGTGGAAACATTCAACAAAATGGCAAATGCTTTATACCAAAATATTCTTAAAATTGGGTTGTGCTCATACACAAAATTCAGTTTAAATTTTCTCACTACTATCAGTGAACCACTATGATTTTCTGAACATAATTTGTCAACACAAATTTAATTTAAAATTTTTTCATGTCAAATAAAGTTTATTTGATACTTTTTAATTCAAAAAAATTTTCGCAAGGGTTGGGCAACTTAAGTAAAGTTTATTTTTAAACTAAGCGCTATTTTAAGAATACAAAATAAATGAAAAGGGTTGAGTGAAAGTATATAAAAAAATAGAAACATATGTAAATTGACCCTTTTTAATAACCCTTCGCTTCGTTATACCCATTGTTGCTATGAAGCAGAGCTTAATATTGAAATAAATTTATTTAAATATTAGCAACAACTACACGTTTCCAGGTTTCATCTAGGAACTGAAAATTTGGAAGAATTTTCTTCAAACCCGATGCTATAATATGGGCATATGGACGGAAAATTAAAAAAAAAAATCATCTTCGGGTGCATTTTGTCCGCATTTTTAGCCACTCGAATAATGTAGGCTTAGTTTGACAACATTCTCCTATTCAACTAAAATAGCTAAAACACAAAATCTTGGCACCCAGGGCAGACTTTTAGTAAGTCGTCAATTCGAGCTGGAAAGCTCAAATATTGGGACAATTATTTTTATTCCTCAAGCTAAAATATAAGCAAAAAAAAAAAATCCATCTACAAAATTTTCAAAATAAACACCCTAATTATAGTACACATGCTGCTTCTAAAATAATTTTAAATTGTTTTTCAATGTAAAATATGTGCTACCATTTATCTAATTGTTCAATATACACGTACTACGTGTAGGTAGTACCAACACGACACATGAAAATACCAGACGATGATAAACTGTTGTGAATGGCAGCAAACTTTTTGCATGAAATACTGCACACAGCAAATATATTCTGTACAATGGCAATACATATATAATTCAAAATCAGTGATGCCATAAGCTTTAATTAAAAACTTTAAATTTCGCATGCTAACTTGCATGAAGAAACATCATTTTCAATTTAACAAAACTTATGGTAATTAAAACTATAGGCAAACAAAGTTATACCACAAACTGAACTTTGCCATTCGCAAATATCAAATGCGGTATTTAATTATACGAAAACTTATTCAACGTTACTTCACATATAAAATAAAATCGTGCAAAATTAAGCCGCGACTAATGAGTGGTGTCTGAGTCTGGCTAAGTGAGCAGCCTTCGGAAAGGTGTAGACATGTTGTACCAACAACTGCTTCTCTAGCCACATTGCATGATAGTTGATTTAATTTTTACCGCTCAAATAAATACCTAAACCGCAAAAACAAAAATGTTTTTCTGGTACTTAAAAAACCTAACATACGCTATTTTTACAATGCTCACGAAACATCGCTTGGTTAAACTTTCTTCGCTTAAATAATTTCTCCACCGCTGAATTGAATTTTTCCACGTTCAATTGAATAGTTGCCTAAAGCATTTTATAATAGAAAGATTTTAATTACTTTTTTTGTTCATCCTCTCCGTGTAGGAGAACAAAGTTTAATTGATTTTTCAATTTTTGTAGGTTATTCAAAAACGTCCTATGCCGTGCTATTGTGTTTTTGGCCAACTTTATGCATTTATTTTAAAGACACCAATTTTTTTTATTGTATTTTAGCTTAGTAAAAAAGCTTTTCGTTGCATTGTTTTTATTTATTACATAAATCAAAAATTCGCTTGAATCAATAATAGCATTATTTGAAGTTAGCATTCGATTTAGCTTTTTTTATTTCTATGGTTTATGGGGCGTATGATGAACATTTTTTTATTTTGATTAAAAACAAGAGCACTCATATTGTTGTGAAAAAATGTGTGATAAATAAATATTTTTTGAAAAAATTCATTTTATTGACATTGCAGAGATATGTATGCGTCAAACACGACTAAGCCAATATTTTTTCATGAGATAATTTTACTTTATGTGCCAATTTTACATAAGGACTTTGTTTATTTTGTCGAAAAATTGTGTGAACTTGCGTACTTTTAAAAAATTCATAGATTTGTTTAGTATGTTTTGATAGTTTTTATATCAGAACACGAATATTTGGTATACATACTCGTATACAATCGAATGGACTTAGCTTTTGAAAAAAATCTGAAAATAAAAATTTTCTTATAAATTAATTATTTCTTTAAAGGAAAACTTGCATACATATGTGCATATCCATCAGATTTGGCCTTTTAGCTGGCCTCGTTTTTTTTTTTTTTTTTTGGAGTACATCTTCCAGCTATAGTTTTTCTTGAAGCTAAGGCTATCTTGAACTCATAATAAAGGTTGTTCAATTGAAATTCAGATAGCTATTTTTTTAATTTGCATTTAAAGTAAGAAATATGTGAAACTTTTAGTGTTTTTTAAAAATTGTCAATTTATTGGGTTTTTACGCTGTAGTCTAAAGACTGTTGAGTACATCTTTCAGCCATGGTTTTTTTTGAAGCCAAGGCTGTCTTGAACTCATATTAAATTAAAATTTAGATAGCTATTTTTTTAATTTGCATTTAAAGTAAGAAATATGTGAAACTTTTCGTGTTTTTTAAAAATTGTCAATTTATTGGATTTTTATGCTGTAGTCTAAAGACTGTTGAGTACATCTTTCAGATATAGTTTTTTTTGAAGCTAAGACTGTCTTGAACTCATAATAAAGGTTGTTCAATTGAAATTCAGATAGCTATTTTTTTATTCAACTTTATATGTAACATTTCATGTTGTTTTTAACTAAAATCCAATTTTTACTATGTCTCCCTTTGAATTTTCGAAGCAAAGTACTGGCCACAAATATTACAAACTCGATCAGCTAAGACGTTTGCAAGTGTAGGACAAAAAAAATCGTAAGGCATGATTTTGAACTGTAGATGTACTTTCGATCAATCGTAATTTAACGCCAAGCGAAGAAATAGATGACAAAACTGATTGCTGTTTTGGTCTCCTGTTGAAGAAGGAATCGAAAGCGAATCTTCTTGTTGAAGAGGGCAAGTACAAGGGGGTGGTAAAGAACCGGGACAACAACAACAACATTTCAAAGTCAACGTATCTGCGTATAAATGCCTGAATAATAGCAAACTTGTGAGACGGTGTTGCAATTCGACTCTGCGTGTAAACAACATACATATGTTTCATTACACAAACAGAAGAGAAGTTGTCCCGTTGAGAGTCGATTACTTAAATCGATTGTAATCGATATTTCTGAATCTTTCGTGACCTTCGAAAGTTTAAATATATTTCATTACTGTCACAAATGACGATGCGTTAATACAACTTTAGTGTATGAATACGCATTTTAAATCTTACGTAAGATGATCATTCACCCGCCCCCCCCTCTCGTAAGATGTAGTAAGAATCCGCCGAACCCCCCCCCCCCCTAAACGTCTTACGTAATTTATGAACGGCCCCTTATCACTGAACGGTCATTTTCCGTACTGTGGAGAGTGAAAAACTACTTGAGATCAACACTGGTTGCAAAACGATTGAACGCACTCGCTTTGTTAACTATAGAGTCAGATTGCTCATGTCTTCAGATTGTGATGACATTATCAATGACTTGGGTTTGGGGGGAGGGGAGCGGCAATATTTGCAACTGGGCCTGAATAAACATTATCTTATAATTTGCTGAGTAACAGAGCAAGAGCAATAAACTGAGTCAGTTTCATACAAACTTAATTTTGATTAGGTAATAAACTCACATATTTTTAGTAGTAGTTGATATTGATATTGTTGGTAACTGTGGACAACTGAGCTTTTAATTTTTGCTAAAACAGATATCACTATTCAATTAAGGAGTTAATTTTACAAACGAGAAAGTTATCACCTATAAATTTTAATTTCTGTAAATTTTTTTAAAATTTTTTTTCCGTAAACCTTTCGAAAACTCTGTTAAAAATCATGTGCATTTAATATCACTACTGAAGTTTAGGCTATTTGCAGTTAGGCAAATTTCAGATTGCGTGTCATAAAATTAACTTTTTTTATAAAAAGCTACCTACTCGTATAAGTGCATGCAATTTTTTGCTTTAATATCAGCTGCATATTGTCTTACAACAGAAACCACTATAAAACGTTATGATAAAATTAAATGCATTTTATGGAGCATCATAAATGCAGTAACTCCCACTCTGTAAAGGCTATTTTATACAAGAAGTAGTGTGTAATTATATCATGCTTTCGGTCATAACTTAAAATTTAATAGCTTAGGAGTGTAATTAATTTTGTGAAATATGATAATGTTTCCTTCGCATGCAACAGCTGGTGTGACAATATTTTGTTACTCATATGAAGTGATAGCATATTTATTTTAGCCTTAAACTAGGCAGTGGTGGCTCCAGAAATTCTTTTCATAAAATACTTCAGCGGGAAATTGATGAAGTACCCTTTGTGTTGTATGTTTCACAAACTTTTTTTTTTTTTTTTTTTTTAAAGAATCATTTTATTTGCAATCTATTCTATGAATAATAAGCAAATATAATAACAATATTTATCTTAACTTAAATGGAATTGTAACTGTGATATTTTGTTTGAGTCAAAAAAAAGAAAAAGTCAAACGGAAATTTGAAAAAAAGTTAATCGGAAATAATTTGCAGACTTATCTAATTCTTGCTGTTATTGTCATCCAAGAGCCACATTATATTATAGTTTGAGTACTGAATTACCGATTTTTTCATATGGAGCTGCATTTAAGCAATTTGCTGCATGCTTTCAAAATTTAATCAGTCTTTTTTTAGCTGCCTGCTTTGTATATGGAACTGTAGGCAGTCTGTTTGTTGGCTGCCTGCTTTGTATATGGAGCTGTAGGCAGTCCGCTTGCTGTTTCCCAGCTTTGTATATAGAGTTGTAGGCAGTCTTTTTGTTGGCTGCCTGCATTGTATATGGAGTTGTAGTCAGTCTGTCTATTTGCTGTCTGATTTGTATACAGAGATGTAAGGGGTCTTGCCTGTTGGCTGCATACTTTGTATATGGAGATGTAGGCAACTCGGTAAACTATACAGGCACTTAGTAAGCGATGTTTTAAAGCAATATGCCTTTCCCTTGCTACACATTGTATATAGAGATGTAGGCAAGCTGCCTACAAAGCGGCCATCCCTTTGTAAAAAGTATTTACAGTTGTGGCTGGGGTTGTGAGCATTACTGCCTACAATGAGTATAGCTATTCATCGATGTTTTTTATAAAATATTTGCCGCTGGGACTTAAGACAATGAGCGGAGCCTCTCATATCTTCACTTATCCACTTGTGATAACAGATATGAGATCGTATACCTTGCATAGATTGACTCTATAATATTGTTGCTAACTATGCTACTCGATACTTTAGAAAAAAAAGCTTCGTATAAATTTTTAAAAAAAATTGCTCGAATATATATGGGTTTTTTTTTAAAGAGAGCGCCAATAGAGCAGCATTTTTTAATATGTCCATCCAGCTTCAATCAACTTGTTTTTTCCTTTATGCATTTGATTTGATTTTTTGGCACCTCCGCTTTGTCTATTTGTAAATTGCATTTTTATTAACTACACCTTAAGTGTTGAAAAAAGCTGCAGAGGCATTACATAGATTGGCACATGCTGCACCAAAAGACATATTGGTAAAATGTTCATAACAGCTAAAGAAAATTGTCAATAAGTTTGATGAAGAGAATCAAATTAATTAAAGTTCCGAAAAAAAAAATTTCAAAAAATCGTAGAAAATGTTCTGAACCAGGTTTGAGGCATAAAAGCCAATTTTGTGTGAAAGTGTTCAACAATCGTAAAAATTGTTGTCTCAAAAAGAGAAGAAAATCTCGGTTTCATAAATGACTTAAATTAGACCTTTGACAAATTTTTCAAAAGAATTCAGAAAATCTACTTAAAAAAACTAATTTTCTATCTTCTGCTCATAGTTCAGTTAAAAGTTCAACCAAAGGCTGTGATTAAGTATGTGCTCTAGACTTAAGTGCAATATAAATCTTTCACATTTGACATGCAGATTTTTACAGACGCACAAAAATCTAAAATCTGCCCATCTGAGTACTATTGCCAGCTAAGTTTTCGGTTTTAATACGATATTTTTTGAGAATTTTCGAAAGGTTTTCGAAAAAAAGTCTTAAAAATATTTGCAGCTCCTTAATTGAATGGCACTATACGCATATACCTAAATATTTTCGGCTTAGCAATAATTAATAAACACAAGACATTTTACTAATCCTTGACTAGCACGATTTCCTCAGTGTATTCAATGTAAGCGTCCTCTTTTCTTAGTGTAGATTTCAAAGTTTTATTAAAAAATATTTTGCAACTTTACTTTTCTCTGAACAAATAAACAAAAAAAGAAATTAAAACTTGAGTTGCAAAGCACTTAGAGTGATTCGCGAGAAACCTAAAATACAACAATATGATTAAAAGCTTTTGAAAATTCAAATCAAAGGTAATTTTTCTTGGTTAACCCAGGATAAGTACAATTTGAATTGAAAAAATAATAAAACTTGTTTTTAAATTAAAATTTCCAAGTATTGCAATAAAAGCATTTAAGTCTTATAAGCTCTTGGTGTTCTTAGATTTTTTAATTCAAATGTCCTAAAAATAAATGATGTTTAAGAATCCTTTAAGAGAAAATAAAAATTTGCGTACATTAAGGCATATTGGCATGAAATAAAACCACACTGGCATTGAAATCAAGTTGATTTTCATCTCGATTTGTAGCCAAAGTTCAAACTAGATATGCTCTTCTCCATACAAATTTAACGTCAAACAAAATTCTCTCGAATGTTGATTTAATTTAAATCTATTCGTTTTTCCTAAAAAAAAAAAAAAAAAAAACATATATAAGTATAATGGAATCTCAATATAATATAAGTATTTTTATGATAATGAGTAAACAAAATCAAACATTTATTGAAATGTGTTCAATTTACAGATTATTTTTTATTATGTCAGAAAATATCTGAAAATGACTGATAAAAAAAGTCAAACAGAAAGCTAATGTTAACGAAAACGCGATAACGCCAGTGTGAAAGCTATTTTTAAAATTGCAATGTTAATGAAAATCAGATTGATTTCGGTGCTAATGTGAATCGCATATTAATTAATATTTGCACTAACAACTTCAATACTGCATACTATTAAGTAAGCAATCAAATTATTGGAATATCCATAAAAATACACCACTTTTCATTGTGCAATATTTTATTTAAAATAAAAACTGTCCATGGCTGTGCATACATATGTGAAGGACACCCACGTACTTGATTTAATATTTAAAAATTCAATTCAAGTAACCTTTGCTTCGAGCAACATATAAATAAAACATTTTATTTTATTTTTTCACTACAGTTTTTATGAAATAAACCTTGCTTCTTATTTTTCAACTGAATTTTTGAGCAGGACGTCGGTCATCAACAAACGTTTAGTTTTACAATTTTTTTGTCCTGCGATATTTTTATTTATTACCAGACAAATTTGTGTGTGTGCGCATGTAGTCAATATTTTGCTGATAAATGTGTTGATATTTGTATAACTCAACAAACTTATACAATTTGTACTGGCATGTTTTTTTTTTTGAGTCCTTAACAGGCACACCATAAATCACACACATAAGTCAAATGAAATAAACGCACACTTAAAATCCAATTGATTGTTTCAACATTTTGTTGCATACATTTGGGCATTTTAATTTATTTGATTGTATTTTTATTTGACTATATTTTGAAATCAATATTTATTTATGATTTGTGGCGCGATGTATATATGGTATTTTATTAGAGAATACGCTGTTATTATAAATAAAAATATTTATTGTGAAAGTTTGTACCATAGGGTTTCCCAAGCATTTTAGATTTTAGCAAGTCGCTACATAAGTTGCTTAATTTTGCTAACATTGTATATCCGGTACGTCCTTACAAATAAGCACAATGAATGAAGTAAACTTCGAATAAAATATGTCCCATTTTTGAGAATCAATTTGACATTGAATATTGCCTCGTGTAAAGCGGACCTTTATAATACTCTGCTGAGTACCGTATGAATATATGAATTCTACTTTGATGAACTGTCAAATACTGCCCGTCACCGCGTAACCACGTTTGTTGGCCTTAAACATTAATGACTGAAAATTGCTTATATTGTTTTACGCACATTCCATTCCGGTTGTTTGTAAAGTCGAAAATCAAATTTCGATTTCATTGAAATTTCGTTCATATTTCACATTTTCATCATCGACACAAAATTTCGCGCCTAAAGTGTTGTTAAAAAAAAAAACAGCGTGACAGCTGACAGTTCAGTGTTATTAAAAATTTAGCTTTATACGAAAGAACAACGTGCTTACATTATTGCGCAATATCTTAAAAATACAGCAGCAGTAACAGCTACTTATTGCATGAATTAAAGCATAATCCTTATAACTTTAGAAAAATTTTTCAAAATTAAAGTTATTTAATTTTTGCATTCAGTAAATTTTAATTAATTTATGTGGGATTATATGTTACTTATACTACACAAAATCAACTTTTCCAAAAAGACTTACAACTTTTTCTGAGTCCTTGCATAAAAGAAAAAAGATTGTGCACTCCGTTTTCATTGACAATTTTGTCCAATTTGAATTTGCTTAAGGTACGCCTTGAGAGAGGTGTCAACTTCATTTACGTAATTCTGTCTAATTTTTCCTTAATAGTGTCACTTTAGCTTTTGCTTTGTATAATATTATCTGTATATAAAATAACGAACTTTTAACAAAAAAAAAAAAAAAAAAACCCAAAACGCAAACCTTTCCAACTGAACAAGAATTTTAATCTAGAAAACTTTGAATATAAATCTAACTACGGAAGTCTCAAGAATTAAAATAATGCAAAGCCCAATCGCATTAATGTGGAATTATTTTTTCATTATTCTAAATTGAAATAGCAGTATTTTATATTTCCGACTTAGTAAAACCATTAAGTGCTTAAGGAAAACTGATAACTTTCAGCATTGAAGTCTTATTTTCCAAAAAAAAATTATCTAATTTTCCTCAGCGAAAAGCCCAAAAATCTATCAAAAACAAAAATGACTACGTGCAAAACCAATGAAGAAATCCGCTTATCTACTAAGAAAATGTCAGTAAAATTCCAAGTGGTTTTTTGATGGAAAAACCAAATCGTCCCGAATCCAGCTGAGTCAAAATATGTAATTTGCTTGCACATTTTATGCCATGGCTGATTTGTGTTGATATCATGAGCAATGATGATTTCTTTGGACAGAATCAACAGTTCTTCGCAGCCCATTCCATTATCAATTATGCCATGGCAGTTATGCTATTTACTTTGGTTTATTTTATTTATTTTTTTTGTGTGTTTTGTTTTCTCTTAGTCATTCGCCCACATTCTTATGTATACCCTTCCGGGTTGACAGCAACAATAATAACAATACTACTACTGCTGTGAGTAGGGCTGTCTAATGCGACGTGCAGAGCTTTAAGTGTATTTTGAAAGCTTGTGTAAGCGTTAAGTAAGCATCTTTTTCGGTAAATAAAGTTTTTGTCAGCAAGAGTTGGGTCGCATGAAATTGACCCAAAACGACAATTTTATAGAATTTTGATTACGTGCAAAAATGTCTTTTATTATTTACTTACTGTCTATTCCTATACTCTTATTATTTGTTTACATTCGAATTCGGCCTTGTTTGGATTTTTTTTTTTTAATGGGATCCTATTGTGTGCATTACACTTTTCTTGGTAGGGTAAATTAACTTTGTGGGAAAGTATGTATGTTTAATTTTCTGAAGGGTAGCAAATCAATCGACCATACAATTGAAGGTGTGAGTAACACATCTGTTGGCATTGTTAAGCTCTAGGCTTATATTTTTTTAAAAAAAGTGGTTTGTATTCTATCCACTAAGCACTTGGTAAAAGAGAATAACAAAAAACAAATAAGAAAAAAAAAATAATCCTAATATTTACAAACTACTATACCCAGTAAGCAGGCACAGTAAATGTTGTGCATTTAAAAATAAAAATCGCAACATAATCATTATTGATTGACGTTTTTTTTTATTAGCAGTGACTTTTCATATTAATTTAATTTATTTTTTTAATCATTATTTGTAATCGTTATTTTTAATCATTATTTTTATTTTACAATCATAAATTACTGCCATTTTTGAGTTGCTTTTCGATCAAAAATATTTTTGGCTTTTATTATGTATTTTTTATTTTTTTTTGATATTTTTGCTATAAATATTTAATTTTAAATGTGTCGATCGAAAATTATACACCATTTTTAATAGTTTTATGAAAAACTACGATAATTTGTTATTATTTTTCATCAAAAACTAAACTGAGAAAATGATTTGATTGTATATAACAAATTGTATATTTGATATTGATCAATCAAATATTTATTTGAGCCGAATATATTTTATTTTAATAATTAATGACAGATCTTTGTTAAAACATCAAATACTTAATTCACTCAAATAAATATTTAATTGCTATGTATCACATGTAATTTGTTTATATAAGCAAATAATTATTTTCTCAGTGTTCGCGAAATTTTGAATTTTTTTCGATCAAAAATGGTTTTGGCTCTGAATTTCTTCGATTGAAAAAGACGATTTTTTTTACTAAAAACAAAATTTTTAGTTCAAGATATTTTTTTTTTCTTTCGTGAATAACTGTAATTTCATTGTGAAAAAAATATCTGTGGTTTTTTATATAGTATTTAGAAAAAATATCAACATAATTTTTTAAGTTTTTTCTTATACCTAAAATAGCTTTTTTGATTATTTTACGTTCAAAGATGTTTTGATTTTTAATGTTAAAAAAACATAATTTTTAAAAATAAAACTTATATCAAAAATTGCAGTCATTTTAACTTTTTTCAAAAAAAATATTTTTTATTTTTATTGTTTAAAAAAAACCACTTAATTTTTAAAAACACTAATATTTGACCGTTGTTTTTGGTACATTTGATTTTCTACTTTTTAATAAAAAATATCCATAAATTTACGATATACCGACATGCAATCTAAAGGCTTAGTTTTTTTGTTCTATTTTCGAAATATTTACTTTCATTTGTGATAGAAGATGGAGTCTGTGTATCACCTGCTGAACCCAAATTTGTATTTTAATTTTTTTTTTCGAAAAAGTAAATTTAAAATGCGCAATTGCATAAAATTTGAAGCATTTATTGCTCTTTAAGTAGATTCTATTACTGTCATATTGCCCCAAAATTATTTTACTCAAACGTTACTTTACTTTTTTATGTGTTTTTGTGGTTCACAATTTACCAGAAAATAATAATCACTTTATGCTCAGCGCTCACATTTTTTTTATGTGAAATCATTATCTTCTTACTGTGTGGCTTCGTTTTTAGTACATCTAATATTAAGCCTGACCTTAAGGCGTTGCACAGTGCAGAGTAGCAGACACCAGTCGACAAGCCAACTAAGCCTGGTCACGCATCATGAAAAATATAAAAAAAAAAAATATTACAAAACTGATTTTGTTGTCCTTGCCGGCAGTCTTTTTGTCACAGCTGCTTATGCAGCATCATCTTAACAAAAAGTGCTATATATACTATATGCTAAATTATAGCATACTTTCAGGCAGCTTAATGTGAAGCTTTAATACGCACTGTTGATTAAGCACCGACAAAGCGTCTATCTGCTGCAGCGGACTATCACCCGACTTTGCTCCTGCTGTTAGCCGCATACTACACTTCGAATTATCAAGTTTCTTGCTTTGTCTTTTGCTTCTACTTCCTTACTGATTTTATTTTCATTATATATGACACTACTGTGCATCATTAATTGTGTTTATTTATATGATTTGTACATGCACCAAAAATAAGTACAAAAAAAAAAATGCTCTAACATGTAACGTGTATTACATTAGACAACAAAATTAGAAAAAAATATGTGTTCACATTAATTTCTAAAAATCGATTATCTTTCCTTTTTTAATTTGAATCACAATAAAGTAAGCTTATGGCAAAAAATTATAATATTCTCAAAAATTAGCTAAATTTACTCAATATTTAAAGATGGCTAAAAAGCGATCGGATCAATTTTGGTACTTTTTGGAATAGAAAAAAAAACGTGTTCCGTTGTTTTTCTCTCATAAAAAAATGTTCTCTCATATCGGCAATTTTTCCAATCCTCTTTAAAAACCGTTTTACTCTCAACGCTCTCAAAATGGCTTCAATATCAAAACGCATGGCTCTCCGTAATGACTTCACCTAATAGAATTACACCATTGGAAAAACAAAACGCCCACACATAAATACATTAACTTCCCAGCAGATTTTGTTCATCAATAGCAATCTGAACTTTCATCGATCTCATAGACTTTCTAATACGTCGATGTCATAGCAAAAGTAGAGTATGATTCTTTGCATTACCGAGTATGTAAACTTTTGATCGATACAAAAAAAAAAATTTAAAAAATATGTCTGACCGAGTATCGATCTCACGCACTTAGAGTTAAGAGCTCTATGTTATACATTATTGTGATTTTGAAAATTTGTTCATGCATTACCTCTTCGCTTACCTCATCACGCATGTTTTCTCCATCTAATAATAATATATGAAATCAATGATTACAAATCGTAAAAATGGTAATGCATGGTCCCATGGGTTGTCATAAAGCAGTTTATTGTGTTTGCATGCTTGTTTCTATTTAATATTTTATTTGTTTTTTTAACAATTTTAAAACTTTAATAACTTGATATTGAAAAGGAATATCATGATTATTTTTATTGGAGATTGCGACCAAGTGTTTAAGGAATAAAACAAAATAAATTTGTTGAAAATCGATCCAGTAGTTCTAGCGTCATGTGCGAACATCGCGGAAATACATAGCTATTTCGTAGCAAACTTATCATTTATTGAGTAAAATGTAAAACCTTGTAGGACACTGTACTTTTTCAACGTCTTAATTCTCTTAAATTTGTCTTATTTTTTTATAGGTTTCTAAAGCAGTTACAGACAATAGCAAATATACATTGAATGTCAAAATTTGTAATTTTTTATCATTTTTTTCATCATCATTGCTTGTCATCTTCCGGTGCCTTTTTGCATTTGCTCGTTGAAATATTCGTAATTTGGCGCGCATAAATTGTGCCATCAGCGTTGTGTAAAAGGCAATGATGGCAGCGAGCAAACAAGTACTTCATCATTATTCTTGTTCTTGTTTCTGAACAATAAATGCGGCATATTTTTTGGCCATTTTTTGACATGACACATAATTTGTAAACAGGATATACATATTTACAATATATACTTCCTATAGGGAAACAATTTTTTTTTTTTGTTATTATAATTTGTAGCAAATTTATTTGCATAAAAACCTCACAAAATGAACATTCAACATATTTGAATAACAAAAAAAAAAAAAAAATATAACAAAAATTTCCACTTGTCATAGTCGTCAGTGTAATCTTATACTTTTCTAGGACATTTTTAATGCTGTCAAGTTTTTGAAGCACATTAGTACTGCACATCCTGCTGGCTTTTGTCTGTCTGCTGTATGAGCAGCGCTTAAGCAAAATGACAGCCTTTTTTATTAATGACTTTGTTTTATCGTCGCCATCATCATTGTTATCTTTTGATCATTCCCATTTCTGATAGGTCATTTAGCTTCTTTTAATTGCCAACATTTTTACAGTACTTTTTGTGCTTAATTTGATATCTATTTGTTTTTTATTGTATCACGTAAAAATTGTAAATTGCTGCGCCTTATTTTTGTGGGCCACGACGGTATCACATTACAACTTTTTGTAATTCTTTTTCATACTTCAGCATATATGTTCTTATGTAAAGAATTTGTGTGCTTTTGATGAATGATGTGTTTTTTTTTATTATTATTTAATATTACGCTAAGTTTAAAAATCTTTGGCTACTTTTTGGCTTTACAAGAAGCTTACAGCTTTGACATTGAAAGATTTTTATTCTAGGAAAAGTAATTGCATACTAAGCTGCTTAACTGTAGGGAAGCCTTAATCAAGAGTACAAGGCATATTTTGTGAAGAAAAAGTTTTTTTCTCTTTTGGCATAATTACCACAAAACAAAATAAAAAGTAAAATTATGCACTTAATGTGGTCATACAGATATAACGAGAAGGACTTACATTATCTGTACAAACTTTAATTTGTGAGCAAGAGACTTAATCTTACATGCACAGAAAAAATGATTTTTTCGTGTATAATAAGTGTATATTTGATCTAGAGCATTTAATAATTTATTTGAGTGATATATATTGGATTTGGATCAAATAGTGGCAAATGTTGGTTGAAGCATTTTATGTTTGACTCAACCAAATATTTAATTGCTCTATTATCAAAGTATTTGAACAAATTATTTTCCCCGTGTTCTTATTTAATTTTATGTTTGCTTTGAAATAGAAGTACTCAATTTTTGTTACTAAGTAAAGTACTTATCTGAATTATGAACAAAAAGCCTACGTTGAGTAGTGTATTCTGTCATTTCAGTCAGGTTCAAAGCATTTCAGAATTGAAATAATGATACAGAAAGAGGTTGAAAATTGCTGTATTGCCGCAATTCAAGCGAAAACTGCATATACATATAAACACGCTTGATATTCGCAAAAGAATTATTTTGCTACCAAAACTTTTAGGCTTTCGTTAAGAGAGTGAAGTCACCATTCTCTATTTCAACTCTCTTAATGAATGACATACTCTCAAATAATCTAAAAGCAATCTCCGATTAAAAGAAAGTATTTTTGTTTTGGTAAAATATTTGGTTTTTTTATATATCTTCTATAAAGTAATTAATTTATTTTGATGAAGTTTATTTTACTCGCGTCTAATAACTTACATGCTATTATTTATTAAAGCCGAATACTTCTGTCTCTGCGGGATATAAAGTATGTAGTAGGACATGTCTGGAGAGAGTTGTCGCGTAAACAAAGTAAACGGCTTCTTGGTCAGCGTCTGTTCTGTGCCCATCAAAAAGAGCATAGAGTAACTTCGGGTATTGTGATATGGTCGGGTAATGTGATATGCCATCATATTTCCTTAAATAAACAACTCTCGACAAAAATTTTTTTGTCAACATTTCAGTTACGGAAAAAGATACGTACGAACTTGAGTTCTTTATTTGCTGAAATGTGTTTTAATAAAAATAACCTAAGTGTATTAAAATTGAAATTCGGATAGTGTGATATAGTCAAATTTGCTCCACCCAGTAAGGACAATACCTGTGCTTTTTGCAACAAATTCTTCCAGAGAGATACAAAGAATCAGACTTGAGTTCAATGCCTGCAATGCGATTTAATTTGGGCTCACAATGATTGTCTTCCTATTTTTGTATGTAAGTCTTCTATCTGACTTTAATATGCTCTGCTTTTCGCTTATTGATTCTGTTTAAATCTAGTTTCCTTTTTTATGAAAATTCTATTGATTCAACAAACCATAAAACATAAAGAAGTAGAAGCTATGCTATAAAAGTTACGTGTAATTTAAAATACAAAAATACCCATATCACAATATCCGAAGTTACTATACAATTTTTTAGCAAAAAAAAATTTTTTTTCTGAATCTTCGAAATATCCCTAACTCTGAAACCTAATAAACTGGCGAAATATTATCGTCACGGAAAAAATTAATATATGTTTATTTATGGAAAATTGTATGCTCTTCTCGATGGGCTGGGATCCGTTTGTTTGAGATTTTTCTTTCACGAGATGTAGACGAAACTGTTTAAAAAAGCTTTAGCATCACCCTAATGTACATACATCGGATTCTAAAATTCATGTTTAATTGAAGTTGATTCTAGAACTCAATCGTAATAGAAACTGAAGTAATTCGGCATAGATCGTGCACATTAGAAGAGTTTTAAAAAGGCTGTTTTTGTCCTTATTTAAATAAAAGACTTTCCATTTATTTTTTACCTTGCGAAATTATATCTCATTTAAAGTAGTAAAGTAAGCTAACGTACATTATGTGACGTTTCTAAGCCAACTTTAATAAATATGCAGAATCTTTGTATTATATTTTTCAATGAAAAGTATAATTTATTAAGAAATTTTTCATACGAAAAAAAAAACCAACAACAAAGCATTCAACATTGCACCACCACAGTGGGCTGAAAATGCAAACAAACAAGAATTAAAACAATACACACACATACAATGCCAGATTGCAATTTTCAAAACTTTGCAACTCACAATCAATTGTTGTTGGTAGTTGCCACTAACGCATGCAAAAAAAAAACAAACAAAACTATCTTTGAAAAATAAAGGAAACATTAAATTCACTGTCAAACAACAAACAAATGTCAGGGGCGCTTTCATAGTTATATGGATGTACGTATTCAAACTTTTACTGGCAGCTCATCAAAATTCACATTAATTATTTGGACAGACAGATACTTCTATATAGGTGCATATACATAACTCGTGTACTGAAATTACATTTGGAAGATGAAAAGGAAACATTTATTTTTGTTATGAAAAATTTTGAGAATATGAAGGTAACACATGGCCATAGCATTAATAAAACGATTTGTGAAATTTATCTGTTCTTCGCGTGTGTAATTATGCGCATTATATTTAAAAAATTAGCTCCGTATCGAATTTAAAACTACTGACCCCTGTAGTTCCCAAGATATAGTGCCCCGAAATTTGGAAATAGCAACGAATACTTATTAAAGTGATTGAAATATTTCTTTTGAAAAAATATATCCTATGAACGACTTTTCTGCTGGAAACCTATTGAGTTGAGTAAGGCTTTCACACTGTCATCGAAAACAGCCCGTTTCTCAGCTATCTCGTTTTTGAACCAAAAACGACTCGTTATTCATGCAGATTAAACGTCAAGCGCAAACAATTTGGATCTCGTTTTCTTCAAAAAATCAGTCTTTTTTTTACAACAAAAACCAGAGCCAACCATTCAATGTCACTTCCAATTGCAATCGCATTGAAATTACCCGTTTGAATATTATGGTACATTGCCTCAAATTATCGCAGCGTCAGTCAATTATTTTAGCTTGGGGTCTTAATTAAGTGGGCAAGACAATTTTAGCACTAGATGTTTGAATTTACATATGAAGCAATCAGATGTCATATTTATTTTTTGACTTTTATCAAATCATTTGAAAATTCATTTGCTTTTTGAACTGACATCCACAATTTGATTTTGTCAATTTACTATTAATACAAATCTGGGCACTGGCAATTGTTTCTCGTTTCATCCAAGAGCAACTTGAAAACACTTCGTCTCCACGTGACCAACTCAGAAAAAATTAATTCCGAAAGCACTCAGCATTAACACAAAAAGACACATTTATCACTTAAAAAAAATGTCGATGCAGTGAAAATCCATGCAGATTTAAAAGTGGTAGGTTAGGATGCAAATGGGTTCCAAAAAAAGTGTGTGTTTCATGTGTCTGTGGTATGTCCGTAACAATGTTGTTGTTCAAATAAAGCTAGAAAGTGTTAAACACTTCTTTTTTTTTTGTGGTGGTATTTTACTGAGATTACTGTTATAGGTTATGATAACACCAAAAAAATTACAAAAACAAAAAATGGCTTAAGTTAATCATTCGATAAAATTTTCTTTCATTGCTAAATGGAATCATCAGTGACCTTTAAGCCAGTGAGTGACAATTTCTAAACCTGATGTGTTTTTCTTTTTGCATAAATTTGTTGAGAACTGAAGCAGAAACTGGAACAATGCAAAGTCAAAATACTTTTTACTGTTGTGTCTTTGTTTTTTTAATTACACTTTTCTTGCAGGCGCAAACAAACAAAGACACATAACCGACTTTCACTTTTTGCTTCGGTTCTAAACAAATCTATGCAAAAAAAGAAAACATTAGGCTTAGAAATTCTCACTTATCGGCTTAATGGTCACTGATGATTCTACTTAGCAATGGATGAAACTAGCGTGACTAAGTAGCTTTAGCAGTTTTTTTGTTTTGTTTATGCAATTTTTTTTTTTTGTGTTATCTCACACTGTTTTTATTAAAGTTATGACGCCAGAAGGTAGGCCAGTTATTTCTATCTGAAAATTGGAACTTTATATATAAACTATTTTTTTCTATCGAATAGCTTACAAAAATAGATAAACTATGTCCGAACTTTCCTTTTTTTTTAGCCGGCGACGGTATTCTGATGAGCATTTTTTCAAGTTTTTTGCTTATTTAATTTTTTTTTTACTTAAAAATTTGTTGGTAAAGTTTTTAACGTTAATTAGTTTTTTTTTACCTTGCCATAACAGTTCCAAAGGTATGGTTAAAAAACTTTTAGAGAATTTATTTTCGTTCTCTTAACTTTTGGTATAAACATAATTTTTAAACCATACATCAAATGTACATACTTAAAAACTGTTTAGTCTGATTTTTTTCTTATGTTTTTTTGATGACCACAAAAAACAAAATAACAAAAAAAACAAAATTATAAAACCACAAAATTTTGTAGGAAAAAACCAACCAGCAAATTGTATATTCGCAGCTGCAAATAATATTATTTTTTGCCATTAGCCATTACCCCCTAAGAGCAGACCGATGCTCATAGTGAATAAATTACGATGAAATCGTTTAAGTTGATTTGGTTGCACTTGTAAATTAGCAATATGAAGACAAAAAAAAGCCGGAAAATTAATTTTTAATGAGGAAAAACACATCAACGATAAACGAAACTACAACGACTACAAAAACAACTGAGTTTTATGAATAACTGACAGACCGACCGAATTGATGGAAAGTAGTCAAAAAATCATTAGATGCAGAAAACAAATTTCGCAGAGTGGTTTACTGAAGAACTCGAAATCCTCAATTTTTAAAACGTCTCTTTGCAGGACTTATTTTTTTTTTTTGATGAGAGTTAAGTTGTCAGAAGTTTTAGGTGACAGTTTGAATTTACTTGGTTTTTGCATTTCATCTTGGTGTTTACTCATTGGATTCAGTTGTGTTTAGGCTCATTGTATTTTAAAATTGTTAATGAATTGCTTAAGATTAAGTCCTAATACTTCGTTGTTTGGAATTTTTTGAGGGAATTAACTTACATAATTTCTAAGGATTTAGTCATTGCCATTAAAACTTCATTAAAAATTTGTTCACTATTGTTGGAGAAAGTTTAATGATTGAAAAATTTCACCAATGACCGTTTGAGTGACAAGTTGTTTTTATTTTCTTGATTTGTTTTTTTTTTTAATATTATTTACAATGTAAATATTATTATAATGTCTTTTATTTTGTTGTTCCAATATTTCATAAACTTGCTTTTCATAAATTACTCAAACGCATTTTTAAAATATTTATTATAAAATTTTTATTCATCGTGCCAATATTTTCATGCTTTAATTTTTAATGGCGCCAAATGTTAATGAATTAAAATTTTATGGACAAAAGTTAGTACATATTGTTATTATATTTTTTTTATTGAAATTTTTTTCTAATTTTTATTTTATGTCTATCCTGAGTTTTTTTTTTCTTTTCTTTTTATTTCTTTACTGAATTGTTTATTTATTTTGTAAAACGATTGTTTGTTTATTTTGAATGCTATATTCTGAAGTGGGTTTTTTTAGTACATATAAACATTTGATGAAAACAAAAGTTCTTGCATTACGGACAGTTAATTGACTTTTCCAAAAAAGAAATGAAAAAAAAAATCAGAATAAATCAGCAAAAGCAGCAAATTGGAATGTGGATAATTTGTAATCAAATTAATCAAATAAATGTAATTTGTAAACAAAAGATACTACAAAAAACAAAAGATAAATAATAAAATAAACTTTTTGGGATATGTTAGGTCTTAAGTTTTTTCTCCGAGACATTTTTTTTATGTGTGAAAAGTTTGGTCAAAATTAATGCTCAAAAAATTGTAATTATTAATATTTTTCATTATTGACAGATGATAAATGATTTTGAATTTTATGTTTATACATATGTACCCTACATAAAAAATCAGTAGTTGTTGACTTAAATATTTATTTTAATTTTGTTTGATTAAACAAAATTCAATAGCATTTCAATTTATATTTTGCTTTTGAGAAATAAATTCAATAAAACAAATGTGTACTGTTAGAATTCTCCTCAGAATCTGAGCGAAAGGAAACTAGTGCGCTTATTATGAATTCCCGGTCATTACAGTATAGATGGCAACCTTACAAAGCAAGATTTTCAGCCACCAAATGACCCCTTAGTTGTACCCGTACCTCTTCAAATTTATTATACGAAAAAGCAATCTATTCTCCTAAGCGGAAAAAGGATAGGTAAACAACAATGCAACATAACTCTTATAACAAAAAAGAAACGGATACAACACTTTCCACTGTCCTGCGCTAGCCACGTGCAGAATGGCAACATTTGGACAGACATCGGTCAATTACTTAAATGAGATATAAAAAACAGCATTATCCTAATTAAACATTTCGCTTTAAAAATTATCACGAAGCCAGGTCAATTATCTTTTGTTAAAAGTTTGTTTTTTGGTAGCTCTGTGAGCCTACACAAAATTAAATTTTCGACCCAAGAACTAAATCTCTAAATTTTAAGTTTTTTCGTTACGTTTAGTTTATTGTTTGTACTGTCCAATATTACCATATGGCTAAACCTTAATTTACATCTCTGTATGATAAGTTCGCAGATCGCATCTATCGATTCAAAATTAATAAATGGTCTTATTAATTAGGCCAAAATAAAAATACATAAAGTCAATATTGTCTTTAAATTATAATAGGAAAAAATTGCTAAAAGTATAGTAAAGGTTGATTTTTTTTATAGTGATAAAACAATTAAATAAAAATAAAACACATAAATTAAGTTTGAATCCCATTCCGTTTTCATTTAAAAGAAATTTATTGCTTATTAAAATTTTTTGGAATATGTAGGTACACCACAAATTACATGTATTTCATATCAATTTAATGTTCTATCACTCTAACAAATCACCCTTTATTTGTTCCTTCGAATTAAATTTCATTTATGATTATATTTTGTATTGGATACTCTAATAGCATGATGCTATTTTTGCAATTTTCTCATTTTAAGTGTGCCAAATTTCAATAAAAAGTTCATAATGTTTTATCATAATTTGCAATTCAAAATTTTAAAAATTTAAATCAAAATTTTACAAATTTAAATCAAAATTTTACAAACTTAAATTAAAATTTTACAATTTTAAATCAAAATTTCACAATTTTAAATCAAAGTTTTAGAAATTTAAATCAAAATTTTACAAACTTAAATCAAAATTTTACAATTTTAAATCAAAATTTCACAATTTTAAATCAAAGTTTTAGAAATTTAAATCAAAATTTTACAAACTTAAATCAAAATTTTACAAATTTAAATCAAAATTTTACAAACTTAAATCAAAATTTTACAAACTTAAATCAAAATTTAACAAATTTAAATCAAAATTTTACAAATTTAAATCAAAATTTTACAAATTTATATCAAAATTCTACAAATTTACGTTTTCCGAAAATAAAATTATGCGTTTATTCTATTAGACAGAAGTATATTTAACTAAAGTGCAAACGTGTATTTTAAATGTGTTCTTGAAAACTTTAAAATCTATTGCTTATATTTTTTTTTTAAATAAATTTTTAAATTTTAATTAAAAACCCATACTGAAAAATTCAATTTGAAGCAGAAAATTTTGATTCTAAGCTATATACGAGGTGTGAGCAAAAAGTAAGGTGACTTTTTGAATTTCGCGGGATACCTACAGTCGATTATCTTTTTTTCTTATGTTGGTTGGTACACTTGTCCCGAGCATATGTTCACAGTTTCAGTTGCATGGCTCGGCGTAGGTGACTTAATCACTTTTGATTTCTACCGACACATACATACAGCTGTGTGCGAAAAAATAGCAGTGTCATATGAAATAATCTTTGCCTTTATAAAAAATAAAAATTATTCATAGGAAAAATGAAATTCCAAATTTATTTGCTTCATTTATGTTTCACCAATGTTGAACAAGCATTTTTTTGAACATTAAGATTTATTCGGACTTCAAACAGGGACAAATTAGGGAACGTTCCAAAATTCAGGTGTGAAAAATAATAGCAGTGCTTAGCAATACTTAAAAAAACAAAATTAAAAAAAGTATAATTCAGTATCTAAACCTTATTTATATTAAATCTATTAATAATTAGTGGAATGACCTTTATTAGAACAACGGATGCACATCTTCGCTGTATGGAATCCATCAAACGCTGGCATTTCGGATGGAACGGAACTCCCACTGGTCTTCGTACATAATGTTCTAGAGCCAAACAAACTATTTTGGACCAGTTGGAGTTCCGTTCCATCCGAAATACGTGTCAAGGACCGTAAGGCATGGTGTTGCAAAAATTAACTTTTGGGTCTGCTTTTCATACCCTCTGACACAGGTCCAATTTATTGGATAAAAGGAAACATGGATGCAAAATTATACGTGGAAATAATGAGCTCAACCATACTACCCTACGCTGAATGGAAAATGCCGTTAAAATGGGTTTACCAGCAAGACAACGACCCAAAGCGTATGAGCAAATTGGCGAAAAATTGGTTTTCGTCAAATAGGATTGAGGTAATGGAGAGGTCAGCCCAGTCCCCAGACCTCAACCCCATCGAAAACCTTTGGGCCAATGTCAAAGAAGCCGTGGGCAAGGAATGTCCTAAGAATGTCAAAGAATTGTGGCATACTGTAAGGGCAGCATGGAAGGCCATTCCTGTAGAGAAATGCCAGCGTTTGGTGGATTCCATACAGCAAAGATGTGCATCCGTTGTTCTAATAAAGGTCATTCCACTAATTATTAATAGATTTAATATAAATAAGGTTTAGATACTGATTTATACTTTTTTTAGTTTTGTTTTTGTTAAGTATTGCTAAGCACTGCTATTATTTTTCACACCTGAATTTTGGAACGTTCCCTTATTTGTCCTTGTTTGAAGTCCGAATAAATCTTAATGTTCAAAAAAATGCTTGTTCAACATTGGTGAAACATAAATGAAGCAAATAAATTTGGCTGTACATACGTTATATGCACCAGCTATTACAATAAAAATTTCAATTAAGCCTACTGTTCATGTTACGAAAATCTCGAAAATTTTTTGCTTCTTTTTAGCTGATGATGTTTTTGACTTTAAGGTAAACAAATATCTTCATAAAAATTTTGTTACACTTAACTTGCTCTTAATTTTTTAAGTTTTTGCTATATAAATAATGAATATAAATGCATTAGCTAATATTAGCTTACATAAGTACGTGTTTGTGTGTTAATTCATAGTGCATCCAAGTACACATGAACAAACATTTTCTAAAATGTAAATGTTTGCTAATTTTTATCGAATAACAAATGTGTTTATCCTTAAGTATTATGTATAATGTATGTAATGTAGTAAAATAAGGTTTTTTTTTTTAAGACTCTTCTCGGACTTTTAGTGTATACGTTATGACAATGACAGAAACTTCTTGGGTTGCGAAACAATTGACTTATCAATTCATTACTTACAATTTTAAATCATTTCTCATGTAAAAAACCTTAAAATTTTCAATTTTGATATTTTTATTTCTAAATAATGTTCCTTTTACGACAAATCTTCTCTTGAAGGAATATCAGTTTTTGGATGTTATATCATTTGACAATTTTGAATAATATGGTTACATCTAATCTAAGGCACAGTTTGTTTTTCGAACTATTTAAACTGCAGTCTTAGAACTTCCTTCCACAACTTTTCATCCTTGAACTTTATCAACTCTGTATGAACTCTGTGTTCATTGGAGAAATAACGATTTGAAAATATTTACGCTTAAAAATATTTACGCCATAAATAACCCACCCTTTATATGAAAATTGTGTTTTACCTACGTATAGTTAACATACCCTATTTCATAAAATGTAGGGAATGTATAGACAAATAAATAATCATCAAAAAGTTTGCTGACAATATGCATAATGTGGGCCACATCTGTTTCTTAGGCCACATTATACGACCGGCAAGCTGTAAATAAGCTGTCATAAAATTTGGTAGAATAGCTGAAGAAACGTTTTTAACACAACACATAAGTGCGCCCCCTTAATGTAAAGCGGCGCAGAAAATTCTAATGCTATACATCGTAGGTATAATGCCTCCGCGTTGTCATGGCACTTTCAGAAAGTAAGCAACTTTAATGGGTTAATTAACTGTAAGTTAGGTTATTGGTTTTCTATCGCCCTTCAAGTTTATCTGTAATTTTGCTCTTTAATAGGCAATATGGGTTATTGAAACTGATAACTTATAACATTAACTACGAAATGTGAAGCATGCAATTTTACACTGAGAAAAATTCGATATTATTAATTTAATATGCAAACATTTTTTTTGCTTACCTATTGATTTGTTTTTTTTTTATTGTAAATATGCTTAATGTTTCAAAAATTTTTGTTTATTTTTTAATTATTAAATAATTTTTTTATTAATTTTTTAATTATTAAATAATTTTTTTTAATTAATTTTTATTTAGTTAACTTTTTTCAAATCACTTTTTTCAAATATTTCAATCAATTGAACAAAATCTCGACATAAATACATTTTTTATTTATACAAATTTTTTAACACTTATGCCGCAAATTCAACAATTTGACGCAACGGAAAAAGAAAATTCGCACTAGTTAGCACAAACAACAAATTGATAACAAATCACGAAACACGACGTTCAGTATCCGGTATCCGGTGAACCAATGACACACGTTGTTACTGCGTTAAATTCAAAGCGCGCACTATTTTCCGAACATTGGAAAATTCAACTAAAAAGCCAACTGTTAAAGAATTCCGGTAAAATTCAACGCAGCGACGACGAGTTTAGCCAGCAGCGTTGACAGTTGGCATCTGTGAAGCAGCAACACAGCAGCAATGGCAACAGCAAAAGCAGCGACAACAGCAACATTCGTAATGATTGTGTTGTCGCAACAGGGGCGTCGCAACGAAATTTTTCATGGGGGGAAAACTCAAACTCAATAAAGGTCGGTAAATTTTCCGAAAAAAAGAAAAAAAAGGATTTATTCTATACTGTAGGACGTGACATAAATAAAACACTTCACTAATTAATGGACGTCCCCTAATCCTTCTCAAATCTAAGGATCCAGTTTTTGCCTTATAAATATGAAGAAGCGTTGTATGGGTAAGACGTTTTTGGGCCATTTGTAAACGAAGATAAGTCTTGAACAGTCGCAAAGCGCTAAATGACCAATCAGAAATTCAAAATATTTTGTTTTCCATCAAACAGTTTGCCCTACACTTTGATGAGCGTTCACATCTTCAAATTCTCATCAAACACTACATATTTGCTTGTCGGTCAAATTGTTTGACAAACAATTTGATGAATTTTTCGATCATGTGTACGCTCCAATTGAGTATGCATATATTATCTCGATTAATATCGTCGATACTAGAAACGGTCGATACTATTGATGTGACTATAATTAACACTCACAAACTAATGAAATGTTTGCTTGAAGCTCAGTTCATATACTCTTTTTTAAATGTTCATTTTGTCACATTTCGATCGACTCAAGATGTGAGATAATCACATTAATAAAAAGATTTGCTGAGTCCTAAAAATGTTGATCGAATTATGATATTACTTATTTCCGAGTAGGGGTGCAAAATGAATACACTGCCCCTCTGCCAAGATTTCTGGGGAAGTTGTTCTGTCCCCCGGTTGCAACGCCTCTGTTTCGCAACAATCAAACATGTGGCTGCATGGAAATCGTGTAAAAGAATTTTGCCGAATTGTAATGCGCAGGTTTCTTCAGTAGCATTTCATTCATCAAAATTAAATGTTGCGTGTCGTTTGTTTATGTTATGATGATGGTGTTATCAACATGTTGCTGAGGCAAGTAATTTGCTCTTGTTGGGATGTTTAACAATTTCAAGCAAAGGAGCGTGCATTGAAACAACAATTTTTAGTTGAAAAATTGCTCAGATTTTATTCGTCTTATGTGTGCATATTAGGGTGGCACATATTTTGATCGCTTATAAGTCTCTTTTATATCGTTTAATTTTGTGTCCACGAGGTACATATAATTAAAGAAGTTTTAAATTTCATCCAATTCGTTTCTCGGTCTATCCGTAATTATGATTTCTGCAGCCAGTCGGACATGGACTAAGGGGGTGACGCATAAAATTAATATACAGTGGACACTCGCAAATTAGAACCACTTTGTTTTTCGGGTAATTCTAATATCCGAAATGTTCTAACATCTGGAACTTTTTTTTTTCTCATAAAAAAGTAAAAAAAGAGCCCATTTAAAAAACTTTATTCTAACATAATCCTTTCAATACAATATTTGAAAATTTCAGTTAAATTTTAAATTTTAGTTAAAGGATAACGAAAAATTACAAAAATAACCAATTGCATTTTCTTTGTTAATTCGTGTAAGATGACTTTTTCTTGTCATTTACGTATTTCTTACTATCCCACTCTGAAAACTTCTGGAGGTGTTACTGAAGTTTCAGTGCAGTTTATCAGCAATTGTGATATTTGAACTATTTTTTTTTTAAATCTGTGCATGTACTTATTATCAAAAGCGACAAATTTAGGAGACTTATAAATTTCAAAAAATTTATTTATTCTGCGGAAACATCAATAGATGTATGAGATTTGATGGAAGGAAACAAACATTTTTTATATCTGGTATTACATGTATGTATGGGCATTTCCGCCAAATGGCCAACCGTAACAGAAAAATTAAAAGCTATTATAAAAGCATTACTAATTGATATTATCTAAGGAAAATATTCAAATTTTGTTAAATTATACCAGAATTCATTTACCACGGTGAGCAAACCACCTGCAAATTTGCATAAATGCAGTTTCTCTTTTTTTGTAACATTGATTAGTATTTTGCCTTAAATATTTAAGTCAGAGAGAAAGAGAGGTGATGCATGATGATAGTCATTCCACAAAATCTCTCCTCCAACATCAATTAGCTAAAAAAAATTCAAAAACATCAAACCAAACTCTATAACTGTAAATTTTTTGCTTTAGTTCATGTTCTAATGTCGCAAATAACATAGAAAAACATCATTTGTTCTCATTTCGTGATTATTAACAGCAGCAAGTGTGTCAAAATTTTTGTTCGAACAGAGAGAGTATCATGTAAAAAATATAAAAAAAGAACGAGTGCGAAAAAAATAAAATTTAAAATTTTTGGAGCTGCTTGAAGTTGGTCACGTTCGCAAACATAAGTGTAATAAAATGGCAGTTGCAAAATGGTTAAGCCACTTTTTTTTGGTAAAGTTGGTAAAAGGGGCAGTGCACAACATAATTTTCTTTCTAATAGTAGGCGGTGTCGCCCCTAACAGGAAAATACCATTCCACGGCTAATCTAATAAACCGATTTGAATGAAATTTGGTTAGGAGATAGATGGTACCATAAAAAAAATTAGTAGGGACTCTAGGTCCTTTAAGTAGGCGTGGAACCGCCCCTAATAGGAAAAAACGCAGCCACGACTGAGTCGCTAAGCTAATTTTAATCAAATTTGGTATAGGGACAAACTGATTCCTGAGAAGAAAAAATTGTTTTAGTGGGGCGGTGTCACACCCCTTACTGGAAAAAACGTTTTAACAGCAAAGAAAAAAAAGTTTTCTATCCTTTTAAGAAAAATATCTACTGTTTCATATTTTCGTTGTTAAAATTGATCTCACTAATTAATTCGATAAATATAAACATTAAATTTGCTTTTTTAATTGCTGTATATATCTTAAATATTACTATTTATATAAATATTAAAGTCGTTTTGAAAAATTGCCCAAGTGAACCATAATGGAAAAATACGTAAAGTTTAAAATGTCACGTTCGAATTTTCAATCAAACTAAATCTAATAAATAGTGATATTATTCCATAATATTTTAAAATTAGTCGCATTAAAAAATGTTGCCTTTCTATAGATATCCATGAAAAACACTTCCGTTTTTTGTCACGTTCGAATGGTTTTTTTATTGCCTCTACCTTGGAACCAGTACTACGTCTGGCATATATTTACCACTAAATAAAGTGCTACCAAAGGACTATTCCTTAAAGTAACAGAAGAAAATAAATGTGTTTTACTTTGACTTTCATTCGACTTTCAAAGTGTACTTCCGTCGCCTTCGACATCAGAGAAATGCCCATATGTAAGTTGTGGTTGTCGTTCGTTTGTTTTTCTTTTAAGTTATTTTTGTTTGAAATTATTATTAATTAAGTTATTACCAAGTTTTGTTGATTTCTGAACTATGTATATGGTAATTCTTCTGAGTTTCGTACATACTAGCTTTTCAATTACTTTCATCCTCTATAGAAGTTTGCCTCAAGGTTTTTCTTATACATTTTCGTAGCGCTGTAAAATATATGCATTTCTACAAAGAATTTCCCATTTTAAACTTTTTCCTCCGAATTTTCCATATAACTAAGTACTATACTATTTGAAATGAAAAAAAACTGCTCTTAATTTTCAGCATATTTTCAAATCAATAATTTATTCCCTACCTCTAAAGATTCGTCTTGCTTATTAGTAGGAATAAAGTTATTGTGAGCCCATAAGTCATAAACTAAGTACACCATGCATTCATTAAAACTCCATTATGTTGCCATAAAACAGCAAAACTCTTTTGTTTCACTAAAGATATAAATTTTTCGACAGCTCAGTAACATGACACTTCTTAGTAAAAACCAATATATTAACATTCAACACATTTCAAATAAGAAGTATTGAAAACCCAACGAGAAAATAGACATGAAATGACTCAGTATGTACATGATTTCTCTACCACAAACATAAATTTTTTATAACAATTGAATTATTTTTAATTAAATCTAGCCCGTTTTGTCACAGTCGCATTTTTTAAAGCATTGATGGATTTGTGAATTCACAAAAATATTAATCCTTGTTAATAACTGGTCTTTCGACTAAGCTTGGTTTTCATTCTGCCATCGTCCGATGTAGGATCTAAACACTGTCCACTAGAGTTGTCTCCCTCTGTATTATTCCTGTCGGTCCCGAACCTAACTTTGTGTAGACAACAGTGAACCAAACCTCAGCAGATTCTTTGCCACTACCTATTGCTAATACATACTATGCTCTCTTGAAAGCGCTATTTTCCAACGTACGCTGACTAGCCTTCAATTAATATCCTGAAGAAAGTGGTGTTTCCACGACGACTGAAACCATCAGTAGGTATGCGAACCCATACCTGGGTTTTACTTTGATGTTTGCTTTATGCTCTGGTTGTCTAACTGGTTGTAAAGGCTTCAGCTGATTTCCTGATTCCCTTTGAACAACTGTTCCGTTCACTATAAAGCAAATTCAGTTTGTCAACAGTTTGAAATAGAAATCTGCCGTGCCTTATTCAATAAACTTTAAGGGGCCGAAAGCCACAAAGTCTCAGTTGACCCAAAATATTTTTTGATCTCAATTTTACTTGAAACTTCTTAAGCGGATAACATCTACTAGAGGTCTGCATGATTACACTCGAATCGACCATCAGGCCACGTTGCGAGTCTATAGAGCCCTTGTGCACAAAAACCACAAATCAAATCAAAACAAATCGAAACACCAATCTCAATTAAAATGTTCTACAAGTTCAAGCACACGAAGTTTATTGCATTCGGAAGTTTATATAATGATCGTTTCATGCAGACCTCTAATACCCACTATTCTTGAAACAACCACAGTAGAATTCGAGATAGGTTTGAAGTATTGTTGACACTCGATCATTATTTGCATTTTCTTTGAATTGACAATTTGACAGTTGATGTCAAATGATGAATTTTTGAAAAACTCATTTGAAATGAGCTGGACCTCGACTGAATATTCAATATAAGTTTTTATTAAATAAAATTTGGACTTAAATAATAGATTGAGAATCACATAAATGAATTCCATCCAAGCAATTAGTGTAGGCGGTCATAAAGATTATCCCTACTGGGTTTTTTGTTTGTGATGTGCACTTTTAGCTGACACTCTCGCCGCAGCGGGGCACACAAAACCATTTTAAAGCGGAAGTGAAATATGTTACGGTTTTTATAACCGCACAGCGGCAGCACTGAAATTAAAGAGGCGTTGCTGCATTAGTGTTTGTGCTAGAATGTCTCATATTGTATATTTGTGATATGTGTGTTTTTTCTAAATATTTGAGTGAATTATTGCGAAGTTAGTGAAGTCATTTAAGCATTTTATTGTTTTTCTTTTGCGAATGTCACAGTTGGGCATAAGAAAGTGGATATTTTTCACCCTCATCCCAACAACGGGCAATGCGTCGCTTGTTAGGAGTCTGATAAGCGAAAATGTGTTGGAGGAAATTTGAAATATTCTACTACACAAGGGAGCGATTTTTGCACTTACATATGCTTACACACACCACATACACTAATACAAATTTACACATTGACAAACACTTATTGATGATAGCAATTATTCAAGTGCTTTGCTGTTTTTTTTTTCTCTATCGTTTTTCTTAACATGTATCTTTGATGTGTTGGTTTTACTGCTAAACAAAAAAATTGATTTTTTGGTTTTATGCTCCACTGTGCAAGCCATCAATTGGTGGGAAGTGCGTACATTTTGTATTGCAATTTTCGTTTATTTTTTATCATGTTACTTTATTTTCCTATTTTGTCTTTTAATCTTCGTATTTACTGTTCGCAGACTAAGAAATGAAATGAGATGAGATTTGTTGTGAGGTGTTGAGGCTTAATAGCGAATTCTAATAGAAATACTCTCTAGTGTGACAAATTGGATGCACTTAACCTAATTTTATTTTAAATTAAATATAAGAAAAAAAAAACAAGACACAAAGTAAAAATGTAATAAGAGAAGTGGAAATTTAAAAGAAATCGAAATTATTTTTTATATGCGGTAAAATTTTTTTGTCGAGCTTAAGCTTTTGCAAACTTGATATTTTTTGTAACTATAAAATTATTTACAAACGATAACTCTTTTTTAATTACAGCACACGAAACTCCCTGTCCAAAATTGACAAGGCTGTGGAACTTGGATAGGTATTTCAAAAGTTATCCGCTAATAATACAATCCACTTGCGCTAAAATTCAATTACAACCTTACTTGGATACGCATGACAACACTGGACTTAAAATTAATGTGTAAAGATAACTACTGAATCGCCGCTATGCTGGTTGCCTTAATGTTTTAACAGCTCAAGCAAAATGCATATACTTACGTATTCATATGAGAAATGTCACGAAGCGAGCAAAGATTGGAAGTTGCCGCATGCTTACGATTGTGCGAGTATCAATACCTGTCACGTTGTGTGTGTATTTAGCAGATTTTAAGGTAAGAATAATTGAAAACTTATTTGTTTTAAATCATAAATGCGCAAATGTGGCAAACTCTACACATTACAAAACAGCTCCAGCTTGGTTTTTATGTGTTACAGTAGAACCTCTGTAAGTCGAACTTGAAGGGAGACACCAAGTTATAGAGTTTTCGACTTGTGGAGGACTTCGATCACGTGTTACCGTCAGTCATAAATTCATTTATCATTTCGTAGAATTGGTTTAATTTATAAGTAGGCTTTTACATTGATTTTTAGGGAACAATGATGTACATTGTCGCCAAATTCTTAAAGTCGGTATCTTATTTTTCTTCGTTTCAAATAATCGAGTTGTAAAGGTTGTAAAACAAAACATGTTCGAGATGCAGAGGTCAAATTTATTTTTTCGATTTATAGATGAAAAATCTGTAGAGACTCACTAATTATTTCGACTAACAGAGGGGTCAGATTTCGCGCAATTGAAGTTTTGGGGCTTGAAGGGAAGGGAACACAAGATTTTTTCGAGTTTGGGAGGTTCGACTAATCGAGGTTCGATTTAAAGAGGTTCCACTATATTAGAAAAAAATTAGGGCAAAGCCAGGGTAAAAATATAACTTAGGTATGTCACCAAAGATCTTAGTTAAACTTCCCAACAGTAAATTCTAGTAGTTCTTAGGCTTGTTGCCTAACTTATTAGCTCTGCGAAAAAGTTCTATTTTCATTTTAAACTGCTCAAAACACTTACATTTTTAAATAAGTGTCCTTCCCTTAATCGAGTATAAAATGAAAAAATACTTAGGCGGTGTACCTACCTAAGTTTTTTTTGTATTCCGTTCCAAAATTTTTTTTTTAATAACAAAAAATGCAATTTGAAAGTTAAAAAAAAGCTATGGTTTCCCTGCCATGATTTTCTTTGTTAAAACAAAAACTTTCCCGATAAAGGAAAAGAAGAAGACCTTTACCTTTTACGAAATTAGAGTCAAAAAAGTTTAAAAACGCAAAACGATTAATTAGTACGTTATTTATAAGTAGGTCTCCTTGGACAATATGTTTACCCTACACAGTGGGTATATTCACTTTGTCATTCCGTTTGTACCGCATAGAAGGGGGCGTGGCAGGTATGGAAAAGTATTTATATTCTTGATCAGCGTTACCATCTAAGTCGATTTAGCGATGTCTGTCTGTCTGTCTGTTGAAATCAGGTTTACGGAAAAACCAAGAAAGCCAATTGAATGAAATAAGCACACCCAGGTCACACCTTCTTACAGGCATCTTGCTATTGAAAATGGACGAAATCGGTTTACGGACACGCCTACCGCCCATACTCTATGTATAGTTACCCAGGCCCATTTTGAAAAAGTTGCAGCGATTTTGATGAAACTTGGTGATTTGATGCATATGTGAACAAGATTAGGATTAGGCTAGGTTTCAAGTTTTCAAAACTTCTTACAGTGGCGTGACACAGCCCTAAATTTTAACCTATATGCCGCCATATCTCCTAAGTCGATCAAGATATTGTGATGAAATTTGGTAAACAGATACATATCATATATGTATATCTTAAATTGGACGGAATTGGAAAATTGGGCGTGGTATATTTTAACTTTTTCATTTTTACTCGATTTTTTTCAACATTTTCCTTATTCTTTCGACTTTTTCAACCTCTTAACTTTTTCCAATATATTCTATATATTTGTTCGACTTTTTCTACCTCTTTTAACTTTCTTCATAAGTTCTTTTATTTTTCGACTTTTTCATCAATTTTCAATTGTTTCAACATTTTTAACCTCTGTCAACCTTTTTTACATATCACATTTTTTTCAACTTATTCAATCTCTACAAAGTCTTTTTAACATTTATTTAAAAGGTACTTTCAGTGCACTGTATTGTATGTGAGTTTCGGCCTGGCCGAAGATAACTTCTTAACTTGTTTTCAATTGAATTTTCTATACTAAAACTTTGAAGTCTTATCGGTCAATTGGTGCTTAAGTAATTATTTATGCTACGCTTCCAACGAGTTATATTCTACACAGATAGAGTTAACCCACATAAAGCTTTCTTCCCTTGAGTAGAAAAGTCTAATCCAGTTATCTCTATCTTTGTTTTCTAACTAGTTCGAGAACTTAACTCGAGTAAAAAATTGTGCATAAACGCGAGTATAACTAACCCTTATACCAGCTGTCAAATGTGTAAAAGTAAAAAAGTTACAATAACTGCTAGAATTAAAACTAAAATAGTAATAAAAATAATCTTATAACTGGTTTAACTATACTCACGAAGAGTTTAGGCGCAGTTCACTCTACCCGTGTAGAATATAGCTGGTAAGAAACGAAGCATAAACATCCCAGTGTGCCAAACGGTAACGGTTTCGAATTCAAAATGGACTCGCTTTTTCGTACATTATATCCGTTTTTTCGGAATCCGTTTCGGATTCGTTTCGAACTCGTTTTCGTATAAAAATCCTCTCGAACGGAACAGAAACGTTTTTTTTACAAACAAAGGAATCCGGAACGAATCCGTTTTATTTACAAAAAACGAATTCGGAACGGATCCATTTTATTTACAAATAATGAATCCGGAAGGGATCCGTTTTATTTACATATAAAAAATCCGGAACGGATCTGTATATGAGGTGCGTTCCGAGTTCGAGACGGATCCGTCGACGCATAAATAAACGGAATCCGCACGGGGTTTGAAAAGGATCCGCTTCCGTTTTTGTGCACATTGGGATAGTAAAATAATAGCGCAACAACAAAATATACAAATTTGCACATGCTACGGTGTTGCAAAAATGCTACAGTGAAACCCTATAGCTGATGTAGTAAACACAGAAACAGAACTAGAACGTGCAATTTATGGTGTCAAATCGCTCCAAGAAATAGAATTTTTCTATGTCTCTGCGATAAATTTTCTAGTGTCAATTTTGTACTCACTACAAACGTATAGGAAAAACAGAAGAAAAATCGCTCGTCCCAGTTCTGTTTCTGCGTTAAATGTAAATGCAACCTGCTTTAATACCTAGTCAGCTGACATTTTGTGGAAAAAATAAAAGTTGTGAAAAATTTTACTGCAAAATTAAATGGAAGCTGCGAAAAAAAAGCAAAATGATTGCATTAAACAAAAGTGGACACAGATGGAATGTAAATGTCTCTGAGGTATGTAAATATATTTAATTTTCAAATACTTACACTTATACCTATTGTAATATTTTCTATATAATTAAGCAACTGTTCTCGTCTCTAGCCCCTTGTGGGCTATAGATTACAGTTATTTTTTCATTTAATACATATTTTATTAGCCTACCTGATGTATCCTTGTTATATTGAATCGAGAGTACTGAATATTGTATTTGATGAAGAAATGAATTAATTAATAAATTAATAAATAATAATAAATAAAATAATGTATGAATGTAAATAGTTTTTTTTTCAAATCACCTGTATTGGTTTTGCAACAAGCATTGCAAAGTAAAAATGAAAAAATCGCGCACAATTTGCGGCAAAAATTTCCAATTGAAGAATTTTTCGATGTCATTGTGAGCAGCTTACAATATGCCTTGTAAAAAGCGATCAAAGTTGAAGTAATTTCTTTATTTTTCGAACGCACCACTTTGGCGCTACATTTTTTCACACCTAGTGGGCGCATGCAGCGAATAGTGAAAATGGCTACGGTTCGTTCGTTTGACGTTTGCTGAATTTCCGGTTTTCCGTCTTTTTAGCTTGAACTCGTCTAATTGAAAAAGGCAAAATGGTACGTGACCGCAGAAATCCCAGAATATGCGCTACATCCATCAACAAATTTGCAATTTTAATGTGAAAATGTGTTTAAAAAATATTGCTGTCTTCGTTCTGATAAAAATTACATTTTAAAACGAAAATGTAGACATCCAATTGAAGTGAATTTTTTTGTCTCTGACTAAACTGCAAAAATTGCAAATTTGTTGTTGACAAATGGTGATGCACTTTATTTAATTTTACAAATTGCAAGTGGACTTTTGAATTAACTTTTCTTAATTTATTTCACTACAGTCTCTTGTCATCCCAGAGAAGTTTCAACACATTCTTCGTATCATGAATACGAACATCGATGGTAAACGCAAAGTTGGCATCGCAATGACCGCCATCAAGGGTGTAGGTCGCCGTTATTCCAACATTGTGCTGAAGAAAGCCGACGTTGATTTGACCAAGCGTGCTGGAGAATGCACTGAAGAGGAGGTGAGTCTGTTTGTTTTATTTATATTGTATAAATCATATAACACTGTTTTTTTCTCATTTGCAGGTTGACAAAATTGTTACAATTATCTCAAACCCCTTGCAATATAAAGTACCAAATTGGTTCTTGAATAGACAAAAGGATGTCATTGATGGTAAATACAATCAATTGACCTCCTCCAATTTGGATTCAAAATTGCGTGATGATTTGGAACGTTTGAAGAAAATCCGTTCCCATCGTGGTCTCCGTCATTACTGGGGTCTCCGTGTCCGTGGTCAACATACCAAGACAACAGGTCGTCGTGGTCGCACTGTTGGTGTGTCCAAGAAGAAGTAAACTTGTAAATTGCTTGTGTGTATATTTAGTTTCTTTTATATTTTTGCATCACTTTTGGTGCAGTGTTCCAAAGAAGAAGAAAAACATGATTTTTTTTATATTAAAACTAAATATGTGAAAAGAATGTATGGAAAATACAAGTTGATGGAATTCCAAAAGTTGATGTGAAATGAAAGTTTTTTTAATGATTCTTTAAACTTAAGAAGAAACTGCAGTTTAAGAGAAGCGAAAGTTTTGTGCAATATAATTGGCTGGTTTTCCTACAGTTTTAATGTGAAGAAGCACATAATTTCAGGATAAGATGAGGTAAAATATAGTAAATTATTTAGCTTTCTTGAATTATCAAAGATATTTTTAATTTCGCTGATATATCCTAAATGTGCATGGTTTTTCGGGGGACAAAATAATTGAAACTCAGCTATCTGTATTATTACCTCAAGGTCCAAAGTGAATGAATCAAAATTTGTTATTGCTTTGATTCGTAAAATTATAGATCCACTAAGGAAGCTCTGTGCAAGTACCAAACCGTTAAATATCCTTTGGCGTATGTAGTTCGATTTTTCCACTGTGACCTTAACAGTGTCGGTTATTTGACCTTAATTTGCGACAATGTCATGGTCAGGTGGCATTAGCATCATATTTTTAACATGGAGAAATTTAGATGCACATTTTCCATGTCGCACATGTGTTGTTTGTTATAAATATTGTTGAAAATTTAAATCCTTTTTATTTGTACTCAACACTTAAAGTATATGTTCTTGACACATTTGCCATAAGATTTATTATTTTAAGGGAAATTAATGTTTTTATTGATATACCAGGTGAAAACCCATAGGGCAAGTGCATATTTTCAACTAAATAGTTGGCCGACTGAGTGCTAATGGTAACTTTCAATGTTAGCTATAAATAGTATTTATAAGAGCATTCAAAGAGATTCCGCAATGACAATTATTAAGCCAATTATTGCCATACCAAGGTGTGTATGTCAACATTTTACAAAACGTTATATTCCCTTTTGCCGAAGATGAAATGCCGCTACGTTGGGTCTTCCAGCAAGACAATGACCCGAAGCACACCAGTAAACGCGCGAAGGAGTGGTTTCGGGTAAATGGTGTTGAGGTTATGCAGTGGCCTGCTCAGTCACCAGACTTAAATCCAATCGAAAACTTGTGTGTAAACAATGCTAAGCCAACAAATGAAAAGCAAATATCTTCCACACGCTGTCAAAATCTTGTGGACTCAATGCTTTTGTGTGTAATCGCTCCTATTATTATGAACACAAATGTTCGCCGCTAATTCTATTTTACTAGAAAGGTCTTCTCTTGATTTACCTATGTTAAACCCTGTTCAGTGTTCAAACGAACTTATTTGACATCGACAAAAATTTTAATTGGGTGTCTTAAATCGGGTAGAACTCGATACGACGTAAGCGTGAACCTTATATAACAAAATTGAAAACGGAAAGAGCTAAGATTGAAGAATCAAAAAGTTTGACCACCTTTGTTACTGCTGTCTTGTGGTGTAGTCGACAAATTTTTGGCACTGCATTAGTTGCTTTCTGTAACATTTTTACAAAAATCAATGCATACTTTTAGGCATTTATTTTTCTTCTGTTCAGTACATAACAACTTCGCGAGAAAATTAAGCGCAATGTGGGTCCTATACATACCCTACACCTTCATTTTATCTTCGTTTAACGAATAAAACTTTCTATACTGGCTACTTGGGTTACATTTATGATTAAAAATAGGCGTAATAGAACCTTGGCAACGCCTTCTCTATACATAAATCTCAGCCTACCT
Organism: Tricholauxania praeusta; assembly: GCA_949775025.1. Lineage (NCBI taxonomy): Eukaryota > Metazoa > Arthropoda > Insecta > Diptera > Lauxaniidae > Tricholauxania > Tricholauxania praeusta. The sequence goes on along the minus strand of OX459031.1, from coordinate 116,804,207 downwards.
CGAGATTTTTATTTTTCTGATTAGTAAATCGTCGTTTTAAAAACATATCGCCACCATGAAGTATGTTTACAAACAAATATGAAATTTTACAGAATTTCGGAAAAGCAATGATTACAAATAGAAAACTAACCTAATACACGAGAAAACATTTTTGGCAAAGTTTCCTTGTTTGTAGGCAAGAGGGGAAAAACAAAAGGGACGAGGTAAAAAATTTGTCATATGTCGTATACGCAAAAAGAAAATCACAAAAAAGAAAAGGCAAGAATTTGTCTCAGACTTTCCTCGTGTAAGCGCCGACCAAACAGCTGAACTTCTACACTTAATAAATAAAATCTACCTTGGGAATAACTATTTAGGACTGGGCTAAAATGCATCTAAATGTATAAGACAACATTGCAGATGATCATTGACTGGTACCCAAATCGTCTTAGCCAGAAAATATGGCACTGTAACCCAGATAGTTTCAGCATATATTATCTTCTATTCTACGTTTTCAACTATTATAGTTTAACATCTACTACCTGCGGTTAATTAACCGTTTGATTACTGAAAAATACACAGGTTCACTAATTCTAAATAATTAAATATAAGTAACATACATCCCCTTTTTTTTATAGTTATAAAAACGTCTGCATTAAAAATTTAAACACCTGACTCATATTGCAGAAACTGAAATCAAAGTAATTTGTAATAAAAGCAAATATGTATATATGTATGATAAGAATATGCAATAGATATTAAATGCCATAAAATTTAGCTAACTCATTGAATTAGCTGCTAGCATATAAAAAATTGATTTCAGTTTGTACAGTATTTGATGAAATTATTTTTCATGACCATTCGCTTGCAATTCTAAAGTACAGTGTTCGAGCACGTGGTGCTAATTTTGTTAGTGCTATGACGCATTGCGATCGAACCGTGTTATATGAAATTTTGAGCTAGTTATCTCTTCCAAAGAAATTTGTTTTGGCAGTCCAAGCGACTTCGCAATTATACATATGTATGTTGATTATATTACATACATTACTTTTTTAAAAACATTGTATGTGTGGTTTATTTGGTATTTATTTTGCATATACATACATATAGTATACACATATGGGATGTTTCACATCAAATTCACGTCTCTGTCCCGAAAGATTCGTAAATACCTAGCTATACATGACATTTTGAAAACATTCAATATTATAATGTCTTAGAGTGCTACACCACAGGAAAAAATGTTTTCATTTGCAAATAACTTTTTTGCTTAAAATATATGATATCAAAAAAGTTCTCAAAATGTACCTGCCCTTTTTTATTTTTTGTCCTTAGCCACTAATATACATATTTATTTATTTTATTCATTCATTGTAGAAGCTAATTGAGCCTAATGACTGAATATTGTAACAATATTGGCCAAAGCACGTTTATGAGGAAGTATGAAAAGGGATGGAATATAGAATAGAATACAATTAAATAATATTTATGAAAAATATTATTTTTAAGAATATGCATATTGACTTTTACTTAAGGTTGTCCTAGTAAGATCGCCGGATATATTTTGCATTTAAGTATGACTCCCACAGCTCTGCTGGCTTACTGTTGCTTTATTGATGAAATTTTTAAAGACATATTTTCATAATTTGGCTTCAAGATTCGCTGCACTCCGAATTCAACAACTTTCCTTTGTTTACATACTCATTGAGTTGAATCATTGCTTAAAAAAAAGAGTGTCAAAATATTCCCATTTTTATAGTGAGTTTTAGCAATGATAACTTACCTGTTCTCTCGTGTAATATTTATATTTGCTAATTATCCGATGTCATGCCTGAAATATTTAGATCTGCCAAATTTATAGGAATAATATGGCGGCGCTCTTATTTGGACATCCAAGTATGCAATTCAAAACAAATTTTCATAGATAGACTAAGAAAAAGGCAAGCAAAAAAAGTTCCTAAAATTTCAAAGCTTCAAATACAAAACGGTGCTTACAAAAATTAGTTTGTCATTATTTTTGAAGAAGCTGTAGCTGATTAAAAATTATCTCTCTTATAATTTAAGTGTCTGCTGTTGTATACACAAGTGCATAACATGTTATTCGTTGTTTGGGAGATAATTCTTAAGCAACTTCTACAAAATTAATGACAAATTTATTTTGTTTTGATGCTTGGAAGTTTAAGAAAATAAATTTAATCTTAGAAAAAATATAATAGTGGCTACGAAATAAAACAAAAAATAAAATTTGCATAAAATTTTTGGGTTTTTGATTTTAAATTCAACCTGTATGAATACACATTTTTGCAACTTTTTATGTCATATTATTATTCATATCATAATTAAAAAATGGCGTTTAAATCATATTTGAATATAATGTTAAAAAATGTATTTGCTAAAGAAAAGGAATAAGGTACGCCATATTTAGTTTATTATTTATAGATATAAAAGAATCTTGAGTTCCCTAACGTTAATTTTTATTCCTTCAAATTTTCGGGCATAGAGGTGACGTGGAATATCCCATACGTATATTTTATTTATGAGCTTCACCAAAAATTTCGCATTTGAAAGAAGAAATGTATAAACAAAATGATTAAATGACAATAAATATGATAGCGCAAAATAAAAATAATAAAAATATCGCTGACCGGTGCTGCTTATCAGTACTGTGACCCCAGCAAATAAAATATTTTAATTTATGCAAATAAGAGATACTTTATTATAACCTTAAACGCAGACTGTCGTGCAAATGACGTTGCTAAGTGTTTATATGTATTGAACAAAAATGCATTTTATAATAACATAAATGTGTTTGGTACTAGGCTTGTCATGGGAAATATTACTATAAACTATTTTTAAATATGTTAATTGTAAAATATTTAACTAACTATTTGCCAATGACGTTCGAATCAGTACTCTAATTTTAAATTTGGTACGCTAGTTGGCTATTAACCACGTGCTGTTATTGTTTTTACTACGTTTGTGATTGATAATTTCACAGTTTCTGCATTTTTTTGTACAAAAATAAAGATTTATTTCTTAAAATTTCATTTATTTTAAAATTAATACCTAATACTATACATTATTCAAGGAGTAAATTTCTTTATTCCTTTATGTGTCTTCAATCGAAGAATGTCACTGTGGATTTTAACATCTGTATGTCCAAAAAAGATATTGAATGAGATACGTTATTTTAACCTTAAACGCAGGTTGTCGTGTCGTTTCTACAAGAAACAATCCCTGAAAATATTTAAAGTTAATAATAAAAAAGTTAAATGTCCAACTCAAAGAAAATCAATATTTTCTTAAGTTAATCAATCGGCTTAAGATCCATTGGTGTAAATCTGTCTAGTTTTTGAGGTATCCGCACCAGAAAGTTTGCAAAATTAAAAGCTTTTAGTGTATTTATCATTCAATCACAGTGTCAGCATTGAAATAATTTTGAATTAAAAACAACGCAATGGTTAGCTTTACCATATACTAATCCTTAGATGAATTTCAATCAAGTACAAATTTTAATCGATTCGAGTATTGTTGAACAATAACATACATAAATCCCAATTTCCATGTGATCTTATCTTATCTTATCCCATATCAGGGATATCAAATCAAATTTTTGTAAGAAAGAAAAAGCATGCGAACAGAACCTAATGCGCTTGGAGAATGCGAGAGTGAATAGCATACATTTGCTATCTTGATAGCATGTGATGTCCTCCCTGATATTTGATAAGATAAGATCACATGGAAATTGGGCTTAAGTCTGCAAATTTCCAAAGTAATTTTCTGCTCAGAATTCGAAACTGGCCTCAGAATTAGTCTATCACATCAGGATTTTAAGGTATTTGAGGTTAAATCAAAAAATTGCTATTTCGTTGTGTTTGAGCTAATGTGCAGGACTTAAACTAATTTTCAGCTCTTTTCTACTAGTTGTTTCATTTGATACTATTTTTTCTCTTCAAGTTGAATGCTTACCTATCATTTTTCTTTGCAAAGTTTGAGTCATTTTGGAGCAATTTCTCATATCCTAAATAATTTCTGTTGAATCCACTAAAATCTGATCTAATATTTGAACTGCTTTTAGCGTATATTCCTTGAATTAATCTCATAGGAAAGAAAACACACTGCAGGGATAATTTACAGAGAGTTTTATGTTAAAACCATAATTGTTTCATGGAATAAGGAGCTTGAACTGTAAGCTGATAATTATCGATGATAAAAATTTTTGAAATACAAATCCCCTAGCCGCTGGTTTTAAATTATCTCTTATAAACTCTACCCAAATATGTATCAAATTACTTTAGAACTTTTTTATGAACTGTTTCAAGATAACCACAGCAGCCGCACTACTTTTATTTCAGTAAATAAATTATGACTACGATATAAATTCAGGTGCTTAAGAGTAATTAAAGAAAGTTGACTTTATTAAGAACAAGCTAATGATTTATTTATTTTAAGCTTTCAGTTTTTTTTTGTTGCTTGGTTGGTTTTGTTTACATTGCAAACAATACAAACTAGTCAGAGCGTTATCTTTGGCCTTACCAAAAATGAAATACCCTACACTACATTAGGAGCAAAAAAGTGTCTACGTACTGAATTTTAATTGCAAATGCTACGTTCTGGCTGGTTTCACTAAATGTTCTCACATTTAGTATTGCGATATGAAGCTTTTTCTTGTATGGGTGCGGACACGCTCTCTTGTCGAAATTCGCACACTTTTTTGTCCGGAGCACATCTGAATCATTTCAAATGTTAAATTTGGTACAATTTCTTTGAATTTTTTCAGTTGTGTTTTTGGAACAAAATTTCATAATAATATTTTTGTACAGAGTTTATTGTTCAGTACTTTTAGTGCAAAAAACCTCAAAAAAATTACAAGCGCAGAATGCATTAAAATGGGCAACGAGCTGCTTATACTTGTTTCAATGACCGCTACGTCATATCATCAGTAAGCTTAGTAGTCTGCAAGCCTACTATGTTCTATTTCTTGCGTTGATCAGTTAAGAATCACAGCAAAAAATATGGCAAAACTTCTACATTTTAATGCAATTGCTTTTGTAATCTCTTTGAAATCACACATTTCTTGTGATTAAATGAAGTGAAATTTTGTTGCACTATATCAAATAACTCTATCATTATAGCAATTTTAATATTTTATTTGTATGGGCGCTAGGCGTGTCCGTGAACCGATTTTGCCCATTTCCCAAAAAGCTTTGTTTGAAGGTGTATCATTGGATTATATCGCTTTGTTTACACGTAATTGTGATTTCTACAGACAGACAAACAGGCTAAATTGACTGCGATGGTGACGCTACTAAAAAATATATGTATATAATTTTCTATAACTGCCATGTTCACTTCTATGTGTTACAAACGGAATGGCAAAGTGAATATAACCTGAGGGTAGGGTATAAAAATCTACAGCGCTAATGCTTGAAAACTTGTTAATTTATCACAACATCGAATGTTTTGAAGTTAAGTTCGATAGCACTTTTTTGCTTAGTCATATTAATGAGAAACAGCTTTCTAAAGCAAGAAGAGAAAATATCACCTACTTTTTTTTACTTTATTGAAAATTATTTAAAGTAGAACTTCTACTTGAAGTTCAGAGTTCATTTTTATATTCAAATTAGATTTTAGCTAGAGAATACGTTTGTGTATTTTCTGCTAGATTAGTACATATACAAATTTTTCTCCAACTAAATTTCCAACAATTTTTTATATTGCCTCTCAACCTTGAACTACATTTAATTTATTATCTTATTGAAATTTATCCTAACATTTTGATTATTGAAATCAATTGAAATGATCTATGCTTTAATTGATTTAAATTGATTTTGCGTCCGTAGTAGCTTTAGCGTCATTGTTTTAATATTTATATATCTTCATAATATTCATGTGTCGAGTACTACTTTCGAAAGTATATAGTTGTGCTTCACTAAGCGTATGAGTAGCCAAAGTGACTGATTTTTTATCATTGATTTTATTTTGAGAACTTTAAATGAATTGCATATTTATTTTGACTAACATAATGCGAACGCAGCAGTCAAGATTATAAATAAACATTGAACTTCACTTAGCTTACCAAATAAATGTTTATCAATTTTTGGTTTCCTTATATGCCATAACAATTTTGTGACAAAGCAGCTACGAGACTTTGTTGAAGAAATTACTTAATACACAATTGCTCTTATCAATTTGAATAATTAATACGCAACTAGAAGCATGTGCGCATATGATCATATGGCAAAATAATATCTATTTGTTGCTAATAACTTGCTATAAGTTAATAGAAAATAGTGTATGTCAAGGTCAGTTATTAGGCTATGATTAATATTTATCAAAGAAATCGCTGCTTCAGCTATAAATTATACAGGATCACAAATATTTTTTTTTTTTGCTTACAGGAAACAGACTAAATACTTGCTCTTTATGAACCTTCGATAACATTATTCAAAAACCGTGTAAAAAATACAGTGTAAAAACAATTGGGTGCATTGGTATCGGTTAATAGTTAATTTGATATGCTACATAAATTGATTTGCAAAGGTTGCAATCCTATCGTTCCAAATAGGTTCAAAAGTATTACGAAAAAACTCGGCTAGTCAAATTTTTAACTAATGCTTGTTTCCATACTTTTTGCTATCAATCTCGCATAAATTGTTTGACTAAGAATTTAGTCTAAAATTTAACTAAAAAAATACGTATATTTGTTGAGTAAAGTTCAAGATTAATATGTGCGCTGAAAAAGGCTTTTCTTTTATTTTTATTATTTTCCAGTTAACATTTATCAGTACACAATACAATATTGTAATAATACAACATAACAGTACATACTTTGATTTTGAAGTTGTTGGTGTTTTGTTTATAAAACAAACGTGTTAAATTACATACAATAATATAGGCATTTTTTCCCTATTTAAACTAACATTTTTTCTAGATAAAAGCTACATTTTTTACGCTTAATTATTATTGATTTACTTTTTAAGTAGCAAATATTTAACCAAAAACCAACAATTCAATATGGAAGACATTTCACTTTTTTATATTTATTTATTTTGAGTTTTGGTTCCTTTTTTTACCAAGCTAAATCATTTAACTGTATGATTACTTTTTATGTTCTACTCAAAGTTACAAAAACAAAATACATTGGTGAAAAAAGTAAATAATAAATTTTCTTTAGAAGTATGATACTTAAATAAATAAACCAAATATTTTGAGTTTTGTAGAAATATAAGTTAAACAATAACTTCAGTTTCAATATATACGTGCCGCAATACACTAAGTTCATTCTTTGAATTATTTTAATCTTTTGACTTAAGTTAAAAAAGGAACTTAATCTGAAAAAAACTCAAGATTTAGTTTTTGGATTTAGTTTTTCATAATTGTTTACTTTATATACAATCTATTATTAACAGAAACTAAAGATGGTTGGTAGAGTCGAGTCGGTTGAAGAAAATCTATGTATAAATACTGAAATTACAGACAATTGTGTGAGCAGCCACATGCGCCATTATAATCGAACCATGTCAGAATTCAAGAATATGTGAAATTTCGCACGTGGCTGTTGCTGTATGGTTTCACACAATCGTCTGTGCAAAAAAAAAAAATCTAAAAAAGCAGTAAACTAAAGATGCGACATTTAAAGAAGCCAATGAGAATAGGTTTTTTTGGGAATTTTTTCAAATTTTTACTTTTGTTATATCGAAAAATGAAAAAGCGATTTGATTTTAAAAAATTGCACTTGGCTCACCGTTGGGCATTTTAGAAATTATAAAACTACTTACATAGTACATGTATTGAAAAACCTTTTAAAAAATGAACTATGTACATGTGTACCTTAAACATTTGTGTATAGTATGTTTTAAAAATGCTGCATGGCTGTAGGCCTCAAATTTAAAACATTTCAAGTACTAAAGGCTTAACCACATTTAATAAACTAAATCCAATCTTATCAGAGCAACAAAGTTATTTATCAATCAAAATACTCTAAGTTCAAATTAAAGCTACAAATTACCTAAAAAATTCATATAAAACTTAATTGCTTAGTAAAATTTTTAAAACTAAAATTAAGAAATATAGCTGCTATTCATCTTATGTCATAGTATCGCAATAGTTTAATTTAGTTAACTCCTCAGATGCTTGCTCCTTCAGTCTACGCGACAAGGGAGGTATAAATAGATCAAAATCAATTTGCTTCCTTGCTACATCCAGGTATATCTGTGAATTATCGGCCCAACCGATAAATTCAAGCAGCCTACTTAAAGAATAGCCACAAGTAAGTGTTATTACAAATCCCAGCACTGAGAAATATAAATAAGATAATCGAAATAGCCAATGATAATCTGTAGCAACGGTTGATTTTAAAACAGTCTCAGAAGTCGCCGCCACTTTCAAGGCCTCCGATATAAATGTTGTTACATTCGCTGTTGTAGCTGCCACACAGCCATCTGTGCTAAAGTCCAACGTTTGCGGCGGTGGCTTTGGACCACCAAAACCAATTATGAATGAAAATATTAGACCCAACAATAGTCCAAGTAGCACACCACGTTGATTGGCACGCGTTGTACATAATCCCAAAGTAAAGAGCGCTAGTAATGGTCCACCAACGACACCAAATATTGTTAGCGATGATTGTAATACACCACCCATGGAGCCGGCGCTAAATGCAATAACAATGCAAACGATGCCATAAATGCAAGCTATGATTTTGGTTGGCAGCGTTGTATTTGCCTCGGCCAAAGGACGCTTAAAGAAGAATTTGTACAATGGTTTCAAGTAATCCTCCAACGTTACCGCCGAGAGTGAGCTGACGGCTGATGATACCGTGGACAGACTGGCTGAGAAAATGCCAGAGACAAAGAGTCCACAAAGACCAGGATATTGACCTATGTATATTAGAATTTAATAACTACTTAATATATGATTGGAAATTCAAAAAAGGTTATAAGGTTCTATTTTGATCAATTTGAGAAACAAAAATAGATTACTAAGTACATATATGTGAACTCATCAGATTACTCAGCTTTTACCTAACATTCCAAGTAATAGTCTCAGCTCTAAATGTGCACTTCAAAAGCTTTTTCCTAGAGCTATCAGCATTTAAAACTACAATGCAGAGAATACTAGTGAACTATTCTAGAGCTGATTGTGGTCTAGACGCTTTAACAATATTACTTGGGTTTGTTGGTATCTTCATTTTATTTGCCACGCAAATTTTAACTTACCCATGGTATCAACTGCAAATAGTGGCATCAGCTGATCACGAGATTTAATACGCCCATCCAGCAGCGGATCACAATCTCGATAATAGTAGAATATAGCCAATCCACTGAATAATGTACTAAAGCTGAGCAAACTTAAAATAGGCAAATTCCACCAGAGTGCTGCCTGTGCGCCTTTGAGATTTTTTACACTAAGTAAGCGTTGCACCTGAACTTGATTAACACCATATAGCGATAAATACGTCACCATACCACCAATAATAAGACTCCACCAAGTGTGCCGCACTGTTGGATCAATAGAGAAATCTGTCACATACAAACGTCCACGTTCTCCAGCTGTTTCCCATATGGCTGATAGACCACCAGCCTTTATTGAGGACACTATGATCACAGAATAAATGGCTGCAAACATTAAAAGCGATTGAAAGACATCTGTGACCAGAACGGCTTTTAAGCCACCTACAGCTGAGTAGAACGTGCATACAATTCCAATAATGAGTATAGCAACAGTTTTATTAATACCCGTGACAGCTTCCAGTGCCAAGGCGGGTGCATATAATACAATGCCCATATAAAGTATCATCTGGACTGAGTAAGCCAATGAGGCACAAAGTCGAGTAGTATTTCCAAAACGACGTTCCAGGTATTCGTAGACACTGGTGGTGCGCATGCGATAGAAAACGGGCAGAAAAAGATATGCAGCAATGGGTGTGCTCAAGATATAGCTGATGTTGATAATACAAAAAATCGTACCAAACTGATAGCTTTCATTGGAAACACCCAACAATGAGATGGCCGACATAAAACTAGCCATAAGTCCAAAACTTACTACGAATGTGGACATACTTTGATCAGCCATAAGGTACTCTTTTGTTGTACGCTGCTTGCCACCAGTATATCGATAGTATATACCAATTAGCGCAGATAGCATCAGAATGATCGAGAGCACGACGTAGTCCCAAATTGAGAAGTTCGACATGATGGCAGATATTCTATACAGCAGGTGTCAAAAAGCGTATGAGACTGTATGTTTGTTATGAGAGGAGCTATGAAGTTCCTTGAAGATTTCGTTATAGCAGCATTTGAGGAGTTTTGGCAAATCTGATGAGATCCTTCGTTGGCGGGTTTTACAAATTTTGGAGGCGGTTAATGTTAAGGTGAAATCCTATGGTAAAATTTTACAATATAATAAATTGGTATAATAATAAAGCATCGATATTTGTACTTAAACGTTTAAATGGTTTTTTTAATATGTCTTTAATAATAGTATACTGCCGTACTAAGCTAAAAAGACGTATCTCAAAAAAATTCATTTCGAGATAATTGATGTTTTGTTAATGTCAATTTGTTGAAATACCTGTAAAATTGAGATAGATGAAATGTTCTTAGTAGATTTTTTATATGATTGAACTAAGATGCCGACATTTAGAGTATTTCATTAGACGCGTAATTTCTTAAGCTATCCGATGCCATAAGAATCTCCGATTTTTTTTTTTTTTTTGAGATACGACTTTTTCGCTTAGTACGGCATTATAGTACTTTTAAAAAGAGCGAGCGTATTTTATTCAAAACATATAGATTTCTATTTTTCTGGCATGATGTTAGAGATAAAGGTATTTCAATTATCCATAAAGAACATTTTATTTAAAGTATCCATGATTTTAATTCCATTAGGATTACCTATGTTGTAATCATATCATATCTAATGTAAGCTAATAATTTTCATTGTATTTTAGGAATACCACTGCCATTGAATAAAATTTAAATCGCAACACGAGTATGGGCCGAAATTACCGAAAAAAAAATTTTTTCAGCATGTGGCAAATTTCTTATTCGCTTTTTTTCAATAAACATTTGCGGTGATGTTCGGAAATACAAAGAAAATGTGCACATACAGGTAACCATTGTTTATAATCTAAAAAATTACCTAAATGATATTTGAGTAAAATTGACTGCTCAAAAAGACTGCGAGAACCACGAAGTTTAAATTTAGCTTCAGTTGGCTACTTTTTTTTCCAGGGGCTGGGGAATATTGTTTTAAACGCATGGATCTAGTTTCGATATACCCACCGGATGTTGTGGATATAGCTTTTTCTAAAAATCAGCAAAATATGGGTATCATACGAAAGTAATTTAATGAGCTACAAGAAAGTTTAAATCTATCAATTAGTTGTTTTCGAGATATGCATTTTTTTCTCTAAAATATCGATTTTTTTTTTTTTCAAAAACTTCTATGTTATGAGACTATATTTTTTTTTAAATTTATAAATTGAGCTTAAACGACGTAAGATTTGCACAAATTTTTTTATGTTATATCTTCCTGTATACTTCCTTTTTTCCGAAAAACAAAATAGTTAATTTATTTGAAAATTTTGAATTTATAGAATACAACTGCAATATATATATATAACAATATTTTAGTCCGCGCCGCTAAATTTCATTGCCAAGATTACCAAGAGAAGGCCGCGCTATGTTTTTGTTTTGAGTGTTTAACCCCTCCCGCGCAAATCGTCGTCGGTCTTAGTAGATTTTGTTTTAGTTGTAACGCAGTAATAGTAAATTTTGCGATCGCACGATTATTTCTGATTATTATTGATTAGAAATCGGTCGGTTTGTGTTTTATCAATTAATTCAAAGCATAAAAAAAATTAAATTAATTTTTTTTGTTTTCCAGTATAGAAAAGGGCCATTTATAAAAGTTTGCTACTAATATTATATAAGGGAATGAATTAAGCTTTCTTGATATGTTGGTAAAGCTATATAAGTAGATCACAAACCTGTTTTTTAGGAATTTTTAAAGGTTTTATAAAAAAAAAATCGTCCATTTCAGAAAAATCAGCATATCTCGAAAACTATTTCATAGATTTTAAACTTTTATGTAACAATATTGTAGTTTAATAAATTATTTTTCATACGACATCCATATTTTGGATATTAATCCAGCCGTTTTCAATATGCCGGTTTTTTAAAAAAGCTATATCTGCAATTTTTGATGGCTTTATCTCCAAAACTAAATCCGACCCACAATCTTTGATTGTATATTAAAAATTAACTCTTGCTTTAGTTTTGTGTGTTGATGTTCGACCAAGTTTAAAATTATGTTTTGAAAAATTTTATTCATAGAAAGGTGCTAATCTCTAATCTCCTGAATCACACTCTTTTCAAAGGTACTATTAACAGGGCTCGGCAGGAATAACCTTTTTAAAATTTGTTCACACTTGTGGGAAAAATTCCATTAAAAAAATCTGTTTTCACTTTATTTATTTAAAATCAAAGGTCACTTACTACACGTTTAAGTTTACGTAAAATCTTGCTAGTTGCTCATGGCTTTGTACGAATTATTTAACTTTTTTTAATTACACTTTCTATCTTGCAGTTGAATTATGAATCGACATTCATTTTTTGTTATTCTTATTGATTATTTCAGCATTAATTAATTTATTTCTAAAATTGATTTCATCCACATTGCTTTAATATTTGCGTGCAATGCAACTTTATTATTGTACTTAAATATGTACAATCGCGAAACTTCAGCACATTATTTCCTGATTTTTTCTTTTTGCCGCGAACCGACAGATGTTTCACCTCTTATTAAACTTGTGATTAATTTTCAACTGTCAGAATATTTCTTTCAGCATGACAAAAGCTCTGAATTCACTGCTTTTGTAAACTTTTGTACGCGAAAAGCTTGCATTTGACCAGTGTTACCAAAAATCCTTTTTAAGAAAATCTAAATAGGGAAAACGACTATTTCATAGGGTTAAAACAGGTTAAAATAAAATGTGTGGGAGAGAACAGCATTGAGTGGTTTTTGAGCTGATTTTATTTTGAGAAAGCCGGTAATTGTTTTTGTAAGACTTTCTAACCCTGTTTTCCATTTATGGTTACCAATGGCAATCAGTCTGGCAACTATTAAGTCGCATATATTCGCAATCCTTAACACTTTATTCCTATACACTTTATGTATGCGCGTTCTCATGAAGAGAAAAAAGAGGGATGAGAAAAGGCTTAAGCCTAAACCAAAATAGACGTGACGAGACGTAAGGAGTACATGTAAACCAATCTTAATCAAAATGAACGTATGTAACTGATTGAAAGTGAACGAAACATTTTGACGAGACGTAATGCTCTGTAAGAACCGAATTTCGAACCGTCACTACTCGTCATGATAGCTGCTTCGGTTCGTTGGCTAACGTATTATTTTGGGTTCACTGTTAAAACAGACGTATCGAGTGGAAACTTTCGTTCACTTGCTATCGTCTCGTCACGTCTATTTTGGTTAAGGTTTTAGTTATGCATTTCACAGTTCATAGTGAAATTGTTACGTGACAATATAACGATCTGTCAAATCATACAACTGTGAGCTCAAAAATTTATTAGCCCAATTCACGATCCGGTGCAAATGACACTGCAAAACTTTGCAGCGAATTGGGAGCAATTTTTCATGTTTACTTTGCAATGCTTTTTGCAAAACAAACATGGTGAGAGAATTGTATAGGAAAAAGAGAGTGACAAAAACCAAAATTTGTAAACAATAAATTTTTGCTATTTTGGTGAGAGAATTGTGTAGGAAAAAGAGAGTGACAAAAACATTTGCTATTTGCAATTGCATTTGCTACAAATGCTATAGGGTTTGACTGTAGCATTTTTGCAACACCGTAGCATATGCAAATGTGTATATTTTGTTGTTGCCATTGCAAACTTTGCAATAATATTTTGCATATGCTCTTTTGCAAGACCATATGCACCGGATCGTGAATTGCGCTATTGTTTGCAAATTATGTTTTTGTCACCCTCTTTTCCGATACGATTGATTCCCTCACCAAAATAACAAAAATTTATTCATTACAAATTTTGGTATTTGTCACTCTCTTTTTCCTATACAATTCTCTCACCAACACTGAAAACGAATGCAACTTTAAAAATACATGCTGAAACACATGTTCAAATTTATCGATTAATTTTTATTTTGCATTTATATGAGAAACAATAGCAACACAAGTTACCACCTCGTAAAATATTGTAAAATTTGCACTTTTTAATTTTACCAGCCAATTTACAATGAACTGTGAATAGCATAAGTATGTATATCTCAGGGCAATTGAATGAAAATTAGCCAGTCTAGGCGGAAAAAGGCAACACTGTTTGTCAGCATGATTCAATTGTTGTGGTTTCTACACGCAGCGTAAGTTCGATGTGTGTAAATAGTGTATATGAAATATTTTATTTTTTGCTTGCTTATTCTTTTACCGGTAAATTTTTATAACGAAAAAATTAGCAAGTTCGAGCTATCACTTTACTCAATCCCGTTGCTGACTATTTTGTGTAAACGAACTGCTTTCGGACATAATTGATAGTTTGTACAAACTTTTATAAATTAACTGTTCTCGAACAGACTAATCGCCGATCAGGTAATTTTGACACTTGAAGGATTAATTTCGTTAGAACATTTGGCTTCGTATCGATTTTCATAATTGAATCATGGCTGCAAGAACACAAAACAATTACTCACAGCTGCCACAAGCAGCTGTTGGATTCTGACAATTTGCAATCTATATAATATAATTTGGTTTCCCGTGAAAAAATTTAGAAAATTTTAATTTGCATAAGATAACAAAAATAATTTTCAAGTTTATTGTGCAACACTGACCAACTGAAAAGTTATCTGTTGAAAAAATTTATTGAAAAAAAATGGATTTTTCAATAATTCATTATTATGGGGTACAAACTCAAAAATGTGGTTACTGCAAGGGACGAGAATGCAGCATAGCGCATGGTAAGTATACAAAATACTATATTTTACAATATTAATGAATCATTGAAAAAGCTATTTAAAAATCTTGTGAGTTCAGTTAATGCAGATATAATCCAAGCCTCGTCAGTTGGCATTGTCAAATCACATTCTTTCATATGTCTTAGCCGGTCGCTTCAAGTTAAATGGGACGGCAAAATCAAATAATTAAGCTTTGTTTTTGTAATTGCAATTTATTTTTTTCATGACCAGCACACAATGAGCTGATTATTCTTGCGTACCCAAAAACGTATCCTGAAAGTGAAATTATTAAAGGTGTTGACAGATGATTATAGGCATTTTGTGAACTAGTTCCACACCTAATTCTCTAGTGCCCAGTCGCAAAAATAATAGCCTCATCGGTAAAGATAAGAATAAAACTTCTAACTGATAAACTTCTTTCTAGATTCCATTAAGGAAGTAGATTATTTTTTGAAATATGAACTCATGTTCATGAAATCAAAAATAAGTTTTGTCGTAAGCCATATTAATTAATTACATATTAAATAAATAATAATATGTATTTGCGAATGAGCAGATGATCATCATGTTCGGTTAAACAAGAGTCATCAAATTTATTTTTACACAAGCTCTTAGATACTTAGCGGTGAGACTGTTCAAGACATATCCTCTGAAACTTAACCCTTTGGCGACTACTGGGACAATACGTCCCAGATACTTTCAATGCTATGTCCTACACTTATTATCAGTGGAAGCTCCTATTTGAAGTGTCCCAATTCAAGTTTTGTGGTTTCTTTATGAAAAATTATACTTAAATATATACTATTCCTGATACGTGTGTACCATTGGAAGACCATGTTTTTTAAACTACTATTTTCTTAATGAAACGGAAATAAAACTCCGTCGCAGAAGTGTTAAGACCAAATTGGTCTTGGAAAAAGGGGGGAAAAAATATAAACCCTATGATTTTTGTTGCTGTAAATGTAACATTTGTTTTTGGGCTCTTGCTCTGAATACAAACTTTAATTATTACAATGCGATTTCAGCCATAGTCGATATGTACAAGGCTGACAATGTTTCCTAAAATGTCTAAACCCTAGGGGCGTTAAATTCTTATATCGTTCAACTTTGAAAAAAGATGCATTCCGGTAGGGAAGATAAATAATGTTGCTTTTAATTCTTGCTTTTATCCGTACCTGGTAATGCAAGATGAGGGTTTGCAAATTCAAATAGTGCATTGTTCACATCGGAACACAAAAACTCTAGTCTAAAATATTTCATATCGATCCAAAGAAACCGCACTAATACAAGTGCACAATTTAGGAAAACTGAGTTCGGGAAGAAAAACACATGACTTGCACTCGTAGTAGGTCTTCTTCAATCGACGTGGTAGGACATTGAAAAGGATTTTCAGCATGATCTCATATAAATAAAATATGAAACCTCACGCGATAACCAAAATTCCAATCGTAAAATTTTTTAGGCATAAAAAATAGAAATTTCGCAGAATATCATAAAAATTCCAACCGTAAAATTGTATGTCTAAAGAATTGTAGAATTAGGTGGCCGTTTGTAGGTGGTCGCAAAGGATAGATTAAAAATACATATATACATGAACCTGGTCTGGTTAATTAGCGCCGCACAAATTAACTTAAAAACACCATACTTTGTTCTTGATGTACCGATAGAATAATCAATATTCATACATGGAATATTCATAAAGTACGTACAATAGAAGCTGATGAGTTGATTGAACTTCTTGCCGTTGGGAACTCATTGATAAATAAGAAGAGCATGAAATGCGTTAGTTGCGCAAAGTAAGAAACATTTTTTTTTCTTTAATAAAATTATGGAACATATTTATCAAGGCAATTCGAATGAAAAGGAAATCTTTAAACATTAACTTGAGTTAAAAAATATATGTTATTTATATTTTTTATTTAAAAATATATCTTATTTGTTTAAAAAATATCTTATTTATATTTTTTAAGGCATGCACGCTTATAAAATGTTACCGCTCGACTATCAAGATCTCATTGATCGTGGTTGGCGCCGTTCAGGTCATTACTGCTATAAGCCAGATAATAAAGTCACCTGCTGCCCATGCTATACCATCAAGTAAGAACAAACATATTTTATTCAATGTCATTTGAAATTACTCTTTAATTCTTTTTTTAATTTAAATAGATGCGATGTACAAGACTTCAAACTCTCAAAATCGCACAAAAAAATATTAAAACGTTTAACACGTTTTTTACGTGATGGTAAAAAAGATAAATCTGAGGAAGACGATGCCTTTGAAACGAACACAGCTAACGCAGATAACGAAATGGACAATGCTGACTCTGGTGGTGATGGTGGAGGTGGCGGTATACGTGATGAACCGCAAGCTCCTAATGTGCCACTAAAAGATATTGATTTAGAAGCTATTACTGCATCAAATTCAAAACGACAAGTAACAGTATCTAAAAAGACCGGTGATACTATTACGATACCATCCGTAACAATACCAATTGACAATAATATATCAATGGATTCATCTGGATCGTTGATCGGATCTAAAAAATGTAAGTGGAGTTTTGTTTGAAACATCAAAATTATTTGAAAATAAATTAAATTCAACTGACAGCATCTGATGGGCTCAAGCCGCCTTGCAAAAAAGCAAAACAAATGCGCTTGGAACGTAAACAGGCAAAATTAGCTGCCAAGGGCATCGATCCTGAAACCATTTTGCAACAAAAAGCTAATAATATTCAAGAGAAAACACTTAGCGGTTATATAGCTGATGCAAGCCCAACTGACAAGCATAAATTAAAGGTATGTTTTCTATATGGAAAATATTCAATAACATGATAATTGAATAAAAATATTAATAGCAGAATCAATTGTAAAATTTGCAATATACTAAAGCGCTTATATTGCATTACAGTGTCAAAATTTTGTTTATCATCTCAGAAATTTATAATGTTGTATATCTTCTATTCTTCTTTACAATTCGTAAATGAAAAATATATGTATTCAGTGAAAACATAAAAACATTATATTCAGTGAATACTATTCATTAAACATGTAGAAATCGTTTGAAAAAGTCTTAAGAAAAACTAGCAAACAATATGTAAAATTATTTTTACTTTACCTCATCTGTCAATGTTATCCTGACTTCATTTTGCAACTAAGCAATTCATTTTGTCACAATCCATGCTGTTCAATTAAAATGTTATCGTTGCAGATTGTTTTAGTTCCATCAAATCAAAACTTTACGGAAGATGCTTTTAATTTATATCGCAAGTATCAATTGATCATACACAATGATAATCCTCAGCGTCTAACACCCGCTAGCTTGCAACGTTTCTGTTATAAATCACCCTTAAAGGTAAATGTTTTTTCTAATATTCTTTTTTGTTTTTTCTTTTCTCAATTGCAGCTTAAACTGGTGCCTGTTAAAAGTAAACATTTTCTGAATTCGTTAAGAGATACATACGCTTTGTATCAAAAATATCAGGCCAGCATACATAATGATCCACCAACTAATGTTCAGGAGTATTTAGATTTCTTACAACGTTCACCATTGCAGGTGGCAGCAGTATTTGATTAAACTTAAATTTTATAACCTACATAATAATATCGAAATTGTTATAGCAAATATTTTATTTTTATGTATTAATTTTTATTTCAGCATACAAAAACAAGTGATGGTCCCTCAACTGGATATGGCTCATTTCATCAGCAATACTGGTTGGATGATAAATTAATAGCTGTAGCTGTAATTGATATTTTGCCATGTTGTGTTAGTTCGGTATATTTCTTCTATGATCCAGATTATAAATTTTTGTCGTTAGGTACTTATGGTTCTTTGAGGTAAGTAAAAACTGATGCTATCAAATTGTTTTTAGATGTTTGTCTGTGTTTCTGTTATGAAGCTTCACATTAAATATAAGCTCTTACTTAAAATATTTTTATTCATTAGCTTAAATTTAATATAACTCTACATCTTCGTTGCAAATTTCTGTGCTGCACAAAATGAATACTAATTTCCTTTTATAAATTTTATTTATTTTTTTTCTAGGGAAATTCATTTTGTACAAGAACTTGCCGCCACAGTTCCCTCGCTAAAGTATTATTACATGGGATTCTACATACATTCTTGCCCAAAAATGCATTACAAAGGAAAATTAACGGCCTCCTATCTTCTATGCCCTGAAACATTCACGTGGAATTTACTTAATGACGGTAAATACGCTTTTAATTTTTTTTTTTATTTTTTTTTTAACATTATAAATAATATTTATTTATGTTTGAAATAATTCAAAAGTCTTAACAAAATTTTTCAAAATCTTTAATAACTTCGAAGGCATTGCGATGTAAACTAAAAAAAAATAATCTAAAGAGGATACGCCACTTCTAGTTCGAGTAATTTTTTTCAAACCAATATTTCGAAAACTAATAAACCGATTCTATTACAACAAACTATAGTAAGTTTAAAAAAAAATATAAATTGAACAAGAGAAACAAATCAAGAATGCGGATTTGGCCATTGTAAATTAATTATTTTATATTAATGGTGCAATAACATTGAGCTAATATTGGGAAGAACATATGATGAAAATTTGAATGAAATCGGCTTATATGTTTTTGGGGTACTTTGGCTTATTAAAAATTGTTCTAGATAAGAGTGGTACAATCTCTTAGACTCTGCTATTGCACACGATCCTATTTACATCACTTAACAGATCTCAATTCGTCACTTTGGTTAATTTGTCATTTTGGTCAATTTATCATTTTTGTTTTACTTTCAATTTATTTTTTCCTTGCTTTTTGCACATTGGCTTGTTATATTGAATTTTTTATTTTTGAAACTATTTTCAAAAAGTTCCGTGTATATATTACATATAATTTTTAAAGCAGTGACGTTTTATTTGCCTTAAGATTAAGTGTTTCAATTTAAAATTAAAACTGTTTATGTCGAATGTACTTGTCATGACGAAATTTCATATGATGCGAGTATACTGGTCATCGCTAAAAGTACGTTAGCAAATATAAATTTTTTCATAACAAAATGAAAGACTTAAAATGTGAAAAATATGTATTTCATTTTATTTTAATTAACTTCTTAATTTATATCACTATAGAAATCCGAATAAAATTGGATCAAAGGAAATATCAGCGCCTAAATTTGGATTCAGCAGCAAAAGATGTCAATGAGTTTCTTGAAAATCATCTGGATTTAGTGCTCCTGTTGGTTGACAACAGCACTTGTATAACATATCGGGAATATATACAGGTATGAAGTTTTGTATTGTTTCATTTCTAAATATATCCTTAAATAGTAGCGGCTGTATTAAACTGCAAAATAAGCCCAATTGCTATATGAATGCAATAAAATAAGGCCACCACTATTTAAGTTACAGTTTAGTTGCAATTGATTGGTTGAATTTGTTATGTTCTCTTACAGTGGTTTTTTTTTTATTAACACCAAATATTTTAGTTCAGCTTTTTAATTTTTTTATGTTCTTGTTGTTCCTTTTTATTTTTATTTGACACAAAAACTCATTCAACCAACTATAAAAAATTAATTCATCTACCTTCCCAAACTTAATGCAAATAAAATCTGCTCCTTTTCGTTTGTATGTTTCTGTGTGCATATGCAGTCTTTTAATATTGAGACTCTTGACAATATGTTGGACATGATAAGGAGTAGAATATACAAGGAGGTAATGTAAATGCAATTTTTTGTTGTTTTGTACATTTCCAAATGCATTAGTGAATACTTTTGGTTTCTTTCATCAAGTATTAACACATTATTTTCCAGTTTGACAATGTTCTTATGCAATGTTCTAACACACAATAAACAACTTTTTGAGTTTTTTTTTCTTTCAACTTCTATTATATTGTAGATTACCGGCGAAGATGATGACCGTGAGTCTATCTTAGAATATGGCAGATTAGTTGGCAAGCCATGTGCACATCGTATGCTGTATTTAAATACTTAATTTATTACCTGCCACGTTTGAAAATTAAAATATAATAAATAAATTTGAAAATTAAATGTTACTTATTTCCGTGTGTTGCTGATATTCATATACCATATTTATGTTTAAAAATATATAGCACACAAGAATAAAAAATTATTTATTTTGACATGGGCAGCAGCCCAGCTGTACCTATGCTAAAAATAAAATCTAACTTATATGAAATGTTTATTTAATTACCTTAAACTTAATTGTAATTTTAATAAAAATTTAATTGTATCAGTTACCGCAAATAATAGCAATAATTGATTAATAAACTTTTTAAAATTAAAAGCTTGCAACTGATTTACTTTTGTCATTTTGAAATGCATAAAAATCAGTAAAATACGGTGCTTTTATATATGTTCAATAAAAAATGCTCAGTTCGGCAACGTTACAAAAATTAGTTTTTTCTTAACTTTATTCTCATTTTCTCTGTTAGATCTAGAAATTGCGCTTCATGTCAAACTGGAAATTCTGTACCTACAAATGGCTTAAAATGTTAAACTTTGTTTTAAAGCTGACAATGGGAAAAGCTTGAATTTTCCAAGAAATCAATAGCTTTCATAAAGTATTGATGAAATATTTTTTAATTAATTTTTAATTTGGCAACTATTTGCTCAAATATTAATTTTTCCGCAACAATTAAATTACAATTTAAATAGCTTTAGCTTTACCAATATGATTTAATATAATTAGTGAAATTTTGCTTGAAGTAGATGAGTTGCAATTGAAATTAACTGGTAGAGTGTATAGCTGATTCTTAAAAGAAAAGATCGAAACAAACTAAAAAACTAATTGAAAGGTTCCGCCAGCCGCATTTATCTGTGCTGCCTATAGTAAAGAATGATTTCTTAACTGCCAATTTCACTGTTACGCTAATTAACGATTTAAGGTAGGTTATATAAATAACGTACATTAGCGTGTCCGTAACAGGCATGTTTCTCCAGTTTCGTTCCAGTATATATAAAAAAAATTCTGCTCTCGATTCCAATATGTTGGATTCAATTTTTTAATTTTACATAATTTCTAAGAAACCAATGTTAAACACAGTTGCCGTGAAATGCCCTATTTTGAGCATCCCCCATTATAAAATTACTGAATATTGCAGTTTTTTTGAAGTAAAAAACTTGAATTAAGAATTTGTGACCTGCACAATTTTAAGTCAATGAATTTAAAAAGATTTAAAAATTTCAAAAATTTGCATGTTTTCGATATACACTGCCGTGCAAAAGTTTAAGACCAGTGCTCTCCTCAAAAAATTTAAATTTTTACCACTTATTGGCTCAAAAAAAGTGTAAGAAGGTACTGATATTTAATATGTAAATGCATATCGCAAAATACATATTTAAAAAAACTTTTATTTGTATTTTATAATAAATTATTTATTTATTGCACTCTTTAGTAGTGCATTTTCGCTAAAAATCCACCTCTGCATTCTAATAATTTTTTATCCAATCGATGCATTCTTGAAATCAACTTTTGGATGGTATCTTGTGGTATGGAGTTTCAACAATCCAGTAATGTGCTCCACATCAATTCTTTTGCAGAAAGACCTATGGGTCGAACTGGTCTATTTGGCTCTTTCCATAAAAGTTTAATGATGCTACCAATTTCAACGTGGGTACTACGCAATAAGGCAGCTTGTTCTTCTCCAGCGCTGTGTCAGACTTAAATTCAACTTTTTGACCCAATGATTTGATGTGTCAGTTCAAAGAACTTTTCTTTTGTCCAAGATTGATGGTCTTTAGTCCATTTTAAACGTTTCTTCTTACTGGCAGGTCGAAGCAACGGTTCTCGTTGAAAAAATTTCTGCTTCTTTCAAACGACTTATTACTGCATATCATATAACATATCACAATGTCGTTTGCTTTAGAATGAAAAGAAATAGACTAACTGTGACTTACTGCTTAATTGCCTTTATTTCAAATTTTAGCTTTCAAATTTTTTCTTTATTTCTTATGTCATTACATTAAGTTTTCCTTAATATACATATTTATTTATCTAAAAGTAAGAGATTAACATACTATTTTGCTATAAAAAAAGTACAGACTTAAAATTTACTGTACTTTCATACTAAGTTCTATTAATCTTCATCTTACTGACAGACGGAGTAAAAGGAGTAAAAGTAATAAACTATAAAAAACAGAAAAATCCCGCAAGAGGTCATAATAACCCGAAATGAGCGTTATTCTCTATTTTCAACATCACATTTGGCAGATGCGCTGGTAAAACCCATGTTTTTTATATTGTGAAATTTCAATTAGTTAATTTAAGTTAAAAAAAAAAAAAAACAATTGTGATCATAAGCTTTTGCACGGCAGTGTATGTTAAATGGGGAATTTCGGTTAATAATTTCATATTATTTAATCGACCTTTGATTTTGCAAAATTTTTTTATTTTTTTATTGGAACCAAACTGGGGGATGGTGTAGCAAATTTCACGAATACCTTAAGTTGAGGTAGGTTTTCCCTTGAAAAATTTACTCGCCTAAAACGGCTTAAGCGCTAACTGTATTTTGTAATAAAGTAAACGTAACAAATGTTAGTTATCAGTTTATAATCATGACGTATGAGTTGCAGTACTACCAGCCGTTTTATTTAGCTACCAGCTGTATTTTGTAATAAAATAAATACAAAAATTGCTGTGGTGCTGTAAAAGCTATCTTAGGCTACAAAATAAACCTGTACGTTTCAATAAAATCCAAAACTATTTGACGTTGAATTTGAATAGGTGCTCGGAATTCTTAACTTGTTGTTGTTGCTGTTGTTCTTTATTCTATCATAAATACAATATTTACATAAGTATAAATGTTACAATTTTTGAGATTTAATCCTATGGATTTTACAACAAATAAATTCTAATTTAACAATAAACATAATCACTTAAAATAAAATAATACTTTATAGGAAAATGACAGCAAAAAAAACCTATATTAATATCACAATAAGTCTAGATGAATGAGAATTTTGTGGCAAGCTTCTTACCGCTATAGAAATAGAGGAAGAAGGGACTGCCTATGACAAACTCCGTAAGAGGGCGTAAGCCGAAAACCTGATCTATTGGCATTGTTTTCAACATTTGACGTCAGCGTAGAAATTTTGTTTTGTGAAAAAGTAAGTGGTTACTTTATATGTCTTTAGTCATGAAATAATATTTTTTTATTGCTTTATTGACTAGAAATCTAGGTAAAAAAAAATTCAAACTAAACCATTCGACATAGCCACTTCCGCTAAAATTTGAAAGAATTATGATTGAATATTTTTACAAGCTCAAAACGAAAAGAGGTCAAACTTGATTGATTTCTTTTTGAAAATTAACGTTTTGTGATTCATCTCTATAAAAACTTTTCGGAAATAATTTGCTGCTTTACTCGAATGATTAATGTGTAAGGCGCAATATTGTTTTGATGTATTAAAATAAACCATTTTGATGAGTTCTCTAACTTGTTTCTAACATCTTGTGATTAAATTAGCACTTAGTTTCTAATCAAATTTTACAAGATTCGCATTTATTGCTATTAACACATTTGACAAATTTTATGATAAGTGAAAAAAAAATTAATAAATAAATACAAATTCACTTATCTTAACAAAAATAAAAACAGGGTTAGATCAAGTATACTTACATATTTTTATTGTTGAAAAACTGCCTAAAACTATGCAATGATTTATATTTTAGTTTCTATTTCATGTAGAACACAATTCTGATAAACGACGGAAAATCCATTGAAGTAAATACAATAGCGACGAATGACGGAAAATTCACGAACGAACATATGTATGTAAGTAACTCATGTTGAGACAATTTGGTCCATAAAACTTTAAGGCCCAAGTAATACTTGGTGTCAAGGACGATCAATCAAAAAAATTGAAAATTTTATTTTGACATGAAAATTATAAATTTTGTAGGCAAACGTACAAAGTTTCAGGCAAATCAATTTTTTAATTCGGTTGACGAAAATCGGAATACAAAAAATGTATATATGTTACCGGCCAAACTAGTTTTTAGGATAAACTAGTTTTTCCTAGGCCAAACTAGTTAATTTGAATGCCTGAAAGTATTCAATTTAATTTTAATACAAAAGCACTGTGGATAGCGAAACCGGTGTTGCACATGTTATAGACTGAACCGCGGAGCCTGTGTTGGACATATTGGAGGATGTAAGTCCCGAGCCACTTACCCTCACTGACCACTTGGCAAGTATTAATAAAATTGATTTACTTCGCTACAGTCTTATTTATTTATTTATTTATTACATGAAAAGTAGAGATAAATCACTAAATTACAGAAGAAAGGAGCACTAGTTACCAGGACCTTCGGCTCTCTAGATATGTATATAAGTATAAGAAATACAGAACTAATATTTACAATGGTATCGCTACAGTCTTTGTTTTCACTATCCACAGTGCTTTTGCATTTAGATTTCATTGCATATCTTTAGGCTTGACGGTAACTAGTTTGGCCTAAAACTAGTTTGGCCGGAAACATATACATACATAAATATATAAACTAGTTGTGGTTAAGTTTCGCAATGCAAATCAACAAATGCTATACAAATTTTATTGCATAATTTTAGTCATTGCCAAACAACAGAAGCAACCTAAATTATGCAATAAAATATATTTTAATTTTTGCTACCGATAACATTTGATATCTATAGATTCTTTTTATTGCATTTATGTGCTTTAATATTTCATCAGTCGCATGGGCGCCATTACACTTGTTTACTCTTTTCGTATATATGTAAATATTAACGTAAATATGACATTTATATAAGTAAATAAATTGTTGCGATATGGCTTTTATGAGATCAAGGTAAACATTAGTCTTAGAAATTACAATATATTGCATAATTTTAGAAAAAACTAATTTCATTTGACAGAACTTGAACAACATAAAGTTAAATATTCGTGATATCGTGCTTCCATCCTAATAAAGTTTTCATCTAGTTAGTTCGTTAGATATGACCGCTTAAAGAGGCCGAACAAAGTTTTTACTCAATAACTCGTAACTTCGTTGTTAAAACTATAGTGAGATCAAAGGTGTGGAGGAGTTAAACTACATAAACTTTCTGCGTTACATTGTTTTTAAAATTTCTGAAATTTAATAGTAAAAAATACGGGATTTCATTGAGAATTCTTGAGCGACGTAGCTAAATCAAAAATAAGAAAATTTGTTTGACAGGATTTATTGAAAACTTTAAAACGATTTAAAATTCTCACACGGAATACCTTTGGGCATGATATTTTATTTTCTTTCTGAAAAAATCTCGAGCACTTGGACTATGTATATAAATACCAATTAAGAACAAATCATATTTTGGTTGAAACAAATGTGTCTGCAACATTCACTTGTTGATAATTATCAAATCATGTATTGAGTTTAAGCAAACATTTCTTCATTGGAAACTACATATATGTTTTTCAAACTCACTTTTTTCAACATCTACCTAAATAAGATAAAGTAGCTATCACATACATATCAAAATAATGCCCACTGTGCTATGACAAAATTTTTATAACTTAATATATACGAATTAGTAATTCTGTTAATTGAAAAATTTTTCAAATACGTAGAAAACTAAAGGCTTCTAATAAATATTCAATATGGTTAAAATCTTCAATTAACAATAATATGTTACTTCGACGCAAATCTATCTACAATTGTGATGAGGAAATATGTATGTATGATTGAAAAATATAAATGAACACAATTCAAGTATTCCAGCACTCGAATACTTTTTTACTTGGAAAAACGAATTGGGGGAATTCGAATCATAGAATATTATTTTCCATGATAGAAATATTTCTATATATCGAAAATTGCTTGCTTGAGCCAGTGATATCGCCTGAAAATATGTTTTTTCGACAAGTTTGTTGTCGTAAACAAAGTTTATCGACCGCTTACAAAGCCGAAAAAGAGTTTTACCTCGAAAAGTAGGTGTCAAATAGACAAACATTATAATTACGAAGGTATTTTGCGCAGAAAATCGATGTGAAAATCATTTTTTCTTATTTAAGTTCTCATATACTAATGTAATTAACTTTTTAGTTATTATCTTTCTCGCCCGATGCAAGTTGGGGCATTTGTGTCATAATGTTTTTCTTTAACTCTGCTCTCCAACTTAATGCTTGTTACATAAGTGACCGCTAAAATAATTGTTAAAAATTACATCATGCTCATATTAATTAGGAAGTTGCTCGACTTTAAAGATTCTTTAAGCGAAAATATGTTAAGCACGTAGTACTTACATAAAAATCAAAAAATTATATCAAATTAAAATGCCATGCATATTAACTACTTTTTTTTTTGTAAATGCTATGCCCATTATAAGCCCTTCAAAATGCAGTAGTCTAAAAATGTGCAATCATGTGTTTAACATATTTTAAACTATTTTTGTTAAGTAAATTTCAAAATATCTAATTTCTGGGTTCGTGTCTATTGTTTCTATTGTTATCAATGTTGTTGACTATTGTCAATCGCGTGTATAGTTCCAACCGTCAATACCACAGTCCGCCCACCTGTGTGTATCCAATAAAAATGAAATACTCTGACAGCTGTAATAAAGTTAATAAGTTAAACAAAAACACAGATTAGCGGAAAAAAGTTAAGATAAAATATTTTTTTAGATTAAGCTAAACTGTCTGTTTTCATTTATTTCTTTATTTATATTTTTGTACATTTACTATTAATAATACTCGCCAGACTAAGCTTAATTTAATGAGCTTTAAGAAATAATTCTCGAACTCACTAACATATATTGCTCTTTCTCTCATTCTCTCGCGAACAGCAGATCATCGCATCACAATCTCTGTCGTTTGGTTGAGAAAAACTTAAAGACGCGCACTGTAACTAACATTTGTCAAATAACCGTATCAAACTCCACTCCACTGCCACTGAGAATTTCACAGCTAGAAATGTTTACGATTTGTCGTTGATAGCTGCTAGCTTTAAAACGGTTTTTTTTCAGTTTATACTACAGACGTGCTTGCTACACATTTTACGAGTATTTTGGCTATAACTTTCATTAACCGCACGATCTGAACTTCATTCGCCAATTGCATTCGTACGCGTTCGTAACAACCACAGCGCTGTTTTGTTTCGTTTTATCAATCGAGTGCTTTAGCGCGAGTTGAAGGTGTGAGTTTAACTTCGCTAGCTGCACGCTAATGGTAGTGAAAAATTAGTTAGTTTGATCCTTGTAAAGACACGAAATACTTAAAAAATTGTGAAAAGTGTTTGATGTGCAAAACAATCTGATTATAAGGTAATGATCAATTTATTTGTTTTTATTACGAAATTAATACAACAAAGAAAATCGTTAAGTATTTACAGTTGAAATTCGCCTGGATAACGTGGCGTATGCGCAACATTAATTTGAATTCTGTTAAAGCATATTATGCTCTTAGGTATAATGAAAAGGATTATTTTTTGTTTGCATAAATTCAGCACGTTAAAGGTGTTTGTAACAAAAGTTAAAAAAAAGTCCTTAATTGAAACTAATATTTTTGTGAGAGATATGCGCGTTGCTCCCGATGGTGCACATTTTGTTTTAGAGTGGGTTATTGTTTTCTAGTTTTATTGGAACATTTTCTTATATAAAATAACACTGGTGAATTGGAAATAAAACAATTTTGTTTTATGTTAAAATTTTTTTTCTACATTTTCAGTTAAAATAGTTAGGAAATATGAAATATGTTCCTATTGCCAATAATGTTATCAAAGGTGTAAATAGAGGTATTCTATTTTTATGTTGGGTAAGATTTTTTCATTTCTATGAAATTGTGAGTGATAAAAAATGACTATTTTTTACCGCCGTGTTCAAATTGGTGAGCAAAAAAAAAAAAACTTCTGTCTTGAGTACTTAAATCGTGTGGTCGCAAATATTTATTGTTTCCTTTTAGCTCAGACTCGACAACGCTTTGAGAATGTTTGATAAAGCTCTTTAGATCTATGATCTTTCCGTTTTATTTAATTTTATTTGCTCTTTTATTATTTGATCAACACAATAAACCAATAAAATTTTTCGCACAATTTATTAATTATAAATTTTTATAGTTGACATAGGGTTGCTTATGCGCATAATTTTTGGAGATTTGCTAAAGATGAATTTTTAACTAAATACTACAGACGTGCTTGCTACACATTTTACGAGTATTTTGGCTATAACTTTCATTAACCGCACGATCTGAACTTCATTCGCCAATTGCATTCGTACGCGTTCGTAACATAAACCATTTCCTTGTGGTACTTCCAAAGGACGTAGTGAAGGGCTGATAAATCTTGTGAACATTAAGACCACCTGAATTTTTGCGTTCGCCAAAAATGTTTCTCAAAAGCTTACTACTTTCTCGGCCAGTGTGTGTTGTGACTCCATCTTGCTGTGCTCCGAATTGTCAAAATCAACTGATAGCAAAAAACTTTACATCATCTTCCAATGAACCATTAGTTCACTTCGCGGAAACACCGCACTAATTCTGCACATTTTCTTGAATGCAATCCACGTTGATAAATAGTTCTTGGAATTTCACTAGCTGATGCTCTGCAGTATTTTTGTTAACAAATCTGTTTAAATATGTAAATGTACTCCGACGCTCATTATAAGTTTGTGAATTAATTCATTTTGTTCTTTCGCATAATCGCTGCGAGATTGCGAACCTCTAGACTACAGTGCCTACACTGAGAAAAAAAAATACATAATGACAAGGAAGAAAATACATTCTCCTGATGTATTTTACATTAAAACAGAACTATTGCAAAATTACATTACAAGGTTACATTAATTTATCTTTTAATGTAAAAGTTTTTCTTTATGTACAGTATGTACATTGATAGAATGTCTTTTACATAAAATTCAAAAATTAATTTAATGTAAGCTTACATTAAATCTAAGTATTTTAACATTGTTGAAATGTAAATGTTTATTGAAATTTTCAATGCATTTTACATTAATTTTGTGTTAGATTTACGTAGAAAGAATTTTACATAAAATATTTTCAATAGCTTTTTATTCAATGTAAGTATACATTACCTTTTCTTTACCTTACATTTACTCAATGTAATGGAAAATAAAAGACATAATTTTGCTTTTAAAACTATAACTCAATTAATGTTATACACAAAAAATACAATTTTTCTTAATGCTTAAATATGTTTAATCTTGAGATTCTAATGAATCTATTAAAACAGAAATTTTTGAACAAATTTTAAACTTTTTGGTCTTAAACTCAAACTAGAATACTTAAACCTTAGTTCAGAATTGCGTTGATGCTTTTGGATAAAATTGGTTATCATTAACAACCATTATAAATGGCTGTCCTTTCCTTTTTGCAAATTCCAGGTGATCCTCCAGTCGCTGCATGCAATTTCCGATGAAAACAAATCGATTCTTTGTGAGTCTTCTATTGTTTACTTCAAAGTTTCCTTTCCGCCATAATTGTTCTTAAGAACTGCTTTTCCACATGGCACTAAGTATCCATGCAAGCACCAAAGAACTTTGAATATGTATGCCCCATCATCTGAAATGAAGTTAGAATGACTGCAGTTATAAAAAATTATATAATAATACAAAGTAAGTACGTATGTTAAAACTTACAAAGGCAACAATGCACTTACCATGTTCTGTCATTACATTCAAAGTGGGACCCATTTCGGCTTCGTTAGGGATGTTTTCTTCTAAGCTTTCGCCAACCTCCATCAATATAGGAGACACAGATGCTGTATATAAATTTTAATATTTAATAATTGCACAAAAAACACTGAACTTGCATCTTACCATTTCTTTATTAATTTTTTTTAATTGTTTTCAATTGTTTTTTAATGTATTTAAATTTTTCTTATTTTTTGGACACACAACGTATAAATATATTTTTTCAATAAAAACAATGGCGCTAAAATCAACGGTTTATATGTAAAACAAATAATAACTCAAGTAAATTTGCATGGATATTTATGTAAAATACATTAAACCTTTACATAAATTTTCATCAAATTCAAAAAAAACATTGTAAAGCTGCATTAATATTTATCTAAAATACATTAAGCCTTTACATAAATTCTCATTAAACACAAAAAACATTGTAAATTTACATTGACATTTATGTAAAATACATTTAACCTTTACATAAATTCTCATTATATACAAAAAACATTAATATCAATGTAATCATACAGTGAAAAGAAGGTTGTTTACTTAAATTTCAATTCATGTATAGCAATGAAATTTACATAGTTTTTAAAACTTTTCATAAACTTTTACATTGTTCTATCATCATTTTTTTTAATGTGTTTTGTTGAAGTAATGTAAAAAACTTCAGTCGATGTATTCGATTACATCAATCGAATGTATACTTTTTAATGAAACTTTATTGATGTAAGAAAAAATGTAAGAAATACATTGGTAGAATGCTTTTTTTACATAAAAACAATGAAAAAATTTAATGTAAACGTTCAATGTAAATTTTCAATGCAATTTTACATTAAAAATTCTCTCAGTGTATACCAATTGTATTTTTTTTGGAATGATGGAGGGATGTTATATTCATTCCCAATAATCCTTTGAAGTAATCTGCGCGACATCCCAATCCGCTTAGTACATCTTTGAGTTAATATTTCGGGGTTTTTATCAATCCTGTCCTATACATTTCGAATCTGTTTGCACTGAATGTGGTCTGCCATCATGCCATAAAACGGCTCTGTGGCAACAAGGTAAAACTGCTAAAGTCGAGTTAAGAAAAATGGAGTTGAGGTTGAGTTAAGACCAATTTCCCATTAGCTCTGACCGCAATTTCGCCTTCGCACTTAGGCCTACGAGATTTTGTTATCATTTTTCTTAACTTGACTTTAGCTGTTATTCCTTGTTGCCACAGGATTAATCGTCCGAAAAATAGATTGTCTAACATTGAAATGCCAAAGCTAAACTCTTTGAGTCAAAGTAACTGATCGTTGATTTTTAAAAGTAAAATTCAAGGACTTCATTGTGCTGTTCGGCAATGTAGTTTGCCATCTATGATTGGTTGATGCTCGGAAAAAAAAGGGAGAGAGTCTTAAAAACTCATCAGCTCTAAAATATTTTATGAGAAATAAAATCCTTAAATTTTCTTATTGTTGGATTCAGTCGATTGGTGGAACCAAGAATGTTTTCATTTCATTTTTATATGAAAAAAGTCCATTTAAGACAGCACTTCTTATGTTAATTCGCAGCTCGCTTATTTTCAGTGTAAGAAAAATATTCTATATTAAATAATTTTTCTACAGTATCGATGTTTTCAAAGAAAGAGGCGGCAAACCGTTACATTCTGAAGTATTCTTGTATAATGGCTTACCTTATATTCTCAAAATATATGTGAGCTACAGAGTACCTAATGTTGGGAGGTAAAATGAAATAATATTTTCTTATGGCTTACTACAATGCAAAATTGTTTTAAGGTTAGCATAGTAAAAACCAACACTAAAACTTATCAAAACAAGAGAGGTGCTTCGGCTGTGAGGTCTCAAAAAACTTGTAAAAAATACATTAAAACACCGAATTAAAATATCAATAATATCAAATCAAAAACAAATATGTTTATCATTGAAACAGTCATATGCATGTAGGTCAAGACCGATATTTTTATTTTTATATTTTATTCAAGGGATTGCTATTGCCAACTAGACATGGACGTGTTCTATATAAAATGAAACTAAATTCACAAATAAGTTTCCAACACTGTGTTATAGTCATCAGTAATATATCTCTAAGTCATATAAAAAAGAATTCAATTTAATCAATAAAACTTGCTATATTTAAATATTTAATTACAAGTTTTGAAATGTTAAAAAAAAAGTTGATCAAGAAGAAATTTAATTAATTAATTTAATGCAATGAAAACAAAACAAAACAAAAAAAGAAAAAAACATTCTGATAAGTTCAGTGAGGTGCGTTAACTTGACCGTTTATGAAAAAAACATCGAACCATTTAAACTGGTTTAATAAACACCACGTGAAAATGTAAATTTCTCCATAAAAAAGGTATTTGACAGAAATCTGCATTAGCTAACAAACAATAAAATAACAAAAGTAGTTTAATAGCAGCTGTGATGATACCACTTTATTGCTATTGTTACTTAAAAATCTATTGCTCTGTTATCACTAACATTGTAAAGCTACTAGTTATTTATCTGCTCACATTGTTTGATGAGATGCTGTAAATGATCAAAACAAAAAACAAACAAAAATGCGATATATGAAATAGCTGCAATTCAGTTGCTAACGTGATTTTTTGCAAAAATTCAAAAAATTCCATGATTTGAAATTTTTAAATAAATCAATACCTATTACCATGCGCCGGCTGGCTATAAGTGGGACATGAATAATAAATATTTTCAGCATGGTAAATACTTTCTTACATAATTGCTGATAATCTTGAAAGCAATATCATTTTGACGTCAGTATTATTAAGTGGTTTTGCTTTTAAGTTTTTATTTTGAACAGGTAGTCAGATTTCTTGGAATCTCTACCTTGAAGCGAGAAAAGGAAAACATCTAAAAGTTTCGATAGAAATCCTACAACTTAAAAACGTTTTTAATTTAATGTGAATGCTTGTTATGTTTTGTTTTTGATTAAACAATTTGAAGGTAAAATAATGTTTTCACGAAATGCTACAAAAAAAGTTGTGACATTCGATTAGAAAAAATCGTTTTTGTTTTCGAAGAATCTACCATCATCTGTTCTGTTTATTTTGTTCTGTTCTCTTCATTACTTCATTCGTACTGTAATTTTTGCTGTAAAAATGCAATAAATGAAAGCCTGAAGATACATAGTGGCTCAAAATTATATTTTGCTGTTCATAATCATCTACAGGCTGTAATTCTCAGAACGATTTTGTACTTTCTTTATTTTAAACTAGCATTACCCTGTGCGCATCGCCTCACCTCAACCGTGTTGTAGATTCGATGTGCGGTCTGCGTGAAAATTCTATTTAAAAAATAATTTTGTATGAAGACCACCCTCAGTAGGCACCCAAAATAAAATTTTTACAACCTAAGCAGTGCTTTTTAATATAAAAACCACGTTATGTAAATTTCATGAGAATCGATTAAGCGGTCTTCGAGAAAATGATATTTAAAAATATTTTTGTGTGAGAGCAACCCTAAATAAAAGTTTTGTATCCTTAGCTTCTTAACATAAGAGCTACGTGGTGTAAATTCGGTGTAAATCGACTTACCTGGCTTTGTGAAAATGATATTTAGAAATATTTTTGTGTGAGGGCCACCCTAAGCTTGCACCCTAAATAAAATGTTGACGATCTAATCTGTGTCTCTTCAAATAAAAGCCATATGGTGTAAGTTTCATGAGAATTGATTTAGCGGTCTTCGAGAAAATGATATTTAAAAAATATTTTTGTGTGAGGGCCACCCTAAATAAAAGTTTTTTAGTCTAAGCTAAAACATAAGAGATACGTAGCGTAAATTCGGTGTGAATCGATTTATTTGTCTTCGCGAAAATGATATTTAAAAATATGTTTGTATGAGGACCACCCTAAGTATGCACCCTAAATAAAATTTTTACCATCCAATCTGTACTCCTTAACATAAAAGCCATACGGTGTAAATTTCATGAGAATCGATTTGCCTGTCTTTGAGAAATCGCTATTTTTAAAATATTTGTGTATGAGGGCCACCCTAAATAAAAGTTTTATAGCCTATGACACCCGCCTGATCGATACTACTATACTGTAAAAATTTCATCAAAATCGGTTGTATAGTTTCCGCGTGCATAAGAGACAGACAGACAGACAGATAGACAGACAAAAAATGAATTTTATATAATAGATTACTCATTGTGAAAGAAGGACTGTGGTTTTCGATATAAATATTTTTTTATCATTTAGCTTTTTGTGAGAATTTGTTAAGTCCATAACTTTTGTCTTGGATGAATTTCTGTGCGGCTCGTTTTTAAACTAAACCTTTGACGAAATGTTAAAAAAAAAAATTTCCAAAACCCTCAGCTTATTTTCCAAAATCCTGGATATTTTCTTTAAAATTTTTGGACCTAAAATAACCCTTCCGCTGAAATGGCACTTGCCTGAAAGTAAAACTTAGACAACTATTTACTTACTTGGAAGTAGGCGTGTCAGTCAGCAGTTTTAGTTTTATATATTGCATTTAAAATAATGTCAAATAACATTTATTTAACTTGCAGCTGCGATTTATTAGAAATTTTTGAGTAGACAAAGTTTAGTTAAATTTCACTAAAAAAATAAACTAATTTTTGTCTAAGTTTGGCCATATAACAATTTGTTTTCGTTTTGCAATAACATAATATTATGAAATATGAATAATATTAATTTTTACCATACTTAATCTTATTTGCCTCGGAAACAGTTTAACGGAATTGGAATCAGTTAGTGCTTTTTCATGCTAATCCACTGAAGTCTATTTGGCTTGTCTAAATATAGCATTTTTTTACAACTTAACTAATTGTGAAATAAAACAAAATAAAAGTATTTATTCATAAACATTTTATTTTGTCACTTTCACTCCCGCTCCTATTGTGAATCTCTGGTTTTTTGGGTTTCGACTCTTTTTTGAGATGCCATTACGAAAACTATTGACTGGTTTGCATGTAGGGACTCGTAGACCTTTTTCATACCACCAGTTATTATATGTTATATAAAATTAAAGTCCGTAGAATGTTGAGAAATCATGTCTTCATCCACATGCCTTTGCTGTATTTTTTTTTTTTTGGACAACATTAAACTCTTTTGGCACAAGTCAAGCGGGGACATGTTTTATGCCTTCATTCCAGTCAAAATGTTTCAAGCGGACCTTAACCTCCTATCCTAACTCTCAAACACTCTAGCGACGATTTTGCGCTACCAAATTTTTGATTTTGTCGATGTTTTTTTTCGCTCGTAGCCGTTAATGGTCGACCAAAACGAGACAAATCAACTAGCACGTTTCAGCTTTTTTTGTATGCTTTCATTTGCTTGTGTTTTTGACAAACATGATTTGTCATAGATCTTCTGTAACATTTTGAGCGATTCGGCACACGAAATTTCATTTGTAACACAAATGTATTAGTAACACAAAAAAAGCAAGTGATACGCAGTACACTGCTTTCAAAATAGAGTAACTTCGGGTATTGTGATATGGTCGGGTAATGTGATATGCCATCATATTTCCTTAAATAAACAACTCTCGACAAAAATCTTTTTGTCAGCATATCAGTAACGGAGAAAGATACGTGCTGCAAGGATTTGTGCGTTCGCATTCACTGTTTTTGGACTCAGTATGGTGAAATTGATTTAGCCACAAGTCGAGATTTTGCTTGTGTGCATTTCATGCGTGAATTAAGCCCAAAATAAAGTAAGGATTATAGCCGAAGTACTAAAATTTGTTAGTGGGTGAAAATACTTTGTCATAAATAATGTGAGTTCTTCATTTGCTAAAGTGTGTTTTAATAAAAATAATCTGAGTGCATTATAACTGAAATTCGGGTAATGTGATATAGTCCAATTTGCTCCACCCAGTAAGGACGCTACCTGTGCTTTTTGCAACAAATTCTTCCAGAGAGATGCATAGAATGTAATGTTATTGTATATTTAGTTCCTACTGTTTTATACTTGTTATACTTTTCATGATGGTATAACACATTATCCGAACACTATACATATATCACATTACCCGCCAATTTCATTAAGGGGTGTCACTTGGCTTTTTTCCATTTTGTTGAAATGGCTTCAGATTGGCATATGCTATAGAGCTCCGAAGTCATAATATATATGCATCAACAAACCATAATACATAAAGAAGTAGAAGCTATGCTATAAAAGTTACGTGTAATTTAAAATACAAAAATGCCCATATCACAATACCCGAAGTTACTATACTGCAAAATATTTTGGCGGTATCTTTTTAGATAATGAATTCCGGATACATAGCAGTATCGAATTGCTTTTTCAGACCTCACTGATATTCGTTAGTTTGATGAATCACTATTCTTGAACACCGTTTTGGCGAAAACTTTTCTAGCAATATTTTACCTATATTTTTAGTTTCTGTACTGTAGACTTGATTGAAGCTTAAAATGTTTTTTTTGATGAGCAAAATATTTGATAATCTCAAACTAATTTACTAGTTTGAACTTGACTAACTAAATTTAATATTTTAATATTATGATTTTAATTTGTTATATATTTTGATATTTCAAAGAAGATTCTTCTTCAGCATATTTAAGTTAGTTGAGGTCAATAGTTGTATGTTGGGAAAATATTTTAAAATAAAAAAAATAAAACTCAAATCTGACCTACATATTAGCCGAAATAAAATTATAAAAATAAATTATAATTTAACTTAAAAATATTTAAAAAAGAATTCAACGAATCGTTACCAAATTCTGTTGCTTAAAGTTAATAAAACGAACTTACTTAATTAAGTTTCAAAATAATCATTGACCAATAAAATTATTATTTTGTTTTTTATAAAAATCTGTAAATATTTTTCGCTTGTTTTGTAATTTGCTTCAACCATTAACTCAATTGTCACGTGACAAAAATAACAAGAAAACAAAACTAATTTGAGACCCTTGTTAAGTACCCGTCCACTTGCATTTTGACATCATAATGAGCGGCACACGTAATGACAGCACGCTGAATTCTCATGTGAGCAAATCAAATTAAGTAACCGAATGATAATGTTAACCGAAGCGGCAGCGGTTAAGCATTTGGTTTGACAGATACCCACGCACTTAAAGATAAAAGCAATACATTTATTATAAAAAGTAAGCAAAATATCGATAGAAAATCCCAATATATAACTACTTAATTGAAAAAAAGAAATAAAAAAAAACCATAAAAATTTAAATTAATTATAAATCAATTAATATCTGAAAAATTTCTCTCTTTCAAAGAGACTTAAGCGACAAACTTTTATTTTTTTTGCAAATAAAATCTTATGTGTACATAGATGCTAAAAATAACTAGTTTTCGCTTAAGCCATTTGGAATAAAATCCCACCAGTACTTCGAAGAATCTGTCGAATGCCGTTTGAACGAGCAAAAATTCTAATTTATTCTCGTTAGCATAATATTTCACGTTAAACTGCTAATCGATAGTTAGCTTTAAAACGATAATTTCTTAGTTTAAAAAATATCTTTCAATAAGTTAATTAAAAAAAAAAATTCCCATTTGTCCACAACTCCATGAAATAAAAATTATTTTTTCAAAGAAATGTAATTTACATTTTGTGTACGTGCGATACAAAACTTGATTAATTTAATTTCGTTTAGTTATCTCAATTGTAGTCAAGTTAAATCTTTGAGTTCAAGTTTTCTGAACAGTTAAACAAATTGATTGTATATCGCTGAAAAGACGTAAATAAAAATTATTTAAAAAACTTTTATTTTTAAACCCATTAATTATTGTGATTTGTTATTTTTATTTTAGAAAACATTTGCAGTCGTTATTTATAGGGTGGTTGTTCTTCTTAAATGATATTGTCTCAAAAACTATTAGTAATGTGTTACCATGTACTGTACACAATGTCCAGATTTTTTTTTTTAGAAGACTACAATGCGAATAAAAAGTTAAGAAGCCTTCAATAGTAAATTAACTGTTGCTATCAAGTTATCTCTATATTCCTCAATAGTTGTTCTCCGAGACTTTGTACACGTAGTATGTATATATTATTCCGTTGTTTGCCTTTCTTTCCTTCTATTTCTATCTGTATCTCTACAACTAGCAATATCTCTATCTGCATCTCTGTTTTCATACCTCTATCGCCATCAAAGCCTCGAAGCGTTGTCAGCATTCGTGTCTGAGTTTCATTTCATTTTCTCTTAATTGAACCGCCATATTAGGTCCACCATAAATTTGTTTTATTGGCCGTTCTTTAAATTAAAGTTCATGCAAAAAGTTTTGATATTCACATTGGCTTCAATTCTTGCAATCAAGGGGAGTTTCTACAGTTCAGCTAAGTACTCATGTACAGAAGCAAATTGAGATTGAAAGATCTTCAACAAACCCGAATTTTCTAAATTTTTTGGCTCCGAGCCTCAATGCCACAGAGCTCGACTCTGCTGGAGAAATAAAGATCTTCGGAGATTTGAAGGCTTCTTTGAAATTCAGAAAACTCAAAGGTTAAGAACTCTTAAGGAAATTAAAGTTCTCATAATTAATTTCTCACAAATTATGGAATCCCCAAAAGTTTTCAAGGAGCTTGAGTTTTAAAAAAAATTCAACCCGGCCGCGGCGTTTACTAGAGAGCCTTATAAAAATTATGGAAAACTTTAAAATTCGGTGACCTTCAAGCAATCATAGGCTTAAAGGTCTTTGAAGATATATAATTAATTTAATAACTTAAAGACTATTTTGAGGCTGAACATGTTTGAAGGACATATCCTATTAGGCTTAGGGCTTTCCAATAATTAGAAACCGTCCACTTGGTGATGCCAAAAATCTGTTTTCGATCATTTTAGAACCTTTCTTAACTATTTGAAATTATTTTTTCTTAAAAGGGTAAATGAAATTCTTTGTAGAGTTAGTTGTTGCTACTTAACTGAAAACTTTCAGCTTGACCTTGTTGATTGCTGCTATAAAACAATTGTTTGAAAATAATACCCAAAACATATCACAATTCAGATAATAACAATACAGGCGTATGTCCGTGGGCCATGTTTCTCCACCGATATTCAAATATGATAGGTTATACTTATTCTTGTTGCTGTACCTCTGTATAAAATAAGTAAATATAAACGAAGTTGCTTAAGTTGCTTAATAAAACATTTCTATAAAATCGATCTTATCTCGATTCACAAAATTTTCTATCTACATATAATAATACAATATTGCATTTGTGTTTCGTTTGAAATTGTATAATAAATGTAGGAATTTTTAAATTAAAAAAAAAATCACTGCTTAAAATGTGGTATAAATTTATTTGATATTTTTTTTTTAAATTAATTTTTTAATTTAGTTTAAAACTACTCAAACAGCTACTCAGCTGCATGCAATTGCAACTTTGAATATTTAAACAAAAATTGAAGTCATTTCCATAATTCATATTTTTTTTTATTAATATTAAAACCATTTACGATATTCTTAGTATGCAGTAATGAATTCTAGCGGTAATAATTATAAACTGCAGTATTCTTAGCATTTATAAGTTGAAATCATTCGAAGTCAGTCACAGACAATCGAACAAATTCAAACCATGAGTTAATGCCTAATTGGTGTAGTGATCGAATTATAGCCACGAGTTCGGATGAATGAACGCTACTAAATCTTATCACTACTCAAAATTTATGGTTTTTCAAGCGAATCTTATTGTTAACTCATTACATTTATATAGGGAAAAACAAAACCAATAATTAGTCCAATATATAGTAAAATATTGATTTATGATTTTAATGACAATTTAACGATGTTTATAGGTAATATAATAAACATTTTTTAATTACTGCTAATTAGTTGGTTGATTTTCTAACTTCTTATCAATAATCCGCAAATGATTGGTGTTTTATGAACAATTAACTTCTTATCAAATAAAGTCCGTTCCATGGCGTTTGTTTTCTTTTTACGTTATTTCATCAAGTGAGTGCACCTTTATATTTAATCTTTCTTCTTATAGTGATCTAAATCATAGAAAAGTTGGCGCTTAGTCGTTATTTATTTCGACATTTTTCTTTAATCGACAATTATTTTGAGGCATGTGCTGCTAAAAAAAAGAATTCCACTTCAAACCCAGGGGCTTGGTAGCAATTCAAAAATTGCCAGGAATTGGATGATTTTTGGGAAACGAACTTAATTAATTAACTTATTAAACGTTCAAAAAAAAAAAAAAAAAATAAATGTCATCAAATTTTCCCCCCAAAATAAGGGAACCATTTTTCGAATTTTTTTTAATACTGCTACTAAAAACAAAAACAGTCAACAACTTTTCCCACAAAAGATTTTACTTTCACTATTTAAGGTAATTTTTTTTTTTGTGAGACGGCCGGCAATTGCTTCTGTACGACTTGTTAACGCCGACTGTACGGTAAAGATTTTTATCTCGTCGCACACTAAAAGTTGTCAAAAAATTGAAAAACCAATAAGTCGGAATAAAATATTTTTAATGTGTTATTAGAAAAAATCTTCAAAAATCATTGTTTGTTTATATAGTAATTAAAAAACACTACTGTTTGTTGTTACAGCCGTTGAAACTTTGTCCATTCCATAAATATTTTAGTTTATTTGTTTTTATCTGTTAATTCTAATGATTTACTCAGAATGTAGGTACATATGGTGTCTAAAATCAATAAATATATTTCGAAGTTTAAAGTTATGGAGAAGAAAAACCCAATTTTATTGTCCATAATTTTGACTTAATTTTATAACCGTGAGATTGGTATAGCCAGTCATAACTTTGTGCTCAACTTTGTTTATTTGGTTTTAGGCATAATTTCCGACGTAAATCAGCAAAAACTTAAAAATTTCGATTTCTAAAAGACATTTAGAAAAGACACCAAGTGGTCGAATCTTGTCGCACGAAAGTTTATGCTGTAATTCCTGTGTTTTTTCGCTTTAAATTTTTCGATCATTGACACTTTTTTTGACTAAATTATTAAAAACATGCTTCTTACCTCTATAATCCTTCTGTGCGTGACAGGGTACCTGGGTACCCCTTCACAAATTGTTTGAAAATTTAAAATTTTTTAGCTCGAACTGTAAAAAATAATGACATCTCTCGAACTGTTTAGGTGAAACCACTCATATGGAAATATAATATTGATATAATGTCAGGAGTTCTCGTGAAGTTTCAGAATTGTAGAGCATGTAGGGTATCCCGTCACACACAGAAGGGTTAAACTTTTTGGTTAAAAATCGATTCGTTTTCGATTTCGTTTGGACAAAGTTTAAACTATT
The DNA here is from genome assembly GCA_949775025.1 of Tricholauxania praeusta. Lineage (NCBI taxonomy): Eukaryota > Metazoa > Arthropoda > Insecta > Diptera > Lauxaniidae > Tricholauxania > Tricholauxania praeusta. The sequence goes on along the minus strand of OX459031.1, from coordinate 116,762,362 downwards.
TTTTTGTAAAAAAATCCGTGACTTTTGAGGTTTTCTGTTTCTTTAATGTAATAATAATAGAGTTTAGCTACTGCACCTATAAGCCTTCTTAGCTATTAAGCTTAAAGCTTTAAAGCAAGTAAAAGGCTTATTTGAAAAAAATGTATTTGACTTTCATTAAGGTTTTATACATTTGGATGTCTTTGAGAATCGGTATATCTCAAAAAAAAAGTGGTGGTCTTTTTCGGAGTCATGAGCTCAAAACCAATTGAGAAAGTGAACTTAGAACTCTGGAACAATTTTTTTTTTTAGAGCAGTGTTATCAAAGTGATTTCAATTATTTTTTATCGAAATTATAAATATTTTAGAAACTGTAAACAAATTAGATTTTTAATGACGAACTAAAATCACCCATAAAAGTGAACCTTGAACTCTGATACATTTTTTTTTATCAAAGCGATGCAAAGTTCAATGAAATATTTTTTATCAAAATAGATTGCATTATTTTACGTCTTCTATAATGAGTACTTTTAGGTATATTGTAGGAGATATAAAAAAAATAATATTTAAATGATCAGCTGAAATCACCCAAAAAAGTGAACTTCGAGCACTGGGTTTTTTTTTTTTTTTTTAGAGCAGGAAAATCAAAGTTCAATGAAATATTTTTTTATCGAAATCGATTGCATTATTTTACGTCTTCTTGTGCTGTAAAGTGTTTTTGTTTTTGGAGATATTTCAGAAACTGTAGACAAATTAGATTTTTAATGATGAGCTGAAATTGCCCAAAAAAGTGAACTTCGAGCACTGCGACTTTTTTTTATTGTAGAACAGTGTAATCAAGGCAAATCGAAGTCCAATCAAACTATTTTTTATTGCAATTGATAAGGATTTTAATTTTTCTTTTAGAGATATTCTAGGAACTATAAAAAAATTAGAATTTTAATGATGAGCTGAAATCACCCAAGAAAGTGAACTTAGAGCTCTGCGACTTTTCTTTTGTAGAGCAGTGTAATCAAAGCAAATCAAAGTTCAATTAAATATTTTTTTATCGCAATCGATTGCATTGTTTTAACTCTTCTTGTGCTATAAAGAGTATTTTTGGAGATAATCTAAAAATTGTAAATAAATTAGATTTTTTATGATTTTAATTATATCAATCATGTTTCCATTCAGATAAATGATAAGTTCTGTTTGAACGCAGTAAATAATTCAAATTCAATTACTTGGCACACTCATTTTGTTGCATTTCAGTTCAAATTCTTAGATAAGGCACGAACAGGTCGCTTGCCAAAGTGGCAGTAACACATATTTTTGGATGATTTTGACTGACTTGCAACATTTTAAAATGTTTTTCGATTTGATCTTGTTGAAACTCAGAGCTTTGATCGCTGCCTCTAACTCTTTTAGTCTGTTTAGTCTCACTGCTTGTCTGATGGTATATATTTCATTATTATATATATATATTCCTGACATACTCATATAGAGAACCTTTTACATCCTTTCCTCAGTATTTATTTTCCAAGAGAGCTTTAGGCTTAGTATAACAAAAGTTAACTCAGTTTTTGTAATAAAACAATAAAACGAAATTAATATTAACATTCTCTACTATGTAACTAACTAAAATTTTGTACTTTTTATTAATTACAGATTGTTGAACCCAACAAAATTTACAAAGGATATGTGCTGAAGAGATTCAGACAAACAGAATTTTAAAAACCGATATAACCTCAAAAGCCTAGCAAAATGGTTCTAATCAATTTACCGTCGTGGCGTAAGTATACAGAATTGCTGAACTTAAACAACTATTCATTTTATTTGCATTTATTATTTATTTTTGTTAATTAAATTATTGCCAACAAATAGCGTTAGATAATTTATTAAGAACAAAAAAAAAATCCCCACTTCAAATTTAATCAATATATTGTAAAGTTAACTTACGAAGTTTTAAGACTTACATGTACATACGTCACTATTACCTTATCTATAACAAGATGAGTTCCTGGCACGTGAGTGTACATTAAACTTTACACTTGACTTTACAATCATATGCCAGACAAATAACACAGACCGACAAAATTTAACCAACATTCAGACCCAGAAACCGGACTATATATTTCCGTAGGTTTTCGATGCGCTGATTCCGAATCTGGTCGCAGAATTGCTCCATCACGTCAGGTTTTTGAGATATCCTAACCTAAAAGTGCCAAAAACATCGTTTTTGACCATTTTTGAGGTTATATAGCACCTTCAAAAAACTATGTATAGGATCTTAAACTACAGTTCTTCTTCTTTGAAATGCCCTTGAGTTTTCTGAAATATCTTTCTTTAACGTCCAGTTATCGCATTTTGAAATTTTCAAATTTTTTGACATACAAATGTTCCTAATGAGCTTGCAGGTATAGGCAAAATCACAAATATGAAAATTTCAAAATGCGATAGATCGGCAAAAAAGAAAGATATTTCAGAAGACTCAACGACATTGGAAAGAAGAAGAACAGTTCTTTAAGATCACACATATAGTTTTTTGAAAAAAAGAAAATTCACGGTGCTACATAACTTCAAAAATGGTCAAAAACGATGTTTTTGGCACTTTTAGGTTAGGATATCTCAAAAACCTGACGTGATGGAGCAATTCTGCGACCAGATTCGGAATCAGCGCATCGAAAACCTACGGAAATATATAATCTGGTTTCTGGGTATAATTTTTGTCGGCCTGTGTAATTAATATGGAATATATATTAACTTTAATTTGCATCAAAATGAAAATTTATATATTTAATTCTCGTGCTTAAAAAGTTAGTTTTCGTCATCTAAGACTTTATTTTATTTTTGATAAATTTTAAATTGCTGTAAAGATGTTGTTGAGTAATTTATTTGAACAGGTGTGTCCAAACATTGAGCTTAACTGAGGCACATTAGAGAAAACGAATTGTTTTGGACTACATTTTACTTAACATAGCATATTTGGGTAAAAACAAATTTAATTCATTAGTATCATTAATACCATTTGCTTTCGTAATCAATACTTACTTATAATAGTGAAAATATTCTTTGTTAAAAAATTTACATAAGAATCTTAAAAAATTTTAAAAACCAAATTTAAACTTAGAATATACACAAGCAGTACTTATTTCTCTTAACAACTTAACAAAAAAAAAAATTGACAAAGAAAAATATAGGTTTTTTTTATTGTTGTAAATTTTTCAAAGAAAATCAAAATTTTCTTTAACTAAGTAATGTAAATTTGATTTTAAAAAGCTTAAAATTAAAGAAATTTAAAAAAAATTCAATAGCATGCATTAAATTCGAATATGGCCACAGGTTTGCTTCGCTATTTCTAGCTTTAAAGATAGCTGCATTGAAATTTGTTTTCAATCATAGGTGGGCAAAATAGGAAAAATGAGCCAATTTCAGCTCTTTACAACAAAGAAGTAGTTTCTTCTTAAGGAAAATAAGCAAAACAACAAACACAAGCATGCTACGTACATTTTAATTGTTATTGCGCTATATTCACATTAAAATTACATTGGGATTTGGATACATTGGATCAGAAAAAAAAAAGAAGCGGTGCGCACAAGCAAACAACAATGCGCACATTGATGACAGCCTCTCCCATTTCGTTTGATCAGTGTACTTTAATTTCTACACTCATGTAATTCTTGTTTGATTCTTGGAATTGTTAAATTTTTCTTTTCTTTCAAGATAGAATTTATTGTTCTTTTCTTTTTATTCAATTTTTATTTGCAATCTATCAAAAGATAATAAGCAAATGTGTTAACAATGGAAAATAACTGGAAGTGTTTAACTTCATTAAATAAAACTACTTAAGATATATATAGTTAGTTAATAGAGAACATAACAATATGTATGTCCAATAATTAGATTTTAATTATCTACGAAATGGTAAGTCTAATACATGTGTTTGTTTGAGCCTTCTTGTATTATTACTCTCATCTCATAATGTAATTACAAGAATACTGTTATGATATCTTAGTCTTGTTAGGTATCGTTCAGAAATTTTTTTGATTTTTTCTTTCACTCTTAAGATCATTAGATCGTTGTGAATAGTGAAGTTTGATACAAATCATATATAGGTGTGGAAAATACTTTCTTGCGATTAAAAAGCAAATCGCCGTGCCAGACTCGGTCGAATACTGAACTGCACTATGCTATAGTATACGATTCTTGTGCTTAAAACCAAATTGGTGGTCTGAAAATGAAATTTATGTTGAGGTTTTTTTCTGTTGTTATATGTGTTGCTTTTGTTGTTAGTGGCTCCTCCTTCCAAAACTTTTCCCACCTATGTCTTAAATCACAAAAATTGCTCCAGGTATGTAGTTGATAAGCACAAAATTACCTTTCAGAATGTAGGTACTTATTTTATCGCTGTTAATTAACATTCTTAAAAAATTGCTCTACAGTGCAATTAAATATAATTAAATACAGCAAATGTTCCTGGTATTCTAACCTTTAAATTATATACTCTACACAGCAGTTCCAATTTTTATTGATTTCTTAAAAAATGTTGATGCGCAAAATTGTAGCATGTAACTTGAGTAACGTAGAAAACTATGACCCGTTGAAACGACGACGTATTGTCTGTCATTTCACCTTAAGTTTTGTATTGCAGTATTCTATTTCTATTTGGAAACCAACGAAAATGTTTTATATAAATGCGATATATTATGACACCTAGTGAATACTCTAAATATTTTGTTAGATCGCATTGGCTCGCATGCGGCCCGCAGGTTGGACAAGTCTGTATTAGAACTTTCCTAGCTCACAAAATCAATTAATTATAAAAAAATAAAAACATTCTTCACCTTGAAACTTATTTAGTGCCAGTATTTTTTTTTTTTTAACTCTTCATACCTATGTCAATTTATCAACAAATTCACTAATAAGCATGCGCAAATAAAAAATCGTCATATAATAATCGTCTTAAAAAAAAAACCCAAAAAAATTGTAATTCAGCTTTTTCGATTCGCAAAAATCAAAGTGAAAATATATACAATTGAACTCTCTTTTTCTAGGTGATAATTAAAATTTCCTGACATTGCTTTGTAATCAACTCATGTGATTACACTAATAAACTACGTAAACGAGTTTTACCGAAAATCTCAAACACGCGCCTTATTGATCTCTAGCAAATCTTCAGTACTCGTATGTGCAATTAATCATTTCAATGTTTGCATTATTGGTCCGAGCAATTAGCACAATACGAGTAGTACTATGATTTCATATTGTCAAACAGATTTTACTTTAAAATATGTAGCAAATGAATGATCGTTTATGGCTTAGTTGATCGAGTCGATCGATAAATTCGTGTGAATAGTTTCTTTTTTGTTTTGTGTATCTGTACATAAATAACAAATTGTTCCATTAAATAGTTAACACTTTTGCCATAAAGATTAGATTATTTAACTTAACTTTAATCGCCTTTAAACGCAAGAGTTATTTAGAGTTATCTCACAAAAACAACTGTTAGGCTTATATTTGTTTATAATGGGTGTACACAAAATTGCCGAATGTATAAACACATTTCCCATAGAATATCACTTAAAGTCCTTTTGACAAATAAAACTTTGCTTTTCAATTTTCTCAGTAAAAATTGACCAAAAATCATTAAAAAAAAATTATAACGCCATAAAATGCCACAACACCACTGGCAAAACAATCATAACCTTAACGCCTAACTCCAACCTACCTCCTTTTTTTTGAACTAAAAATACTGACAATACTTCAGCTTAAGGTCATTTTTAGCAACCGATTACGAACATATCGTAGGCGAGGCGTTAAGAGTCTGTACTACGCGGAACTATTTTTTGAAGCCATTTGAAAGAAGAGGCTAGGTGAAGGTTTACTCATTATAATACCAAAAAAGAATTATCTCATCCCTTGTAAAAATTAAACAAGAATCACGATCCTAATGTACTCAGAAAAGTTATCGTATATCACATTCACTTCGCAAACAGCAAGCTGGTCGTTCCAGTACGAATCATTTAGTAACGCCCAGTATTATTCTGGAGCAATGCAAGTGGCAAATAAGTTTTCATATATGCTTCGTTGACTTCATAACTGTCTTCGATTGCATTAAATCGAATTGATAGCCAATTTGGGACAGCGTATTTCCTGTGTATTCCGAATTCCCATGTGTCCATAGTGTCTCCACAAAATTCTTCCAGAGTGCACTTGTTTAAAAATGCTTTAGTTTAATGATAAAAAAAATAAAAATTTAAGTAAATTTGCTTAAACATAATTTTTTTTTATTTACAAAAATGTTTCTCAAAATATGCTATTTTACGTTTTGTTTCAAGAAGTGATCGAAAAAGCCAGAAAACAAAGTGTGCAGTTCCTTAAATAATGACCGAAATATATAGATATATCAATATCATTTAAGCAAATTTACATCTTCGCCGCTGTTAGTCGTTACAGATTGGCATAGCAAATAAAAAGCCAAAGCTAAAAATATGGAGATAATTATCTTAATGTACTTAGTTTGCGACAGTCATTACATTCGTAAAATAAAAAACAAAAAAAATGTGGACACCTATAAAACGAGGTGGATATACTTAAACTTTCGTAACGGTCTCTGTCTTTATCATTTGTGTAAAAATCGACCTTGTTCCATCTTTTGATAGGCCATCAGCTTAAATTCACATAAGAATCGCATGTTTCCGCAGTTCTAAATATTCCAAACTCAATATCAAGCAGAAGCATCAATTGGGTAGGGCTAGGGGGGCATTTCCCCCTCCCCAAGGATCTGATATTTTTATTAATTATGTACATAGAATCAATTCAAAATATCATCGATTCGATATGTTTTTTAAGCTTTTGCCCCCCCTCCCAAGATATTGGTAAAATGACGCTACTGATATCAAGTACATCTATCAACTTAAATTTTAAAAATTTTTATTGGCAATGATTACGTTCACAGATGTGTTAACTACCAAATATGAAATTTTACAGCAGATCAAATAGCATGTTACTTAATCCTGCTGGTCGCTACTTTTTTCCAGTAGCTTTTAGAATTAACATAATATGTCTCTAAACTTTCGTTTGTGAAATTACTTAGCTAGATTTAATTTATTTTCCATTTTGGATGCTATTATATTCATCTAACAACTTTTAGCACTAACTGCTAGTTGATAGTGTCAAAAGTAAATAAAACTCACTAAAATTGTCGAACAAACTCTATCAATTTCATCCCTATAAATTATGTAAAATTATTTGTCATTACTTCGATCAACTTTAGCAGCGAAAGGCAAGATTTTAATAAAATATTAATAATCTTGAAGGCTTACTCCGTTTAACAATACAAATAGGTTGCTCTTCCTGTTTTTTGCTTCTAGGTCAAAGAAGATTGCGCTTCATGTAAACGCTTTATCATCTTTTAATTTTCGCTTGTTACTTCATGTGCATTGTGTCCTTATCTCGTTTTTTATGTTCATCCTAAATAGTGCAGTTTTTCAGCCATATTTTTATAAAAAATTGCAAAGAATGCATCGAGTTTTCTTTGGAAAATAAAAAAAGGGGTAATGACTAAAGCACTCGTGAAACTAGATATACAGGACGCTTTTCTTTTTCTACATATAGCGCTATACAGCGTAAACAGTTGAGCTCAGTTATACGAGTCTTTCTTGTATAAGTAAGATTGCACTTTAGAAAATGATTCAATATGCTCTTTAACGAACGCTGCAGTTTCTTCTGGTGTAGCCTTAAAAGCTTGATCTCCAAACGTTCTATCCTGGTCTGCATATGCTTACCGAATCCCATGTCTTGCATTGTTAGCTCAACAACTCTACGATTAATAGTAAATATTTTATAGAAGAACTTCAAGTCACCAAGCATGCGATAGCTTTGCCTCGGGTGGCCAAATATCGTCTTTCGACTCTACCGTCGATAGCATGCAAAGAGAGACAATTTGGAAAACTTTGCAAACAGGAAATGTTGCTATTAAGTTTAGTGAAATCAATAGTGCGCCTTAACAAGAATTTTAAATGTCACATTGTCCACAACATAGGTAGCTCATCATCAATCGAAGCAAACACTTGGGTCACGCAGGGATGCTTGATATATCCTCTGTTGTTACTAATTGCGCCAAGCTTTTCTCTTATTGGAAACCATGGGATCCATGATCCACCATGTTATAGTCGACATTCTGTGCGTGAAATTTGCTTTAGTTTTTATCTTAAATTGTACCTTTTTATTCGCGCGACTTTTTCGGTTTTCAATTCATAGAAGACACAATGGAAAATTTTTTTCTGAAGGCCATGCCAAACGAAACGACGCTCCTATGGTTGGCGTAATACGCGAAGAGTGCTTATTTTGAAGGCTCTAAAATATATTTATTCTTTATTTGGCTTATATTTAACCAATCAGCTTAATTACTTTTTGATAGTAATGCAAATGATTTCATAATTAAAAAAAATCAAAGCAAGTTCAAAGGATATTCCAACGATCTCTCTTTCTCTCTGCTAAAAAACTCTGTTGGTATGGAAGATAAAATGTGCCGAGATAGGTTGATGATCAACTCAAACAAAACCAAATGCACATGTTGTTTGCAACAAAACAACATCTTTTCTTCTTTCCTGAAAATATAACCAACTGTAGCTGCAATTTCCAGACAATCAAGGAATTTATATATGTTCCTTAGAAGAAAAGTTCACTTCACAAACAACATCTTGGTAGAGATGATGATTTTGATTTATCTGAGAGTCTAGGCAATCGATTTTGTTTTCGGCTACTAAAAATGCTGTGCTAAAAACACATGTAGAATGATAAATCACACAAATCGTTATGCAATGTATGAAAATGTGCAATTTGTTTAAAAAAAAATCAGCGACATGGCGTCCGCTTATAAGTGTTACGGCTCATAGACAGTAAAATTAGTCACATTGGCATTTACATTGATTGCAAAACGAAACGCAGATCTGCAACTTGCTTTCTATAATATATAGATTCGATTGTAACTTAGGTAACATTTAAAAGAAAATCGTAACAATAAGAGCAACTAACTAAATTATAATTACGTTAAAAAGCTATCAACATTTTTTATCTTAGTTAATTTTTAAAACAATGCAATTAATTATTTAAGATTCCTTTTATTGCAAAATTGCAACTACTGAAAATTATATTAATTAGAATTGTATTGTTAAAAAAAAAATTCTTGATAATAAAATTTCATTGCAAGTTTGCTGCATGACAATAATGGCATAAATTCCATATTTTTATATCAATTTTTTTTTCAAATTAAAAATAAACGTCAATGCATTTTTAAATGAAAATATTCAATCAAATATTAAAACATATCATTATAAAAATACAACTTATATATAGATAAATCAAATTGTGTGAAAAGTTTGCTTGTAATTGCATCTACAATATTGTTGTCTTTTTATTTTAGAAATTTGTTGAATTTGTAAACTTTGAAATATTTACATTTAAATGCTTTAATTATAGCTTATAGTTATAGTTATAGTTTAAGTAACAAAGTTTTTGTTTGACACTTTTTTTTTTCATTAAAAAAAAAGTGCTTTAGCGATATATTGATAAACCTTTTAATTTATACTTAGCACGAAAAAATAACAGTGAACGTGACTTAAAAAGTGTAAATAAAAAAAAAAACCTTCAAGATAAAAACTCTCAGCGCCAGAATGAATTATATCAGCGAAACCATTAAAAAATTTCTTATATACGACGTTTGCAAAAATTTTGATATTTGTGCGCAAAATAACTAGATTTAGTATAAAAAAAAAACATTAATATACTGCCATGCTTTCTAAATTTACATGAATTAAAAACAAAAGCTACAAATTCTTAAATTTGCAATTCTTAACAAAGTTAATATTTGATGTTTGTCAGCAAATATTTTTTTATGGTACATAAGAAGAATTTGACTCTCATAACAAGAAAAGCTTGTTCTAAATATTATATTTCTTCTTAATATTTTTTTTTGTTAATTTTTTTTCAATAAATAAAATTTAATTAAACTTTAATTTATTTTATGACATAAAAAAACTTCAGTCTGCGTTTTGCATGAATTCTTGCTTAAAACAAATGATACGGTTTGAGGAGTTGAGCGCTAAATTTTTTTTTATTTTTTTTTTGTCACCTTAACGTTATTCTTTTGCACATTTCTGTTAAGCATAAAAACTATCTAAACATAAGTTATGAGTCAATAAAAATCAGAGAAAAATAACTCATAAAAAATTATCAAAAAGCTTGTTTAGCTAAGTCACATTTGAGGAAACATCCCGATAACAAAATTTTAAGATATGAAGGGTTAGGGTTAATTTTACATTTTTTTTTTGATATTAAAATCAAATTTTTAAATTATTTTTTTTTGTAAAAGAATATGTAAGAATATTTTTTAAAGTATATCATATAAATGTCTTGTCACTTCTGTCAAACAATCTTTTCACTTAAGATTCAATTTCTTTTCTTTTAATAATTGCGTTCAAAATACTTACTTACTTGGGTGGCCATAACAACCCGTTACCGGGTTACGGCCGACCTCAAAAGCTCTCTCCAGGCGCCTCTGCTTTGCGCACGCCTTCTCCAATCATTCACACCAAGCGTGGATAGGGTTTCCTCGGCTTGGTCTTTCCATCGGAGGCATGGTCTTCCTCTTCGTCGTCGCCCAGCGGCTTCCGCATCAAACACCTTTTTCGCCGGAGCTTCTTCGTCCATACGCACAACATGTCCCAGCCAGCGCAGACGTTGAATAGTGATGCGCTTGACTATGTCAATGTCAGCGTAGAGCTCGTACAGTTCGTGGTTCATTCGAATACGGTAGTCGTCGCCGACGTGAACAGGACCGAAGATTTTGCGAAGAATTTTTCTCTCAAACACCCCAAGCGTGGCTGCATCAGTCTGCGACACAACCCATGCTTCTGCGCCGTAAAGTAGCACGGGTAAGATGAGCGTCTTGTAGAGTGTCAGTTTTGTCGGGCGAGAGAGGTCTCTACTACTCAATTGCTTACTGAGACCATAGTAACACCTATTAGCAAGAGTTAGTCTTCGCTTTATCTCCAGGCTGACATCGTTTTGAGTGTTCACGGCGGTGCCAAGATAGGTGAATTCCTTGACAACTTCGAAAGTATAGTTGTTCGCAGTAACAAAGGATCCAATACGCCGCGTCTCCCTGTTTGTGGACAGCATATACTTTGTTTTGCCCTCGTTCACCGTCAAACCCACTTTCGCTGACTCTTTTTCGATAGCAGAGAACGCAGCAGTAACATCTCGCTTACAACGTCCAATGATATCAATATCATCGGCATATGCAAGGAGCTGGACACTTTTGTAGAAAATAGTGCCATTACGATGTACACTGGCTCTTCGCAACACCCCTTCCATCACAAAGTTGAAGAGGTTGCAGGATAATGGATCGCCCTGTCTGAAACCTCGTTCGGTATCAAATGGTTCGGAGAGGTCCCTTCCTACTCTGACGGAGCGGGCTGTGTTGCTCAACGTCATTCTGCAAAGCCGCACCAGCTTCGCAGGTATACCGAACTCAGACATGGTGGCATACAGGCAATCCCGTATCGGGCTATCGAAAGATGCTTTAAAATCGATAAAGAGATGATGGGTATCGATCTGTTTTTCGTGGGTTTTTTCCAGGATTTGACGTAGTGTGAAGATCTGGTCTATGGTGGACTTACCAGGTCTAAAGCCGCACTGATAAGGACCAATCAGTGTGTTGGCAAACGGCTTAAGTCTTTCACACAGTACAGTCGACAGGACCTTGTAAGAGATGGCAAGAAGACTGATTCCCCGGTAGTTAGCGCAGATTGTCGGGTCACCTTTCTTCAGGATGGTAAAATTTATAGAAGCCGTGTTCGTAAGCGAATAAAGTTATATGGGTATTTCCATGGGTCACGTTCGACAGTCGAACACATTTAAAGTAAAAAAAGAAGTCAAAATAAAACAATATGTTTAACTTATAGCTCCTAATTAGCTATATAATTGGTGCTAAGGTTGAATTTGGGCAATTTTTCTTTTTCAATATAATTACAAAAAACCAAGGTGTCGCACGGGACAAAAACCTCCGTTTTCGTGGAAATGCTCATATATGTATATTATAATAAAAGTTATGACTACCAATGTAAAATTACTTTTTGATTTTTAGTTAAAAATTGGACTCAATTCGGGCTCAATGAACAATATAAACCACAATTCCAAAAAAGGCTAGAGAATAAACGCTGTTGATCTTTGTGAGGTTCATGATCGATATATATAATTCAAAGACCTTAGAAATAACCTTCGACATTTCAAGAGTTTTCAATTTAGAGGTCATGTCTCACTTCTTAAAAAAATAACGAAGTTATGAAATTATGGAAATTGCGTTCAACTGTGCACTACTCTCTTTCAGACATAAAAAAAGTTGAAAACAGTATTATATATCGTATATAGAAATCTCATATATATATTATAAGTATCTAGAAAACTAGACCTAAACTTGAAAAAAATTCTGAACCTCCCTTGACGATGTGCAATATCTATTTTTAGTCTTTTTTTTTAACCTTTCTGAGGTCCATGGCCGTCCATGGTGATGTTCAAAAGTAGTTTCTGACCTTTGAATAATTTTTTCCAATATAGATCCCAAACAGTTCATCCTGGGTGGTGTAAAAAAGTTAATTTTCGACATTTCTGCCATGGTGAAACTTAAATAAAATTTTTGATCTTTCGTATGAATTGGAAAAAATGGTTTCTAAGATATTCGGCCAAAACAGGCTTTTACGGAGAGCGAGGTTGCCTCTTGTAGATTATATAATCTATTTTCTACCTTTCCCCTTCGATTAGTAAAAAAACTATATTTATTTTAAAATGTTCCCATAGTGAGTGTAAATGTCCAAAATTCATTTAATTCTATTTTAAAATGTATCCATCAAGAATCGGCTTTAGGGTGGTCAAATCCGTGATTTTGCAGTTGTATTAAAAAGTTAAAATGAAAGCAGAACCAAAGAAGAACAAAATCAGCGCCAAAGCAACGGTTTTTATTGTGTGACTTTTTAATATTTGGACTATACCTACTAGTTGCAAGGGGCCCTCGCACCTTCTCGTTTAATAGGGTCTGGCGCAACCTAAATGCGGCTCTGTAGCACATAGTGAGTGGGGATGTCCAAAATTCCAAAATCCATTTTCGAAATTACTTGAAAACTTTTTGTGTCTATTCAAGAAAAATGATACTTTAACAACAAGTTCCTCAGAACTTGAACAACAGTTTCTTAGTAAACTTTCCAAGGTTAAAATTCCATCGCAATGGACTATTTTTTAGGGGCTTATCAGGCAGATATTTGAATTCTTCTGTACTTTAAAAAAGTGTTTCCGTAATAAAGAAATGATGCTTATGTTAAATTAGTTCGATTGATAAATTTTAATTTAGTTTGTATTGGTCATTGCGCAAAAGCGCCTATCATTTTTTATATTGCTAAGCTCAACTCATTAAGAACATCAATTTAAAATTGTAATTGTAATTATAAATTTTACATATTTTCTATTTTTCCCATAGTTCGTATACCGAAGCGCTTTAACATTGCAGTGATGCTCTTCATGGCCTGTTTAATGAGTTACATGATGCGTGTAAATCTCTCAATTAACATTATCGCAATGGTTAACCATACAGACAACTCGACAGAAGTGTTACCAGATGTAAGTTAACATAACATTAACTATGATAATACTCAAAACTTTAACTATTAGAGACTGTAACTGTTAAGTTCTAGCTGTTGTTAACAGTTTAAGTGTCACAGAGATTTATGGCTGAACCACAGAAGATATTGGCACTGTATGCCAAGAAGTTAACTTAAATAAACACGACATATTCTCTTGTCTATGTTTACATAAGCGTGGAATTTTATTTTTTATTTACTTAATTTTTTAATAATTAAAATAAACAAAATTTATTTACACATTTTAACAAAATTGTTTTATGCTATTTTCATCTTTTTTGTTTATTTCTATACAAAAAATAGTATGGACCACGTTATGATTGGAGTCAAAATGATCAAGCACTATTATTGGGTGCTTTCTTCTATGGTTATATGATAACTTCACTACCAGCTGGCATGTTAGCTGAGAATCTTGGTGGCAAACCTGTAGCGGGCTTTAGTTGCCTTATAGCCGGTATTTTAACGGCGCTTACACCTATCGCTGCATCCTGGGATAAATGGGCAGTATGGGTTATACGTTTTGCTATTGGATTTTTCACGGTGAGTTAAATTTTATATTATTTATTCTATATGCATTTATATTTATTTCAATAAAACAGGGAGTCGTTTATCCGTGCTGTCATAACTTGATCTCAAAATGGGCACCACCAGATGAGAAGGGCAAATTTGTTGCAGCACTTATGGGCGGAACATTTGGTACAGTTATTACATGGCCCATTAGTGGTGTTATAATCGAAAATATGGGTTGGGACTGGGCATACTATATGGTAGCAATATTTGTAATAATTGTCTGTGCTGCTTGGTTTTATATTGTCGATGATAGTCCAGCTCAACATACAACAATAAGCGTCAAGGAAAGAGAATTCATTGAGAAGTCTTTAGGTGAAACTGTTTCTAATAAGAAGGTAAATTTTAAATTAAAATACGCTAGCTTCATAAGATAAAAATTTAAACTTTTAATATATTTATTTTTCATAGAGATGGCCACCATACAAGAGTTTGATTCTTTCATTACCTTTCTGGGGTCTGTTGCTTCTTCATTATGGTAGCATGTGGGGATTGTTCTTCTTGATAACAGCTACACCGAAATTCTTAAGCGAGGTAAATTATACAATTTCCATATCTATTTCACTCATGTTAACATTTCTTTATTTTCTAAAATTTCTAGGTTCTTGGATTCAATTTAGCATCAGCTGGATTCCTTGCAAGTCTTCCACATTTGGCACGTTTGTTGTGTGCTTTCATGTTTGGATCTGTTGCAGATTTAATTCGTCGCAAAAATTGGCTAAATGTTACACGCATGCGCAAAGTTTTTTGCATACCTTGTAAGTTTATTATACTCATTATATATGTAGGGGGCTTTCTTTTATAAATATCTTACGTTCAAAAAACCCCACTGTTGTGATGGAAAAGTACTGAACGCCAGTAACTCACTTTCGAGAAAATGGAACAAAAGTTCTCTTCTCCCGTTGACGGACACATCCATATGTTTCATATTTTGATATATTTTATATTCATCAACTTCTTCTTTTAATTTAGCTCATATTATACCCGGTCTTCTGCTAATCGTACTTGCGTTTTTCGGAAAAGACCCATACGTTTGCGTTGCAATCATGACGATTTCATTGGGATTCAATGGCGCCGCCACAGCTTCTAATCTACAAAACTCACAAGACTTAGCACCCAACTATGCGGGTACACTTTATGGCATTATAAATTGCATAGGAACCACACCTGGTATTTTCTCACCAATGATTGTGGCTGCTTTCACAAAGGAAGAGGTAAGCTTCATATAAAAATAACAATGGGCCTTCGTTATGGTGATGCAGAAAAACACTTCTTCAAAATTCAACTGAACCTGGAAATTGATCGGGAATCGCTCGAGTCTTGGAAAACGCTGTATTGAGGCAGATTTTAAGTTATCTTACACTCACAAAAAATAGATTGCCTACCTTTGTTTATGATAATTTGAAATTTGCATTAAAACCGCGTTTTTTTGTTCATATTTTGAACGACCCGAGCAGCATCTAAATTAACCGATTTTCAATTTTTTTTATTTTTTGATGCCATGCACCTTTCTTGGGTGTATGGATTTATTTCTGAAGAAGTGTTTATGCAACAACCTAGTCCTCTTTCATATCATGATTTTAAGTTAAAAAAATAAATTAAAATCAAATCTTTTTTTGTAATTCTTATAGAATACCATCGAGCAATGGCATTGGATATTCATCATTGGTGCCGCTGCCTATATACTACCTGCACTTATCTTTTTGATTATTGGGTCTGGTAAAATACAAAAATGGAATGAAATCGAAGACACTTCATCACAAGAAAAGATTGTCAATACGAAATTGTAACTTATTTTAATTTATCTAATGTTAGTGCAATTTTTAATTGTAAATATCTAAAATAGTATTACTTTTGTGTGCAAAAGATCTTAAATTGTATTTTTGTATTATTTAGTAGGTATAGTATACGTATTGTTACGAGTATTTTTTAATTTGTAAATACATAAAATACTGTATGTAAGAAGTACCTATGAACTTGTCAGTTTTGTAGAAAATATTAAGAAATAAAATTAAGGTGCTATAAATATTTTTTACAATGTTACCGTAAGACTTTATCTCTTGATAGCATTACCTCAAAAAACTCCAGTACAGTATAGTGTTTTGAAATATTTGCTTGTTTGGGACGTGCCACGCCTGTGTAGTCACAGCACTCATTTAAAATATTACGCTTGTGACGTTTTCGTAATTTATTCTGCAAGCAAATCGCTTAGAGGAGTGAAGGTAAAATTGCTTTTAAAATACTGTGAAGATATTAATTTAATTGGCGATGTTGATTTTCAGATTTTGGAAAACAAATTGCCGACAAAGCTACTAAACTTTATAAAGTTTTATTTTTCTTTTGGTGTTTAAGACTTATTTTATCAAAGCATTGACTACAGTGAGAGAAGAAGTAAGCGTATTTTGGATGAAGGTTCAAATTGCTACTCGGTGTTTCAGAAGAAGTATAGAAATATTACGAAAATTCGTTATAACAAATGGAACTAATGGATCGTCAAGTCTTGAGACACAGAGAGCTAAGCACGAAGTATTATATACAAAATTTTCAATATGCCACAAGGTTCAGACTTAGTAATGGAATGTCAATAAGCCGCATATAATATTGTTCCGGCCCCACCCTCACCTAACATACCACCCTTTCATGGTTGGCTACTAACTCGCCATTTTAGTCGCCGAGTAAGAGTTGGCTTTATAAACATACAGCCAATAATGTTCCTTTTTTTCCTCGGCTGAAGTATTATAGATTTTTTTACAAAGTTACCCGATATATCAAACGCTTTTGGACACAAAATTTCAACTTTTTTAAACAATAATTTCAACGCAATTTTATGCTCATTAATATAACCTCAACTTGACAAACCATTAACAGCCCAAATTAATACGTCGTGTTTGTCGAAAACCAAATGCGAGAAATACGAAATGTATAAAGTATTCTTGCTTGACTCGACATTATGTAAACTGAATTTTTGCGTCATGAAAATCGGTGGAGTTTTTGGAAATATATTTTGGATTATATTTATTTTGTTTAAATAAACAGTTGGTATAAGAGAAATTTTTAAGATAAAAATTCAATAAATAACGCCAACAATTTAAATTTCCCAAGTTTTTACATAGTTCTTTACGATATGCTCTTAGGACTCAAGTGTTTACAACTATCACAAAAAAACTGTCCAATAACTTGACTCTCTGAACGCACCTGCAAGCAATAAACACATCTCAAACTTATGTGAGCAGCCATGTTGCGTTGCAATCGCTGCTGTCAAACAAAGAAGTAAATTGTCAAATTGCGGCCACTACATTTTTTGGCATTTCATGATTTCGTTAATTCTTTTTATAACAAACAGCTGCAACGAATTGACGTGCAAACAAGTGGCTAAAAGTAGTAGCGAAGAAAAATATTAAAATAAAACACAAAATTAATATTTTAACAATTTTGTGTACTTTTCGCTCGTGAATTTCTTAACTTAATTTGGATTCTTAAGCAAAATGACGGAAATTGAAGCTGTACAAATCATCGGAGAATCGCTTAGAGCGCAGGTGAGTAAATGCATTTTTACATTTATGTTTTTAAAATTTAAATTGAAATTTTTGCATTTGTCTGAAAATATTTAGTAGTGTTTTAAAAGTTAAGTAAGGGCGCATTTAAGTGGTTGATAAAATTTCCAAATTTCATGTTTTATCTATCAGCCATTTCACTTTTAACATTTGTCCAAAGTTCATTGCTAAGTGCGATTTGATTTTTTATAAATGATTGTGCTACCATTATTATATTTTATTGGCCAATGTACAAACATGGTAGAGAATGAGTTAACAACAACAAGCTGATAAAGCCAAAAAACTTCAATTAATCTTATTTGTAAAGATTAACGAAATACAATGAGTAGAAACTCTTACTGCGAACTATTGACAAAATAAAATATATAGTTTAACCCATTCAACCCATGAATTATAGCTTAAATTATACTTGAAATAATTTACATGAACCAGTCCGACTTCTGTTTCTGTTTCCGCTCAAACTTTTGTATTCCCGCTAAGGGCAACTCTAGTAGCCCATGATATATTATGATCCCTGCGTGACTTTGGAACCTTTTTTATTACTCTAAACTCTAGTTAGGTAAACGGAGAGGGAGAGGGAAGATTTGGCACTGTTGTACAGTTATTTTCCTTGGAAAATATATTATTTGAAACTTTTCATCCTTAACTTACCGACTGGAAGAGCAGCATAAAAAACTCCAACAAAAACTTCGATCATTGGGAAATCTCTCGTGCCCTTGGATACCTCTTGCATTAACGACACTAGTACCAAATTAAACACGAACTCGAACGAAACTAAGATGTGAAAAGAAACGGTTCTGTAGCCAATCTTCGGTATAAACTCGACATATTAGTTTTGTACTATGAACTCCTTTATGAACAATGCTAACGGGGAAAGATTTTCATACTTTATGAAAGAATCTAACATAGGGCTGGCTTCTCCTTTTAAAAGGCGAATATTTGTGTATCTTAGTTGATCCTACATGCAAGCCTTATGCTGAGAAGGAGATTTTAAGGACCATTCGTTATATACCATTAATGTTACTGCGGAATCTAGGATTCGTTTGTTTGGCATCGATGGTGTAAACATGTTTTTCAAAGAACTTCATTTAACATATAATTTTCTCCAAAAAACGCTAAAAACATTAATATTTTGGCTGAAAGTATTTGCTCAACCTTCTTTGTTTTTCTAACAAACCTTAACAATTCGACCCTTATTGTAATCTACAATTAAGCAGTGGTGAGCACAATTAGATTAAGTGCCAAAATACATTGTGTTATCACATTGTTATCTTACAATAAATAATTCAACTTCTACAGCAATAAATCAAATTACGAGTATTTACCAAACTTAAATCAGCTTCTAAAATTTCTGCATATAAAATGTTCTGCTGTTCTCAATATTAGGCCATGCAACGAGTAATTAGAGATAGTAATTCAAAGCAAATGCCAAAATGGTTAGATTGGAAGTGGAACATTTTAGGTCTATTATACTGCAGGAGATTGACGCCATTCGCAAAAGGTTGAAGAAAAGCTTTCTTTGAAATTTTTGGGGTCATGCTGACTTCGCTCAAAAATGTTAATTTAAGTGCATGTTAATGAGGCGCAAATGAAACATGTACTTCTCAAAAAAATTTCTATTTTCAATTATTCACTTTTTAGTTTTACAATTAGTTAAAATTGCTTGTTGACAATTTTATATGTGTTTGTACGAACTTTCTGCTCGTTTGTTTTTGACCTTTTTAACTTATTTTAATTCACTTTTATAAGTTTAATTATTATTATTCATATTTTTACAAAATTTCTTAAGACAATCAAGTAATTATCGTTTTTCTACAGGGCGTTGAATATGTCTTTGGCATCATTGGCATTCCTGTCGTAGAATTGTCAATGGCTTTTCAAGCTGCTGGTTTGAAATACATTGGTATGCGCAATGAACAGTCCGCTTGTTATGCTGCTCAAGCAATTGGCTATTTGACTGGCAAGCCTGGAGTATGCTTGGTTGTGTCCGGACCAGGACTTTTGCATGTAACAGGTAAAATTTTAAGCTTTGAAAAGACAAACCTACTACTTTCAAGTGTAAGGCATTCTGAAGTATGTTTCAATGTATGGGCAATTTTTGATAAAAATGAATGAAAATGTGCTGAATGGATCTTTGAAACATATCTCCATCTGAGAATGTAATACACCTTATGTCCCTCTAAAGCCTTTTCGCATTAATGTTTATCTCTAATTTACATATATTTTTCTTTTTACCAACAGGTGGCATGGCCAACGCTCAGGTCAATTGTTGGCCACTCATTGTTATTGGTGGTGCAACCAATGAAGATCACGAAGGCATCGGTGGTTTCCAGGAATGCCCACAAGTAGAACTTTCACGTCCATACTGTAAATACGCAGCACGTCCACCAACTGCTGCTTTAATTCCACTTCATATTGAGAAAGCTGTACGTTATACTACCTACGGGCGCCCTGGTGTTGCTTATTTAGATTTCCCTGGCAATTTGTTGCAATCACGTTGCGCTGAGGAGAAAATTTATAAAGTTGTGGCACATCCAGCACCACCATTGGCCTACCCAGCACATAATGATGTTATCAAAGCAGCCAAATTGTTACGCTCAGCTAAGCGTCCACTAGTGATTATTGGCAAAGGTGCTGCCTATTCGCATGCCGAAAATATTTTACGTCACTTTGTTGAAAATACAAACTTACCATTTTTGCCAACACCAATGGGTAAAGGTGTTGTTTCCGATGCGGCACCTCAGTGTGTTTCTTCTGCCAGAACTTTGGCATTGCAGAAGGCTGATGTTGTACTATTGTTAGGTGCACGTTTGAATTGGATTTTGCACTTTGGACGTGCTCCACGTTTTGATAAGGACGTTAAATTTATACAGGTACTTGAAATTATTTTCCATCCAATTGCCTTTTCTCAAAATAAAACACCTACCATCTTAGGTTGATATTTGCCCTGAAGAATTACATAATTCAGTGATATCTACTGTAGCCATTCAATCAGATATTAAACCATTTGCTGAACATCTTTTTGAACAAATGAACGCAGTCAATTTCCATTTTTCGAGTGAAGATGATTGGTGGCAACAATTATCGTCCAAGTGCAAGCAAAATCGTGAAACTGTACGTACTATGTCGATGAATACAACTTCACCACTGAACTATTATACAGTGTTCCATCACTTGCGTGAATTAATTCCACGTGATGCAATGATTGTAAGCGAAGGTGCTAACACTATGGACATTGGACGCGCAATGCTACTGAATATTTTGCCACGACATCGTTTGGATGCTGGTACTTTTGGTACAATGGGTGTTGGGCCAGGTTTTGCTATTGCTGCTGCACTTTTCTGTCGTGATCGTTTCCCAGGCAAAAAAGTCATCTGCGTGGAAGGTGATAGTGCTTTTGGCTTTTCAGGAATGGAAATTGAAACGATGGTGCGTTACAATTTGCCAATTACTATTGTTATTGTAAATAACAATGGCATCTATGGAGGATTTGATCAAGAAACTTACGACGCTATACGTAGTTCGGGCGATTTATCACAAGTGTAAGTACAAAATTAATTTACATATTGCTATTTTCTATGAAAATTCACCCAGTATTCAATCATATGATTTCATTATATCACAATTTTGTTTGCAAAAACGTACAAATTGACGAGCACTTACTTAAAAAAGAGGACATTTTCATTGTAATCAATAAAGTGTTAGTACGTCACTTTCTTATGCCGAAAAATAATCGCACGTGTGAAATTAAGTAGGATGATTCTTATTCATAGTCCTTGAATAAGCCCAGATCCCCAGATTTTTGAGATTGTTCTGCGCGAAAATGGTGTAGCGGTTCTTTTAAATCCCCACAAATCAAGAATTTTTTTCCCTTCAGTGCTTGAAAGTGCCGTACATGTCAGCAAAAGTGTCAAAAGTCAAATTGATATGCACATTAAATAAAAACATTATTTACCTCGTTATCGTAATTATATGCATGTGCAAAGACGGTCAATTTGAGAGAGTACAATCTCAAAAATTAATTTCTCGGAAACATCAGACCCCGTTCCCCTCTGAACACTTCAAGTGATGTTTGGCGAATGACGCGAGTATTCATGTAGACTTTGGAATTTACATAGCCCCAAAGGAAAAATTCTAGAGGTATGATATTATATGGACTTGGGAGTACAATTCACCGGTCCGAAGCATGAAATTAATTGTTCATCGAATTGTTCACGCAATGAAGCCATAGTTTCACCGGCTTTGTGGCAAGTAGCGTCGTCTTGTAACAAAATGTCGGACTTCAATTTCAGGCAGCAAATAGTCCGTTATCATGGCGCGAAATCAACTGCCATTCACAGTTACGTTTCGGCAGCCTTATTTTTCAAGATATATGAACCGATGATTCCACCAGCTCATAAACCACACCAAAACTTTATTTTGTCTGAATTTAGTGGCAGCTCTTGAATTTCTCCGGGTTGCTTTTCTGCCCAAATACGGTAATTTTGTTTATTGACACAATCATGAATCTAAAAAACTTTGGTGGAAAAGAGTGTATCTCAAGCTTTTCAAGGGTTGAATTTTGTATGCTTTTTAACCAAGGTCATCACGTAAAATACGCCAAGTTGTTAAACACGATACGTAGATAAGATGTTGAGTACTGTAGCAAATCTATTCATCACGGTCATCGCGTACACTCTCAGCTACTGCCGATTTACTATGTGATGAATGTGATAAATTGGGTCTCAAATTTTTTGTTGGTATAGCAAATTGTGCGTTTGGTAAGCCGATTATGTGGGCAATAAGTAGCTCTAAGCGCAAGAAACATATTCCTGCTAATTTTTGTACTACAGCTGAATAATTTGTAGACGCTGTGCCAGGCTAAGTCTTCCCATGAAGAAATGATAAACATAACTGAATAAAAAGTTAGTTGCAAACCCGAACATATCTTCAAGTCAGTAATAAAAGCCCAGCAATGGACTTAAGTAACCATCAATTTCTATTCATTAAAATCTAACTTAAATTCAAAACTGTAATTATATGCATTTTTGAAATTCAAAACACAAAAAAATTTTAATAGATAATAATTGATAAATTTAAAACTGGACAAATTTTTAAAAATCCCAACGATGTCACTTGGAAGTTTTCATTCATTTTCATTTCACATAATTCAATGAATTCATAAAAAAATTTTCTTCACTATAAAGAAAATCTAAAAATTTATAAAGTGCTTTTAATTTGGTGTTAACTAATCAATTTAAAAAAAAAAATTTAATCATTCAGCACACCACCATCATCTTTGGGAGTGCAAGTGCGTTACGAGGAAATGATGAAAATGTTTGGACTGGAGGGTTACTTCTGCAAGGAGATTCCAGAGTTACAAAATGCTGTCAAGGCTTCGCAAAAATTAACTGATAAACCAACTATTATAAATGTTGCTATCAGCCCTTCATCCGATAGAAAACCACAATCCTTTAATTGGTTGACGGAATCAAAACTGTAAATGGTGAAGAAAAACATAATCGGTGGCGCGTGTGAGCAACTGTAACTAGCAAGTTAGCTGAATTTATTTTGCAGATTATTTATACTCCTACTTTTCTACTATATATACACATACGTACATATATGTGCGTTTTAAAATATGGTTTAAATTGAACGTACTTTTGTTTTTTTTTCTGTTATGATTAAGCTTAAATATGTTTTGAATTTAATATAAATAAAATCAACATTCCTTTTGTAATGTATGGCATAAAAATATTTTATTTGTGATAAATATTTGCGCACTTAAAGTGGAGGATCATACTTGATGGTTTTTTTTTTCTAAATATTAGTAGATTTTTCAAGCAAAATTTTTTCTTTTAAAGTGTTTCGATTTATACATATTGTGAGCTAAACTGTTGTAATTTTACTTATAAATTTTGAGCCTTAAAAAAACTAAAAATGAGTGAGTTCTGATTTGTAATTTGATTTTAAAAATCTATTTTACTCAGTCTCTTTTTTGAGCTCATCATCTAATTCTAAATGTTGCAAAAAGCAATTCCAATTAATTAATCGACCCTTATGTAAGAATGGTATTTTAGGGCACAACTCAAACGCAATATTCATTGGTGCTATATCTGGCGGAGTGCCACACTTCATATCCAAAAAGTTCATAAAATCGCACACTTCTACTTCACCACAATCATTATGGTTAAGCACAAGCAACAGATCATCAATTAACTCTGCACTAAAAGGTAGACGACAACCCTTAAGAGTGGAGCGTATCTTCGCCTCGGACAAGAATGGCTTATTCAATGGATTTATGTGATGCAAATGCTCGTTAAGTTCATCCAATGCATTCCAAAGTGCACGTTTCAGTTCCAAGTGCACAGCTGCTCGTATTGTATCGCGATTGCAAGTATGTGGCGGTGTCGCTTCCGCAGAGAAGTAACGACAAATAGTTATGATCTCATGATTTGTTATGTTATCTCCTAAAAGATCGATAAGTGCACGCTTAAGTGTTTCATACCCAATGAATTTGACGTCCTTAGCATCTCCAGCACCGTCAGGTAGACATTTGCAAATAAAGCTCTTGATATTCGAACGCATTGCTTCACGTATTTTGGCCATAATCGTTTTGACATCAGCCATTGGAAACTAACGATTGAACAATTTGAATTTTAATGGATAAAGAAAATCTTTCGCTGTCTTACCTCAAATGGATGGTGTTCCATGTAGATGAGCGTGTACTCATCCGCTGAAACTATATGAAATATATGATCCTTCAAGCTAATCGTAGCACCTATATAGAAATTATATGGCTGATAGTACTGTGGACGTTTAGAGATGAACTTTTCTTGATTGGGCAGCGGTAGTCGCGTACGTTTCATAAATTCACCACCCAAGAAGCCAGAATTACGTTCAGCAATTTCGAATATTTGTATGGTGTCATCGGAAAGATAATACGAAATAATGAATACACGCTCGCAATTTTCACGGATAGTGGAGAGCAATTTGCCTCCGAAGCGCAATACATAACGATCCAGCTGTATAAACTTCTTAAAATCAGTTTGTGGTGGTTTCGGTTCAACAGATATGCAATTGCCCTCAGAATCTTCATATGAGCCCCAACCATTAAATGGTGGCAATATACGTTCTTTCGGCTTGATCGGTATTCGATCATCAGAACGATCGGGTACTGGAGCTGGTGTGAATTCTTCAATGCCATACTGATATAAAAAAAAAATGAAATGAATTCAAAACAAAGTGAAAACAGAATTTCTTACCTTCTTCCTATAGTATTGTTCTGTAAATTGGTCACAGTGAGTGAGCACAATACTGCGTCCATATACATTTAATACAGTTCCAATCTGCAGATCACGATCAGTATAGTAGTAAATCTCTTTTTTGCCTGTATCTAATGGATCGATAACATAGCGCACATTTCGCATGTTTGATCCGAGCACATTTAACAAAGTCATTGGAGTTTGTTCGCCGGGCAATGGAAGACCACCGAATTCCTGTGGAAATATACAAATTAACATTTGTTTTTTGTTGGAAAAATTAAAAATCGCTTAAAAACAAATAGAATACGCCCAAAAATTAAAAGAAACTTTTTAGAAGGTTTTACTCCTGTAATGGTAAAATCGTAAAAAATCGTCCTATGAGAAGCTCAACTTCTGATCAGTTACTGACCATATTGATATTTGGGTAATTCTACCTAATTAATTATAAATTTTATTGTAAGATTTTTGTTTTTATTTTCCGGTCAATTTTCTATTTCTTAAAGAGGCCCCCCCTTGACTAAACAGATCATGTGCGCAAATATGTTTGTGCAAACTTATCTGCCTTGTAAAGTGTTATTAACGTGCTTGCGTAATTTCGAAACGAAATGAAAAATTCGATTTGCGCAATCTTTGTCTGTGCTTGTGTGGTCGTTACAGCAACTTGCCGAACGACCGATTGCACACGCTGTTTGTGTCGAGTATTTGGCTCTTCGGTCAAAATTTCCTGTTAATTTTTGGGTGTTTTTTCATTTTATTTTTAGGTAACTTTTCCTTTAAGTTTGGGCCAAATTTTTCGGGCTATAGTAATAGCCCATTTTTTTATTTGTTCGACGATTTGGCTCACAACTTTAAATTTCATATATTAAAAATATTGATGCAAAATTTATTACGTACCCTTTGCAATTTGCCGCGTTTAAGAAAAACTGTTGGCCCTTCACGTCCCGAATTTCTCGGAAAATTTTCTTTGATGTCAATCGTGTCGTCAGACAGATAATAACAAATTTCCATTTTACGAACATCGCCAAACTCTGAACGATCATCCCAATAGCCATAAAACTTAAGCACCATACGATCGAACTCTAGAAACTGCGCAAATGAATGCTTCTTTGGTGGAGCATTATGAAACTTTTTGCCAGAGCGTTTGCGCATTTCCGTTGTAGGATCGCTGTAAAAGAAACATTATTTTTTGTTAAACAATAAGATTCCACAAAGTAATTGAAACATACTTTGGTTCATCAACAGGATCTGGTACTGCTATACCTGATCTATTAAGAAAATGGCGTGTAAAAAGATCACAACCGGTAACATGATAAACTCGATCGAATATTTGAATTGTTGTATTAACATTTATATCCAAAATTGATATAAAATCTGTTTGACATGGTGGTGGTTTCGGTATGCGTTGTCGATGCACCAAACAGCCTTGTGGTATGCCGGAATTCTCTACTTTAGGTTCGGTTACCTGCATTGTACCATCCTCAAGGTAATACAAAATTTTCACTTTACGCACTTGATAGGGCGCATGATAGACTTCCTGAAGTGTCTCCTTAAAATAGGCATTAAAGCACAATACCTTCTTGTCGTACGCTAACCATGGTGGAAGTTTTGGTCCAACTTTAGGGGGATACAGCGAAGGTACTTCAGTGGGTGGACAATTTGGATCGATAACCATACCACTTGGATTAACTAAGGTAGCCGGTTGACGATCGTTCAGCATGCTTATACCTTGACAATTCATAAGCGTTTGTGGTTTCGGGAAATTGGTCTTCGACATCTGTACCGAAGAGGAGTTTGTTGAGGTTAGTTTGAATTTGAACATTCAAATGGTATACTTACATCCCGAAAGAGTGTACCGGGTAACAAAGGTAGTCCTGGAATTCGCAACATTTTTTCAAAAGTTTTTTCTCGTCTTGTTATTTAAGCAATTAAAAAGCCAATGTAAAAATAAAGTTTGCTGTGTTTTGATATGAAAAAATTGTGAAAATTTATATTTTATTTCGATAGATGATGCCTAAAGAAAAAATTTGATGGTTGTGAAGTAAAAATTGTGACGTTTCTAAATGAATTTTCTTCAATTTTTCGTTTTAAATTGAAAAACGAAAATATAACAAATATACTTTACTATAGTAATGCCAGGTGAGAGATAAATGTTACCATGGTTGGTATTTTGGGGTGGTTATTTTGTAGACTCATTTACATATATTTTATTTCTCTTTTGTTTGATAAAGCAATTCCAATACTTGTTGAAATGATAGCCATGTTGATATCAAATCGTATTTACAAAACGATAGAAATTAAGACATAAAAAAGTTATATCGCACTATGCTTTCAGAACTAATTTGCATTTACTTAACGAGGTATTTCATTGCATTTCTTCCCCTGCTAAAACTAAGTATTTTTCGATGAAATGTTGCAGAATTTTTTTATATCACTGAAAGTGCTTGTCCGGCGTACGATACAAAAGTCATGCGTGATGACCTAATGTGATAGTCGGAAAACATAACATACATGGCGGGTTAGTAGGAAATCACTGCATCAATATCAGACAACGAATTTCGACTAATCGATTTTGCAGCAGAACGCAATACTTTATATCTACTGGTTATTGTCGGATGGTCGAACTGCCAATAAAATCGACCATGATCCCTAATGTGCTTGCATTAAGAAGGCAAAAATGTCGACTCTGACCATTACCTGACTGCCGTCCGTCTTATGCCAGCCTTTCTAACGAAAAGAAACTAAGTCCTCCAACATTGTGTTTTAAAAAAAAAACATAATATTGGAAATTTTTGTATATTGGTGATAACTATAGACTGTTAGAAAAACCTGGCTAAACGACGAGTATAATACCGCATCGAAAAGAAAAAATCCTGCGCAGAGAAAAAGGGCTGCATGAGAAACCTCAGATCGTGGATATTTAAGAGTCTCGCGAACGTGAAAATCCAATTACCAAAAGCGAGTCGTTCGGTATAACTCAGATATCTGGTTGCAGATCGACAATGTCCTTTCATAGCATTTTCAACAAACTGCCTAGCGGGTAACGAACTGATAGGCTCTTCCTGACAAATGTCAAACAAATGTGGCAAATGTCTTCCTGGAGTGCCAGTTTTATTTGTCCCATCTACATGAAAGCTAACTTACTTATGTCCAGCAAAATCTATTGGGGTACATTCCGGTTAAATGTATCGTACCAGATGCTGCCCAACGTAATATGCAAAAGTCTAATGTCTTTCTGCACCACACTGATCAGACCGTATCAAGTGCTCCCACTCGAACCGCTTTGCGACGGGCTAAATATTTTCATCGAGCCGAATTCTCGATATATCAAATGAGTTCCAAATCGATACCCACCATCATTAAATCCACATACGATAGTGTTAACCGACTGGACTTATACAGGTCAATAGCAGATTTCGGGATCTTCATATGTGGGCTTTTTAAGATAAAAATCTGATGCCATTTTTTCTACAAATTTACTAGATTTAGAATAAACGTTAGTACATTTCTAAAACATTACCTTTTTAAAACATCTATGTATATAAATATTATTTATTTACATATACATATATATATTATTTTTTTGATCTTACGTCCGATTTTTAATAGAAAAAAAATTAAATAATTTAAGCAATTAAGCAATTAACATTTTATTAAATTTTCTTTTCGTTAGTTTTACAATTTTGAACCAGCGTGTATGGCGAAAACACCATCCTCAGCACTTGTTTTAATTTGAATATTGGCACGTCCATCTGAACCCACATAAACAGATTGACCAGTACAGCTTGATCCTGACTTAGAGCCTGAAATGACATCACAATATGTACCGGCTGGCAAGCAAGTATATAGGGAAGCATTCAAGTCGTAGTTATCATTGTTGAATGCAATGAAACCTTTGTTGCCGCGACAGAAAGCAATCTGGTTCTTGCCATTGTCCCACCAATTCTGAATACCGGTACCAGCAACTTGATTCTTAAAGATATTCATGTTGTAAATTTGACGCCAACGATGTTCACAAACCCAACCACCACCGCACGTATCACCGTTGAAGGTAGGCGATCTAATATTATGTCCATCAGTTGTTGGTGGTCCAACATCAGAGTTGGTAAAGGAAAAGGATGACATAACACGTGTAATACCGTAAGTGTGAGCCAACATGAAAGCGGTAGCCATTTTGTATTGTCTGGATTGCTTATAAGTAAGAACAGTATCACCACCAGCACCATGTCCACGTTGGTTATCGTGATTGTCAACAAAGACCAAAGCACGGTCCGAATTCAAGAAACCCCATGCAGGTCCCCAGTTAACCAAATAGTTAAGTTGATCATTACCACGGAAAACATTGCCAATTGATGCAGAGAAACGGAATTCGGTGACAGTACCAAAACCGGTATATTCGTTTTTGGAAATAGCCTCACCACCCAAATCAATGACTTCTTGGAAAATGAAAGGTTTTGTATTGCCAGCAAAGCCATGACCGGTATTCAAATTATTCAAACGGCCATAGATGGTCTAAATGTGGAGCAAGTAAATAGTTAAATAAGCATTTTTTTATGAAGTAAAATCAACCTACCGACAAATCAGAGGGCCACATATGCTTAGCGGCATCAACACGGAAACCAGCAACACCTAATGATGTCAACTTGTTCAAGAAGTCAACAATGCGATCTCTAACATAACTATTTCCTTGATCCAAATCCTTAAGGCCAACTAATTCACAGTTACGAACTTCGTTTACATTGCCGTAATTGTTAATAGAGCAAGTGTTGTGGAAGTCTGTTGAAGAGTATGGCACACCGGGGTAGCTCTTGCTATTTGTGTTAGCACTTGAACCAGCAGTACCAACTGGTGAATTATGAGTACCAGTCATATGGTTGATGACCACATCGACATAAATGCGTACGCCAACGTTGTTGCAACGTCTCACCATGCTTGCGAATTGTTGTTCATTACCGGATCGAGTGACCAACAAGTAAGACATAGGTTGGTACCGTTCCCACCATGGACGGTTAGAAACGACAACGTTCTCATTTGCAGGTGAAACCTATGTATAAAGAAATATTAAAAGGTATATTTTCGGTCAACATAATAGAATATGCTTCAATGTAATCGAAAATTTCTTTTAGCAATCTCTCAAATGTTAAATTACCTGTACTCCGGCGTATCCCTTTGGTCCCAAAAAGTTTTCACATTCTGCTGCAATATCGTCCCACTTCCATTCGAAGAGATGCACAATCGAATTACGTCCAGAGGCGTAATTTGGATTAAATTGTCCAGCAACGAATTGGTTCGAGACTGCCAAGAGCAACGCAATGCTAAGGCTTATTTTGGTAAGTACCATCATTTTACTCTTATTTGAAACAACACTTTTGATATTGTACGTCAAGTCTTCAAGTAGGCTTGTGTACAACTAACATCTGCTTTGCCCAGTGCTTGGTTTTTATAGGAAAACTTTGCAATAATTTTTTCAGTATGATTTTTGAGGAACTTCAAACAAAAATCAATTGATATATGGTATATTTTATACTGTCATGGAATCGTACAACGCGCCTGCAGTTTAAATACGATAAGATAATTTTGAAGTAAGGAATAAATTATAGGTAGATAGTACAATTTGAAAACAGATTTCATTATTATTAAGAAAGAAAGAAAAAAAAAAAAAAAACTTGATAAAACGTAGGCAATTTTAGTATATTCTTCCAATTGATATTTTCTTTAAATATTTATCTGCTTAAAATTATAAAACAAAACAATAACAAAAAATTCTTTCCTACCATCAAATCGGTAACTTTTTTTTTAAAAAATTTCCCAATATCTACTAATCAGATACGAGAATTAAAATTTTAAGAGATAACTTCTTAATTACTAAATCAATATTTGTAGAACTTTAATGAAAATATCTATAACTGCACAGACAGTGTGACGATTTTGTCTTAAAAAAGAAAAATCGTAACTTCTAGAAGTTGCATTTATTTGACTCTCGGTTGTATAGGGAAAAGTTTGCACCAATGTTATAATTATGAACTTCTCTAAAATTGTGTAAATGTCCGGAATTAAAACTAAGTTTCCGCTATATATTTTAATAAACTAAAATTGAATTTGAAATAACAATTTTTCCATCACCCCAAGATTTTGAGATATTTAACCCGCAACCGGTAAATATTTTACGTTTCGACAATCTAATTCAAAGTTATAATTTAATTTAGATTCTTTAACGTTGAATACAAATCTTTCCGTGAAATTTTTCTACCACATTAAGGTTTTAAGATCTTTAGCATAGAATATCACAAAATTGTGATGTAAAGAAAATTCTACGGCCAGATTTGGACTTAGCATTGAAAAATTCTTTGAAAATAACATCCTTTATTTAAATTTGCGAAAGAATGAAACCATACAAGCCATGGGCAGTCATACCATTTTTGGATTCAATATCTAAAAATCCCGATATGAAGAAAAATAGCAAAGTGTGCAGTTATTTAAAGAATGACCGATATATATTTTATCTCTGCAAATTTGTTTTTTTTTTCATTTAATAAGAATTTATTATTTTAACACGCACTTTTACTATGCGGACTTTGACCTTACTAAATTTTTTTTTCAAAATTTAATTAAATTATGAAGATTAAATACGATTTTAGTCATTTCTAACACATTAGATAAATAATTGAATGGAAAATTATAGGCAATGCAAAAATTTAAATTTGTAATATGCCAAATTTGCGGGCCAAACAAGTTCTACACTTTAGCACTTGGGAAAATAGTCACGCGTTAACAATCGTTCTCTAACTGCCTAAATATTCAAAGCGCTATAACTCGCTTCGATTTTATTATACGACGGCCGAAAATCAAAAGAGTTTTTTATCTGCTATAACTCTGTGTCTCATATTTTTTTTTACTGGAGCCAAACTTTTGTAGTAAATCACTAAAAGCTAGAATCACTAAAGCAGAACTATACTTATTTTTGGCACATTTGGGTAAACTTGCCGTCGGATGAATGATACATTTTGTTTGTATTATATCCTTAAATAATAATTGGAAATCAAAAGAATCATCCATTAGTTAATTCAGAAAAAGGTTACCAGAAACCGACTTATTTTTGTAGTTCTAATTCAGCTGGCCCCTTAATTTTCTCTTTGTTTTTTACTTGGTAACAGAAACAGCAATTTCTTCTAAAAAAGAGATTTATGCATATAAATTATATTTTGTTTTATGATTTTTAAAAATACCCGCTTACACTATATCAGTTTGATTATATGTATGTGCGTATACTTACATATATATGTATAATTAAAACGAATTATAACGTGGAACGAATATGACCAAAGCCGCTGTTCATACTATCAAAAAGTTGACTTTATATTAAAAAATTGATATAAAAATTGCAAGAAAAATTTTAAAGGGTGTTGCAAATTGGATGCATATTGAAAATTTTATCGGTTGAACAAACAAAACCATAGAAACAATTTAAAAAAAAAGAAATATTCCAAAAGAAATAAAAAAAGTTAAGAGCATCATAACATTTTTTCTTCTTCATAGAATTATGAAACGCCCTAATATTTATAAATCAAATTTTTTTTTTGCAAATTATCATCACTTAACTTTGGATAATTCACATTTAGTTTTTCATAGACCAACTCCAAAACATTTCAATCAAAAAATTGCTATCTATTGCACAAAAATTCTTATTTAATAAATCAATTGAATAAATTTTTGAATAATGTTAATCAAGAAAGTTCTTATTCTACTAACTGTGAGTAAAAAATTGTTAATTTATGAGATCAGTATTTTTTACACTTTTACTATTGAATTATGTCGCATGTGCGAAACTTCTTATCAGAACGCAAAGATTCTGATCACTGATCGATTTATGAGTATCATTGAAATTTACAACTTGCAAATCGAATAAACTGATATGACTTTTGATTTGTACGTTGAGTTAATCAGTTGTGTGCTTTCTTTGTCTTTGTACTTTGTAAAAAATTGTAATACAATTTTTCAAGTCGGCTGCAATATTCCTTTTGTAATAAGTAATTATTTAATTTTATATTAGGCCTATTCACAGTTTCATTATAAAATTGCAATGTGGTATATTTAAGTAAACACTGCAATTATGAGCATCCCTTTCTTATTTTTGATATTCTCACACTGCTGATTGAGTCGTCTCACTAAAATACCACTATTTTCAAAATTTAGCTTTGTTTTCTCCCTAATGGAAATTTAATATGAAAAAAATGGCGCAAACAACACGAAATCAAAATGTTCATACAATACCTCTGTGCTACAAAGCACATTGGATATAACTTTACCACATTACAGTACTCAAAAACATGCTACCAAGCAGTTCTATTTTTATAATTAATATTTTTTTATGTATCTACCTTCTTGTGTTCTTTATCTCCCCACGGAACAACGCGTCTCCGAAAATTTTTTACTCCGTGCACGATCAGTAGCGAGTGCCTTCAATTTTCTCCAACATTTCCCCGATTCAAGTATTTCCTGTTTCTATGGTTAACAATAAATATATTTCATAAAATTACTTCATTGTAAAATCAGCAAATAAGATACTACTGTGAATAGCTTATTGTGTATTTGATGCTAGTGACAGGACAGCATGGTTTGGCCAGGGGGTTGAATTATGCTTGTGAGGTTAGGGTACCCAGAACGCATTTTTTCGTTGCTGCTAATTATTCTAGAAGATTCGATGTTATTATACTTTCTGAAACCAATAAACTTACATTTATTTATGCCAATCATAAGGAGGTCGATATTTACTTCTTAAAAATTATGACCCCCAAGCATGGATACGGCAATACTCAGATATCATCTGAGAATTGCGCAATAGCAAATTTCTGCGAGTTCACTTTCTGTGGAACGAAAACTGACTGAGGTTTCCTGAAAACTTACTACCATTGCATGTATCTTTTGGTGAGGCTAATTTTCCGATAACTCTGTTCGAAATCTAGTTAGTGTTGGAAGTTTAATCATACCGAACGTGCTTGTACGCGTACGCAGAGCTTGTGTTACAAGTGTTGTTTTGTGTCATGATGATACTACTGTTTGCATTACTATAAAGTGCATTTTCGTAATGCTGCTCATCAGGCATCTTTAACTGCTTTTCGTGTAGATAAGAAACTTTTGAATACTAAAGTTTATAAATCCAATATGATTAAACCGCATATTGTTTTCTTTTCTGTTTCAACATTTGCAAATATCAAACTCTTTTACTTTCGATTCTGCAAAGTCGTAATCTTTTGTTCTAAATTCTAATGACTTTTATCAGTTTTCTCTGTTTGGTCGTTCTCGGACTGCACATACAAAAACAGAGGTTTCGGATATTGAAAGTGCTATATAAAATTATTTAATAGTTATCAAAAATAAACCAAATTAGTCATGGTGCATCATACCATGAAAACTCACGGCTGCTCTCGAAGCAGAATTGTGCTTTAATAAGCGTAATAAATTGATGTGCGACATCTATAACTTGACTTTATCAACCCTTGCATACCAGTTTCTTCATGCTGCTTCATGATTTTTATTATATTGTATGCCAGAACACCCACCAACAAAGTTTTTAATGGATGTAAAAATCTTCATTCCAAAAAATAAAAATGTTAAAATTCTTTTTTACAAACACAGATCGAAATAATATTTTTCGGGAACGCTATTTTTTTGTTTTCTTTTGACACTGTCCCTAATTGGTAATTTTTTTTTAAAAAAATACCCTATTTTGGCAAGTAAAGTTTTGTTTAATTTATTAATTTTACTATACGTACATAAACAAATTATAATTATTTATAATTTCGAACCAACATGTATTGCCAAGACACCATCTTCTTCACTCAAGTTAATATTGATGTCGGCATGTCCATCTGCACCAACCACAACTGTTTTTCCGGTACACTTTGAACCAGATTTTTCACCAGAAATGACATCACAATATCTACCAGCTGGTAGACATGTATTCAGCCATTCATTTAAATCATTTGAGTCATTATTGATTGCAATGAACCCCTTATTCCCACGGCAGAAAGCAATCTGGTTGTCACCATTATCCCACCAATTGTGGATATCAGTACCAGCCACTTGATTCTTGAAGCCAACCATATTGTAAATTTGACGCCAACGATGTTCACAAACCCAACCACCACCGCACGTATTACCGTTAAAGGTAGGCGATCGAATGTTATGTCCATCAGTTGTTGGTGGTCCGATGTCAGTGTCGGTAAAGGAAAAGGATGACATCACACGTGTAATACCGAAAGTATGGGCCAACATGAAAGCGGTAGCCATTTTATATTTCTTAGGTTGCTTATAAGTAAGCACATCGGCACCACCTGCACCATGTCCACGTTGGTTATCGTGATTGTCAACAAAGACCAAAGCACGGTCCGAATTCAAGAAACCCCACTGAGGCCCCCAGTTGACTAACCAACGAAGTTGATCTTTTCCTCGGAATACTTTACCAATCGAATTACTAAATCTAAACTCGGTAACAGCGCCAAAATCGGAATAATCGTCTTTGGAAATACCCTGACCACCTAAATCAATAACTTCCTGATAGATAAAAGGCCGTTGGTTAGCCTTAAAGCCGTGACCGGTGTTAAGATTATTCAAGCGATCGTAGATAACCTGTAGTAAGAAGCAAAAAGGCACTAAATGTAATTCCATCTATTAAATCTATATTTGCTTACTTTTAAATCGGAGGGCCACATATGCTTTGCGGCATCAACACGAAATCCGGCTACACCCAAAGAAATCAATTTATTTAAGAAATCAACAATGCGATCTCTAACGTAAGGCTTTGATTGATCTAAATCCTTGAGGCCAGATAAATCACAGTTTCGAACTTCATTAGCATTGTCATAATTCCTTATTTCACAGCTTACATGAAAGTCCTTTGAAGAGTACGGAACAGCAGGGAAGCTCTTACTGTAGGTATTAGCAGTGGAACCACCAGTGCCAACAGGGGACTCATGATTACCAGACATATGATTAAAGACAACATCGACATAAATGCGTACACCAACGTTATTGCAACGTTTTACCATTTTCGCAAATTGCTCCTCATTGCCAGAACGTGTAGTCAGCAGATAGGATATAGGTTGATAACGTTCCCACCACGGGCGATTACCAATGGCAACGTTTTCATTCACTGGAGAAACCTATCAAAAAAAATCAAGTTTTTGTTTTCCAAATTCTGAGGATAAACATAAATTTCTATAATCACACTTACTTGAACTCCACCAAATCCCTTAGTGGCCAAAAAATTCTCACATTCGCTTGCAATATCATTCCATTTCCATTCGAATAGATGTACAATTGTATTACGTCCAGCGATTTGGTTAGTATTGAACTGTCCTTTTGCAAAACGGTCAGCGATAGCCAGTACCAATAATAGGCTGAGGCTGACTTTTGTGAGAAACATATTGCTTGAAACCAGCAGGTTTCTAAATTGAAGTACTATTCTATTAAAACAGGACGAAACGTTTGACCAATATATTTAAATATCAATAAAACACTAACGTCAGTAGTATTTCGAAAATACTATATATATTTTTATGAAGAAATACTTCGCGACCTTAGTACTTTGATAAAGTATTCTTATTCGTTCACTTCAAATGCGATTACTAATAATTTTCTAAACATCATTTAAATTTATACCGTAGCTGGCTATAAAATCAATTAAATGTAGCAACACATTTTTTTTTTCAATCCACTATACTTATTAAACCGATGCAATTTA
Source organism: Tricholauxania praeusta (assembly GCA_949775025.1). Lineage (NCBI taxonomy): Eukaryota > Metazoa > Arthropoda > Insecta > Diptera > Lauxaniidae > Tricholauxania > Tricholauxania praeusta. The sequence continues at coordinate 116,725,605 of OX459031.1, read as the reverse complement.
TAATTTTTTTATAGTTTTACTTTTGTGAAAACAAAAAAATGGCTATTACACTGTTTGTCTGTAGTTCAAATATGCAGTTTTATTATTTATTATAATGGGTGTTTTTTTTTAGACTGTCGTAGCCATAAATTAAAATAAAATATAAACTACTGTACAAATGGCAATATTTTTGGCTCTATTAGCTAGATAGTTTCAAGTCATTTAGCATTTAAATAAGCTTTGGACATATGAGCGCCGCAACTGATCAATACTTAACGCATTTTGAAGATCGAAATATTTGCGAAATAACATGAGCTATGAAACTTTTTAGGTTGTCAAAAATTTCTGGCTTATATATTCTGGCTAGAAACTATATACATTGCTAAAAGGAATAATTTGTAGTCGACCAATGTTTTGGCATTAGTCTGCTCAAGTTGAAATGTCTCTAAATAACTGCACACTTTGTATTTTTTATTTCTGAAATAAATGCGCATTTTTTGGAACGGAATATCCTTCAATTTCATGCAGAAGATATTTTCAGAAATATTTTTATAATTAACTAAGGAGCACTTTGCTGCGCTGATGGGCTCTGGCCCCGCTCAAACCCTATTCTTCATATACATATGTACTTTATTTTGAATTTTCTTTTCTTCCAACTTCACTCGATTTTTATTTCTTCTCTGCTTCTGCATCTTGACAGTGCAACATATAATTGTCCGTGTGTAAAAATTGTATATATTGAGCGTACATAAACAAATGAATTGAAATTTGCTTCGTTTATTCTTGTCAATGGTGTTGTTATTCTTTAACTAAAATTTTTGAATTTCCGTTTCCTCGTATTTGATTTGTTTTGTTATTTTATCTTTCTTCTTTCATTATACGCTTATTTCCTGACACTGAACCTATTGTATTTTATACTAGTGGTACCCGCGGCCTCGTATGCGGATGACCCATTGCTTATTTCATAATGAAATGTTTCTCTTAGCGTCTCATTCTCTCTTCTCTCTTCAAAAGTAAAAAAAAAAAAAATTGAAGAGAGGGTTTGTTCGGAAATGCAACAAATTCTGGCATCACTGTTGCTGAGATACAAGCTTGCACAGCTGATGCGATGCCAGCTGATGCAAGTTGCTGCTTAAGAAATAATTTGCTTTAATTTTTCCGCCAACACAAGTAATTTTCTGCAGCTCCCATTTTGCTTATGCGAAGTTTGCGCATCTACTTAATCAGAGTTGCATATTTCCAAGCATTCAACTTTTGCAGTGATGACAGATTTTGCTTTTCAAAACATTATGCTCATCAGATGCGACGCATCAATGCATTTTCGAACAAACCCAGAGTTTCTTCTTTGAACTTAGAAGCTTAATACAAGCAGTGGTGCCCACTACCACAAGCAACAATAATCATGTGTTGACAACTCTGTATATGTGCACGATATTTTACGCTCTTTAAGTGGCTTCTCCTTCTCATTTTTACGCTCTTTGATCGCCTGCTCATTCTCTGGGCAGCACCGATTATAAGCAAGGAAAAATCAAAAGACGTGAAGTTTTGCAAAAAAATTAGCCTAAAAAAAGGATATTTGCTTAAAAAAAAAAAATAAAAAAAGTATGCAATAACTTTCTCCAACACAAATATGTTGTTTTAAAAACAACTTTTTAAAAATCGGTTCATTATATTTTAAGCCAAACCGTTACAAACCATTTCCATATAGGAAATTTTATATAAATAGTATAGATATCAGAAAGAAAAAATTAAAATTTAAAAAAAATTATTTAAAATAAATTACTAACTTTTTTTTTATAAAATTGATTAATTTTTTAAACATAATATCATGTTTTTTATTCTATTCCCCCAATCGTTTTTAAGATATTCCGTTTTTTGAATCAAATTTTAAAATACTTATTATTTTTTAGAAAATAAATTTGTTGAGACTTAAAAATGTTTAAAATTTACCTTTAGATAAGAACTTAAATACATATGAAAATCAAAAACATCGGAGAAAAAAGTCAAATAAGTGTGCAGGTATTTAAAAAATTATAGATAAATATTTATATTTATCTAACATAACATATTATCTATACTAACATAACGAAACATTTAGTAAGCTATGGTGGGAATTTATATGTACATATGTATGTAGACTTTTTATTTTTATTTCAATACCTAATTGTGCATCAATATTTTTTATGTAATCTTATAGTTAAGATTCGTTATCATTTGATAAAAGTTTAAATTTATTTTTAATTAAATTAAAATAATAAAGTGGCATTTCGAAAAAATGTCTGATAGTAGCTTTTAGTTCACCGTCGATATGTATTCTTCTTTATTTTCATGTGCGCGGGAGTAGTTTGTAGTATTATGTGGGATTTTTACAATTTTATCTAAATTATTAATAAAATAAAGTGTTCGTTATAAATGCGTCATAGTTAAACCCTTGCTATACTAGTGTAGTGTCCGTCTGTCTGTCTGTTGAAATCAGGTTTACGGGAAAACCAAGAAAGCTAATTGAATGAAACTTTCACACACAGGCCTCACCTTCTGGCAGGCATCTTGCTATAGAAAATGGGCGAAATTATTCAACTTCTTTAACCTCTTCAACGTCTTTTTAATATTTATTTAAAAGGTACTTTCAGTGCAGTGTAGGGTATGTGAGTTTCGGCCTGGCCGAAGATAACACCTTAACTTGTTTGTTTTCTTTTGGCACTGTCCCTAACTGGTAACTTTTAAGACAAAATACCCTTTTTTTTTGCAATTAAAGTTTTGTTTAATGTACTAATTTTACTTAACGTACATATACATCTTATAATTATTTACAATTTTGAACCGACATGTATTGCCAGGACACCATCTTCTTCACTCAATTTAATTTTTATGTCGGCATGTCCATCCGCACCAACCACAACTGTTTTTCCGGTACACGTTGAACCAGATTTTCCACCAGAAATGACATCACAATATCTACCAGCTGGTAGACATGTATTCAGCCATTCATTTAAATCATTTGAGTCATTATTGATTGCAATGAACCCCTTATTCCCACGACAGAAAGCAATCTTATTGTTACCATTATCCCACCAATTCTTGATATCGGTACCAGCCACTTGATTCTTGAAGTCAACCATATTGTAAATTTGTCGCCAACGATGTTCACAAACCCAACCACCACCGCACGTATTACCGTTGAAGGTAGGCGATCGAATGTTATGTCCATCAGTTGTTGGTGGTCCGATGTCGGTGTCGGTAAAGGAAAATGAGGACATAACACGTGTAATACCGAAAGTATGAGCCAACATGAAAGCGGTAGCCATTTTATATTTCTTAGATTGCTTATAAGTAAGCACATCAGCACCACCTGCACCATGTCCACGTTGGTTATCGTGATTGTCAACAAAGACCAAAGCACGGTCCGACTTCAAGAAACCCCACTGAGGTCCCCAGTTGACTAACCAACGAAGTTGATCTTTTCCTCGGAATACTTTACCAATTGAATTACTAAATCTAAACTCGGTAACAGCACCAAAACCGGTATATTCGTCTTTGGAAATACCCTCACCACCTAAATCAATAACTTCCTGATAGATAAAAGGCCGTTGATTAGCCTTAAAGCCGTGACCGGTGTTGAGATTATTCAAGCGACCGTAGATAACCTGTAGTAAGAAGCAAAAAGGCACTAAATGTTATTCCATCTATTAAATCTATATTTTGCTTACTTTTAAATCGGAGGGCCACATATGCTTTGCGGCATCAACACGAAATCCGGCTACACCCAAAGAAATCAATTTATTTAAGAAATCGACAATGCGATCTCTAACGTAAGGCTTTGATTGATCCAAATCCTTGAGCCCAGATAATTCACAGTTTCGAACCTGATTAGCATTGCCATAATTCTTTATTTCACAGCTTGCATGAAAGTCATTTGAAGAGTACGGAACAGCAGGGAAGCTTTTACTATAGGTATCAGCAGTGGAACCACCAGTGCCAACAGGGGACTTATGATTACCAGACATATGATTAAAGACAACATCGACATAAATGCGTACACCAACGTTATTGCAACGTTTTACCATTTTCGCAAATTGCTCCTCATTGCCAGAACGTGTAGTCAGCAGATAGGATATAGGTTGATAACGTTCCCACCACGGGCGATTACCAATGGCAACGTTTTCATTCACTGGAGAAACCTATCAAAAAAAAATCAATTTTTTGTTTTCCAAATTCTGAGGATAGACATAAATTTCTATAATCACACTTACTTGAACTCCACCAAATCCTTTAGGGGCCAAAAAATTCTCACATTCGCTTGCAATATCATTCCATTTCCATTCGAATAGATGTACAATTGTATTACGTCCAGCGATTTGGTTAGTATTGAACTGTCCTTTTGCAAAACGGTCAGCGATAGCCAGTACCAATAATAGGCTGAGACTGACTTTTATCAGAACCATATTGCTTGAAACCAACAGATTTCTAAATTCAAGTATTCTATTAAAACAGAACGAAACGTTTGACCAATATTTTTAAATATCAACTTTAGTTAGTATAATTTCAAAAATACTATATACTTATATTTTTATGAAGAAATACTTCGCGACCTCAGTAGATAACGTATTCTTATTCGTTCAATTAAAATGCGATTACTAATAATTTTGTGAACATCATTTAAATTTATACCGTAGCTGGCTATAAAATCAATTAAATGTAGCAACACATTTTTTTTTCTATCCACTATATTTATTAAACCGATGCGATTTATAATTTTTTTATAAATTTACTTTTGTGTAAAAGAAAACAATAAATTGGCTACTACACTGTTTGTCTGTAGTTCAAATATGCAGTTTTATTATTTATTATAATGGGTGTTTTTTAGACTGTCGTAGATTCGAATTGAAATAAAATTCAAAATATTGTACAAATGACAATATTTGTGGCTCTATTAGCTAGATAGTTTCATGCCATTTAGCATTTGACATATGAGTGCCCCAACTGACCTATACTTACGCATTTTGCAAATCGAAATTGCGTTCACTTTTTCGAGCAATTGAGCACTTATTTGCGAAATAACATGAGCTATGAAACTTTTTAAGGCGTCAAATACTTCTGGCTTATTTGCACGATCTAGAAACTATACACATTGCCAAAAGCAATAATTAAGTAGTCTCAAATCACTCGATTTTGGTGGCATAATTGCAAAAATATCATGTGAATTTTTAGTGAATTTGAAGATGAAATAATGGTTAATTTAGTAAATTTGTAGAATTCTCGATCAATGTTTTGGCATAAGTCTATTCAAGTTAAAAAGGCAAAACATACTGAGCACAAATTATCGGTCAAGCTGTCAAATGGACTGACTTTTAACGCTGTGTTGGTAATTTAAAAGGCTAACCTCTAAAAAAATACCTACACACTATTCGTAATAGACCTAATACTGTATGTAAATATAAATTATATATATCGGACATTTTTTAAATAACTGCACATTTTAAATAAATGTCCATTTTTTGAAACGGAATATCTCTAAGACTAAATGAGATAGAATAAAATCCTTCATGTTTAAGAATCCTTCATTTTTATGTTATGGCGAAGATATTTTCAGAAACATTTTTATAAATAACTAAGGAGCACTTTGCTGCGCTGGTGAGCTCTGGCCCCGAACAAACCTTCCACTCGATTTTTATTTCTTCTCTACTTCTGCATTTTGACAGTGTAACATATAATTGACAGTGTGTAAAAATTGTATATATTGAGCGTACATAAACAAATGAATTGAAATTGGTTTCGTTTATTCTTGACAATGGTGTTGTTATCCTTTAACCTTTTTTTAACTAAAATTTTTAAATTTTCGTTTTCTCGTATTTGATTTGTTTTGTTATTTTATCTTTCTTCTTTCATTATGTGCTTACTTCCTGACACTGAACCTATTATATTATATACTAGCGGTACCCGCGGCTTCGTATGCGGATGACCCTTTGCTTATTTCATAATGAAATTTTTCTCTTAGAAGCCAAATACAAGCAGTGGTGCCCACTACCACAAGCAACGATAATCATGTGTTGACAACTCTGCATACGTGTTTAACGCTCTTCTACGCTCTTTGAGTGGCTTCTCCTTCTCATTTTTACGCTCTTTGATCGTCTGGTCATTCTCTGGGCAGCACCGATCATAAGCAAGGAAAAATCAAAAGGCGTAAGGTTTTGCAAACACTTAAGCCTAAAAAAGGATATTTACTTAAAAAAAAATAAAAAAAAGTATGCAATAACCGTCTCTAACACAAATATGTTGTTTTAAAAAAGACTTTTTAAAAATTGGTTCAGTATATTTTGCGCCAAACCGTTACAAACCATTTCCATGTAGGAAATTTTATATAAATAGTGTAGATATCAGAAAAAAAAATTAAAATTAAAATTTCAAAATACATATTACTTTTTAGAAAATAAATTTGTTGAGACTTAAAAATGTTTAAAATTCACCTTTAGACAAGAACTTATCTATACTAACATAACGAAACATTTAGTAAGCCATGGTGGGAATTTATATGTACATTAGGGTGATTCAAATTTTTTATTTTTTGTTTTTTTTAAGGTGCTGTTGCTTAAAAAGTAAGTTTATGATATGAAGAAAAAGCTCACGAAAATTCAGCTCTGTAACTCAATTTTATAAGGTGGCGCCGGAGCCTGTTAGTTTTACATGTAAATTGTATGGAAAAATTATTTTTTTCAAAAAAGGTGTCTAAATGAATAGGTGATTAGTGCTGTTGAGCTGAAAAGGGTCGTTTTTCGATGTAATTTTTTACGCTGAATCCGAATCTGGCCTCAGAATTGACCCATCATGTCGGAATCCTGAAATATTTGAGGCTAAGTACCTAAAACATGATGTTTTTTGTCTACTTTCGAGGCCATGTATAGGATTTAAAGAAAGTTGATCAGCTTATTTTTAACAAAAGCATCATTTAGTACCATCCTTGCCCTTTAAAATGAGCTTTCAAGTGGTGATCTGTGATGCTTCCTTGCAAAGTTGCAGTCATTTCAAGGTGACATAAATTTGAAACCCGTTGGTTAATATTGTTGGGTTGCAACCCATTGTAGGGGATCCAATTCATGTCACTTTAAAATGGCTATAACTTTGCAAGGAAACATCACAGATCACCACTTGAAAGCTCATTTTAAAGGGCAAGGATGGTACTAAATGATGCTTTTGTTAAAAATAAGCTGATTAACTTTCTTTGAATCCTATACATGGCCTCGAAAGTAGACAAAAAACATCATGTTTTAGGTACTTAGCCTCAAATATTTCAGGATTCCGACATGATGGGTCAATTTTGAGGCCAGATTCGTATTCAGCGTAAAAAATTACATCGAAAAACGACCCTTTTCAGCTCAACAGCACTAATCACCTATTCATTTAGACACCTTTTTTGGAAAAAATAATTTTTCCATACAATTTACATGTAAAACTAACAGGCTCCGGCGCCACCTTATAAAATTGAGTTACAGAGCTGAATTTTCGTGAGCTTTTTCTTCATATCATAAACTTACTTTTTAAGCAACAGCACCTTAAAAAAAACAAAAAATAAAAAATTTGAATCACCCTAATGTACATATGTATGTATGTAGACTTTTTATTTTTATTTCAATACCTAATTGTGCATCAATATTTTTTATGTAATCTTAAAGTTAAGATTCGTTATCATTTGATAAAAGTTGAAATAGTTTTTAATTAAATTAAAATAATAAAGTGGCATTTCGAAAAAATGTCTGATAGCAGTTTTTAGTTCACCGTCGATATGTACTCTTCTTTATTTTCATATACGCGGGAGTAGTTTGTAGTATTCTGTGGGATTTTTACAACTTCATTTTATCTTAATTATTAATAAAATTAAGTGTTTGTTATAAATGCGTCATAGTTAAACCCCCCAAACCATTGCTACACTAGTGGTTGTAATAAGATTTAATTTTTCTCAATTAAAATTTGAAAGACAGCGAAAACAATTTTTTACTATTTTGCTGCATTCAAACTCATCTACATTTTTTTTTTAATTCCGGCCATATGGCTTTAGAATCCAAGCAGCATAATTCTGAGACGTAATGAGGATTTCATGTTGTATTTTCAAAGAGGATTTCAGGGCGAATGTTTAGACTTTATTATTACCGTTTTTGCGTATATAATTCTTTGGGTTTTCAAGTTGTCCGCTTGAGTTTGATTTGCAGCATAATCGTACATTTTTTAAATCTTCTTTTTAACTGGATTCCGTAGTTTAGGGAATAAACCTTCGAAGCCTTTAGTGAGAATAAGGTTGACCTATAGACCGACATATTTTTATTAAACAAATTTTTGTTTATGTTGACGTAGCGATGAATATGATTGTCTCTTAAATCCATAGCACTTCAAGTACTTATTCATGTTTTGACTAGAAAGTGTACTTATTTTCCACAGCTAGAAAAACTCAATGTAATGCATAATCCATACGTAACTGTTATTGTTACAAAAAAATTACATTTTGTATTGTTAATACAAAAATAAGTTCTATATTTCTTGTTTATACACATGCTATTATTTGGTCTTATCATATGTACCGATCCCTTGTCCAGTGAGCAGATATTTGCACAATTGTTTGTAATGAAGCAAAACAATATACTATGTACTTTATAGATTAAATAATAAGTATTTACATTGTAGTATATGGTTGCCATATGTGCACAATCTCAAATATGCCTTGCGGTTGATAGTAGGAATAGTTAATTATATTCACGTGCTGAGAAAAAAAAAAATTGACCACAGTATACATAAAAAGTTTGACTACGCAATTTAATTGAAATACTCGAATGTATTAGGGTTGTTGATAATTTACTGATATATCAAAATATCGATATCTCAAAGGATATCGTTTGCGATATTTTCAAGATATTTTTAACACACGATATTCGATATCAGATTTATCATATCGGTTTATGATATCAATTGATGACGGAATTCTTTTGGCTTTTTTTCTGAATTTCAAAAAAAAAAACTGACTGCTCAATCAATTTGCGAAACACAATCTGTCTCTCTTTCTCTAATTTTCTTTTGTTTTCTGGATTCGAGTGTGTTGAGTGTGCTGGTGCGGTGGCACTGTCATATCAGCAAATTTACTCAAAATTCGAGTGGTTTTGTAAAATGAGTTTGAAAAACAAAAAATTAGATTCCAATATTTTACGAAAGTTAATCATTTAAACGAGACGTGCAATGTGTGCGGAAAAAATGTGAAAACAAGCGGCAACGCCAGCAATTTTCGTTCACACATGAAGACCAACCACAACTCGTTAGCAGTGCAGATTTTTGGTGATTCAAGTGGTCTTTCGAGGAAGAGAAAGCAGCTTGACTTGAACAGTGCTATTATTTTGACCGCTTGAAATTACAAATTACTCAATATAATAGCCAACCTAGAAAGTACCGTTATTTTTTTGGAACGAAATGTCTTGTGGTTATCTTGTGTACTTATCAAGTAACTATACTTTAAAATACTAGAAGAAAAAAAAAGTCAGCTGTTTGAAATATCTTCGTCCAATTCATAAATGACACCTCGTTTCTATTATTTTGACCGCAACTGTAAATCAGTTAATGTTGATTTATGTCCAAAAACTTACAAAGCCTGTTAATTATAAAATAATTGAGTTCTAGCCATTTACTATCTATCTAGTTACTAGAAGCACAATTGGCCTTGAGTATCCTCAAAGTACTTGAATTGGGGAAATTGGTGGTGGATTTATCTATATGAAAAGTATCGTATAACTTAAAAAAAATAACTTTAAGGCATAGTCTTTCTTAACAAATATGATTAAATGATTTTTATCCTACTTATCTACTATAGTTTTTGAGATATTTCGCTTCAAAAAAACAAAGTGTGCAGTTATTAAAAGAATGACCGATATACATAATACACTATGTTATGACTTTAAATTGTCTCACTGCTAAAGAAACAAAAAAAGCAAATAAATTGAATAAATCTTTTAATTAAGGTTGATGAAACTAAGTTCCATTTCGCGTAACATTTATGCTATGCGATACAAATAGCGAAATTAAGTTACATGTAGCTTAAATCTGTTGCGGTTGGTAACCGTGGTTACAAAGCTCCATTTAATACTTACAATGAAAAACCAAATTAAAATAAATCTTGATGCACTATAAAAAAACTTTTTACATAACTCTTGTATGCAGTATGATGCTCTATCTAATAAAGCTACGTATCACTTAATATTTACCTACTTTGTACGGTACAATAAAGAAGTATTTGCTCTCATAGTTTACGCGCAAACAAGTTTAGTTACGCATGAGAGCTTAAAGCTTCCCAACAAGTTTCTCGAATAAGCTGACACTGTTATTTAATGTAAATTTTTCAATCATGCTCTCATTTAGACAAAAAAAAAAAATTGTAAATAAATTTCCTTTTTTCTTTAAGAGGATATAAAAACACTTTTTACCTTTACTTATGATTTTTCTCTTATTGTACAGGGTGTTTTTTTTAGAGGTATAGAGCTTCGAATTGAAATAAAACACAAGAAAATCGTTTTAATGTCCATCAATTTGGCTTTATTGGAAGGATAATTTTATGCCATTAATGTTTAAATATGATTTCAGGGCATGTGGCCGCCGCGGCTGGCTCGAATAAAGCCAATTCTACAGGTCCAATTTTGAACCACTTTCTCGAGCATATGGGGCCGTATGTCGGCAATAACGCCACGAATGTTGGCTTCCAAGTCCCCTAACGTTTCTGGTTTGTTGGCGTAGACGAGCGACTTCACATATCCCCAAAGAAAATAATCCAATGGTGTCAAATCACACGATCTTGGTGGCCAATTGACAGGTCCATTCCGCGAAATTATGCGCTCATCGAATGTTTCCTGCAATAAATTGATTGTGACGTGTGCTGTGTGGCATGTAGCGCCGTCTTGTTGGAACCACAACTCATCCACATTCATGCCATCCAATTCGGGAACAAAATAGTCGGTTATCATGGCTCTATACCGGTCTCCATTAACGGTAACTGACTCTCCAGCATTATTTCGGAAGAAGTATGGCCCAATGACTCCACCAACCCATAGAGCACACCAAACAGTCAGTTTTTGTGGATGTAATGGCGTCTCAAGGGTCTCATGTGGATTCTCTTCACTCCAAATGCGGCAATTTTGCTTGTTGACGTAGCCATTCAACCAAAAATGAGCCTCATCACTGAACAAAATTTTGCGATGAAAATCAGCATCGAGATCAATCTCATTTTCGGCCCATACACCAAAATCACGACGCATTGCATGGTCTCGCGGCTTTAATTCTTGCACAAGCTGGATCTTGTAAGGTCGCAAGCCAAGATCTTTGCGCAAAATCTTCCATAAAGTTGATGGACAAAGCTCCAATTGCTGTGCAGGGTGGCGAATCGATTCATTCGGGTCCTCTTCAACATTTTGCTCTACAGCGGCAATTGTTTCTTCGGTGCGCACTGTTCGACGTCTCTGCGGATGCGTATTATCACATAGAGTAAACGTAGTGCGAAAACGACCCATGGTTAACCGAATTAATTGCTCTGATGGACGATTATGTCGACCATAAAATGGACGGAGCTTGCGGTAAACTTCGCGAACTGAACCATTATTTTCGAAATAAATTTGCACGATTTGCAAGCGTTGTTCTTTTGTCAACCTGTTCATGGTGAAATGGCAAACCAAACTGAACATAAATGACATTAGAGTTGCCAGATTTGACCATAAAATGCCAGTTTTATCTCTATTCGAAAAACAAACCTCTAAAAAAAACACCCAGTATATACAAAATAGAGTTTTTGGGATAATACATATATTTTTGATTTTATTTAGCATTTTTACAAATTTTAACAATTATTTACAGAAAAATTACTTACTTTAGTTGAGTGGCTAACATTAACATGACTAAATTAAGAAACTTTAACATTTAACAAAAAAAATAAGAAGTTAAGGGTGTCTGGAAAATAAGCTTTAAATCACCTTAAAACCTTAAAAACATACGTAGCAATATAGCACTATTTCGGGGATATTTACAATTAAGCTGAAAAAGAAATTACCGAAGTAAAATATGCACCTGAGACTTTTTTTTAAATTTAAGTTAACACGCTATGAAAAAATACTAGGGAGAACAATTTTCAAATTGTAGAATTTCAAATGTTTTTTTAATACCTTTGCTTTAACTAATGGTCGTTTTTGTTATTAAAATACATCTAAGTAGATGGGATTTTTTTTCAGAAAATTTATTTATCTGAAACTCACTCGGTTTCAATAATTTCATTGGAACGTCTTGGGCGTGAATGATTGTAGGTTTTTTTTTACCCACTGTTCTGTGCTCAAAAAAACTTTTAGCCAGCGCCCGAATTGTTTTGTCGGTAGGCGCTTTTTTGTCGCAAGTTCTAAATTTGAATATTGATAAATCTTTCTCAAATACAATTTTATGATAGCATCAACGTTTTTGCTAAAAATGTGGTAAACGGAGCATAGTTTATAAGTATAAGGCTACTAGTGAAAACATTATTTAAATAATTTATTGTAGTTTAAAAAAGTATTCGACGACTTGTTTTAAATCAAACATTTTCAATCCTAAAAGCCCTTAAGGTTAATGTTTCATTACAAATCAGCATTAAATGAATTATCTGACAAAAATTTTAATGATCATATTAAAGCAAGTCGAATTTTCATAAAAAATTACTCTGTGTCAAACGCGTCATATTATTGACTTTCAAGATATTCAGATTATACCAAATAAGTCTACTTGTATAAACTATTGTCTTTGCTCTTCAATCATCAAGCATTTGCTCTTCAAAGCAATACCTTATTCAGGACTTAACCTTAATGTCTTTGAAATTATCGATAAGCCTCTGAGTTATCGATATAGTATTTGGAATACTCTTCAATTCAGCTTATCGCTGACATCAAAAAGACTTCTGTTAAGTGTTATAAAAAATCCCAAGTGCATCTTTATTCCATGAGATCATCTCACATTCAAATCATTGAATGTGAGCTCTAAACGAATACCTTTACGCTTGATGCATAGGAACTGACAACAAATAACTTAAATTTTCCGCATCCATTTTAAATTTGCGGTATCGAGTTTCTCGCCGCTGACGTCGCTCCACTACTGATCAAATGCCGCATAGTTTGTAGTTCATCTCGTAAAGCCATCACCTGAGCGCGCAATATTGAGTTCTCCTGCTCCAGCAAAGCGGCACGAAAAGCAATACGATCTTCGCGTATTTTACGTGCATCACGTGATTTCTTAGCCGCTTCATTGTTACGCTTGCGACGCTCATAATATTTTTCATCTTTTTGTTCATCCGGTATAGGACGCTTCTCACCACGTGGACGCCGATGCATAAAAACGGAAAACATGCTGCTATTGCTGCCACCCATACCCACTCCTACACCAACTCTGTTAAGTTCCATAAGTGGAAAATCATTTAATGTCGTCGGCGGATGATGATGATGTTGATGATGCAGCTGCTGTGCAGTAGGTGCAATGTATTCAAAAGCTGGCAGTGTTGATTCTGTGCTGTTATTGATGTTGCGTGGCAGAATTTGTGGTGGTAGCTCGATTGCTAATGGTCCCATGGCGGTGTTTAGCAATGGTGCAGCTGGTATTGTACTTGTAGTTTTCGCTGTCGTACTCAAATGTTCGCTATTCGTAGCATCCGTTTCAGATTCGGGCACTGTTATAGATAGTAAAGCTGCTGCATCCCTTGATTCGGGTGCATCATTTAAACTTTGGGGGCTAGTATTCTGTGTTACTGATAACTCTTCATCGGTTAGTGGTATTGTTTCGATAACATCTAGTAACGGGGATTGTGAAGCATTTTCACTTGTGCTATAAATTTCCGAGGTACTGCCCAAAGCACCACTATTACTATGCTCTTTGACGATATTGTAGTAAGCCTGAATGTCTGCAAAAAAATAAATGGTGACTTTTTAGAGTGACAAATCTTTTAATTCATTTGAATGAATGGAAAATTCTGGGGAATTTCGGTTTTTTTTTTACGTTTTTGAGATATGTACCACATAGTTCAAAAAGTCCCGGGAATTTTGGTGGGATGGCACCACCACTCTCAAATCGATATAATATTTTGGAAGCGGCAACTTTTTAAAGAGGACTGTCAAATTTTGTTGACATTTCATCTAGTAGTTTTGAAGTTATCGCTGTATGAGTGACGCTACTTTTGGTATTTCGTAAACAATGGAAAAAAGTGAATTGCGCATTTTGATAAAACATTGCTTTGTGATCGGAAAAAACGAGAAGCAAACATTGGAATGGCTCCAAACACATCACAGCACATCTGCTTCGTCGAAAACAACTATTTGCAGATGGTTTGCACCAGTGATGCAGCACGTTCGGGCCGGCCATACGAGGCTACTACTTCAGAAAACATCAAGGAAATCCATCTGATTGTTTTGAAAGACCGCAAAGTGAAAGTGAGAGAGCTAACAGACATAATGAAGTTGTCGATCAGCAATATTTTCAATATTTTGCATGTGCATTTGGAAATTAAAAATTTGGGCGAGCGATGGGTGCCGCGTTTTCTGACAATTGATCAAAAGCAATCGAATCGGTGATTTGGATTCCAATTTGGAGCTGTTTCCTCGTAATCCGAAAGAGTTTTTGCGTCCATTCGTTGCAACGGACGAAACATGGATCCAACACTACACACCGGAATCCAGTTGTTCGAAGAGCCCAAAAACGTAAACGTCGGCTGGGAAGGTGATGGCCAGCATATATTGAGATGCACATGGCATAATCCTCATCGACTATCTTGAGAAAAGCAGAACTATCACGGGCGACTATTACGTAGCGTTATTGGGCCGTTTGAACAATGAAATGAAGACAAAACGGCCGCATATGGCAAAAAAAGTGCCTTTTCACCACGAAAATGCACCAGCTCATTTATAGCTCAAAGCAATGGCAAAATTGAACGAATTGCTATACGAATTGCTGCTTCACCCACCGTATTCTCCAGACTTGGCCCCCAGCGACTATTGTCTGTTTCCAAACTTGAAAAGATGGCTCCAGGGAAAGAGATTTTTTTACTCAACTGAGGAGGTCGAGGTCGAAACTGATGTCTATTTTGAGAGCCCCGACGTCGACTATTATAATAAAGGTATCGAAATATTGGAGGATCATTGGATGAAGTGTATCTCCCTCGAAGGGAACTATGTTGAAGAATAAAATCGATTTTTATCAAAAAGTTTGTGTCTTCCATCTTTTTTCCTGAAACTTTTTGAACCATGTAGTTTGTATGTATGTTTTTAGGCTTAAAAGTGTTTTGACGATCCTCGACCTGAACGATATTCCAAATATTTAAAAAAAAAAAACGTTTATCTCACTTTCATTTAAGTCCGGCATTTGAACATCTTGGAATATCTTTTCAAAATGAAATAATGAAATCAAAGAAAAAATCCTTCAACAAAGGATTGCTGTAAAAGGTATGTCCTTTATATGAAATTATTAGAATTGCGGGTCAACTTAAAAAAAAAAATTATTTTATTATTAATAAATGTGATTTTTCCCACTTTATTATTTTTTGATTTGTAGTTTATCACCGAAAGTATAATTTTGCATATAAATTTCGCGGTTTTTACCTGTCGAGGGTAACATTAACCGATTGCAGGTGCGTAAAAGATGAAAAGTAGAAAATGATAAAGGATCCACAACACCATTAAATGGCCGATGATGTATTGTCGTATTGCACATATTTTATTTTATATATTTAAAAATGTTATATTTTTAAATAGGTACTATGTTTTGAACCGACTTCGTAATATCACGTTCTGTTGTATAAATCCAACTGAATATTATTCAATGACTACAAAGGAATTTATAATACTCTGCTGCTGTTATTTGTTCAAAAACTTAACCGTAACAATGTCGAAATCCTTATGAAAACAGAAAAACACTGCAGACATTATTATAGGGCATTGTCAACCTAACGGTAATTATATAGTGAGTGTTGTAGTCTAACATATTGGTCTAGAAAAACTAAACTTTTTCGCTCTGTTTGTTAGTTAGTTACTAATGTTAAACTACCCTATGCTACCCATAGTGTGGGCGCACTACACTTTGGGGTGGTTGTGGATACTTTCAGAATGTTTACAAATACATGAATACATATGTAAGTATGTACATACATACATAAATACATTTTCTGACGCTGTGATTCAACCAATCACGCAATGTTGACGGTAATTATTAGTCTACATAGATGGCGCTTTTTATGCAGAATGACATTTATTTTACTATGCGATTACAAGGACTTCATATAACTGGTTATACGTCAAATTATACACCCACAAAAAACACAAGCGCCATGTGAACAACCCTCATAGTAGGGGGCTTATGGTTGAGCTTTTTTTTATCATGTAAATGTGGAATTCTTTTGTTTTTTGTGTTTCTTTTTATTCTTTTGGGTGGTAAATATTGTACCACTTTTGATGGGAGTTTCTTTTGTTTATTTGCTATTACATATACGCGTATATAAAGTTTTCGAACTATTACGTTTAGTGTTGGTTCGACGACAAAAAATGCTTGGTGAGCGGAGTTAAGTTCTTTTGACCAATCAGCGTAAGAAAGCTTATCTCTGTTATTAATTAATGTAAGTAGCTATGTAGAATGAGTGGTTTTTGAAAAAGTTGTGTCTAATTGTTGGATGAGTTATTTGAATCGTATATTTTGATGCTTCAAATAGTCTGTCGTCTTCCTTGATCTTCAAATTGTTTGAGCTTTTGAAAGTAGATTTGGCTACACTTTTCTTCTTGAATATATACTGTATGAAATATCTTTTCCAAAAAACCAAACCAAGAAACTGGAATTCGAAAAACGCATCCTTATGTTAATATTTTTTTGGCCTAGCCTCATGAATTTGGAAAACGAGAGCTAATTAAGCTATTCCATTAACATATAAAGATAATGTCTTCGTAATAGTATTTAAGTCGAGCTCCTAAAAGTATACAACACAAAATGTTGTAGATGTTGGTTGTCATCGTTAATAACAGTTTGTAGTATTTTGTATTGTATATTTTTAGGCACTTATTATTATTGCTGATATCACAAGGTGCTAGAATAAGAGTTTAAGCAAAAGAAAAATTTTTTCAAATTTATTTGCGTTGAAAACTAAAATTAAGGAAAAATTAAAGTTTACTTTCGACGGTTCTGCAGAGCTTTGTTCCTATTTTTTTTTTTTTTTTTTTGTAAATCTGAAAGTGGTTTCGTTTGTTTCAACAATTTTTACGTACAAGTTAGCTGCACTCATGTTTTCATTACTTTTCCAAATGCATACGAAAAAACAAAATAAAATTATTACATTTTAATTTAGTGAAAAAACCAAAACCTTATTCAAATAAATTGAAACAGAGCTCTGCAGAGCCCTCGAAAGTGAAAACTTTGATTTTTCCAAGAGCATTTCTATTGTCATATAAAATAGAGCTCCTAAAACTATACAACACAAAATGCTGTAGATTTTGCTTGTCATCGCTAGTAAGAACTTTTGTATTTTGTATTGTATATTTATAGGCGCTTGTTAATATTATTGCTATGAAAATTGATATCACAAGGTACTAGAATAAGGGCGTAAGCAAATCATCATAAAATTTTTGAAATTCCTTTCTTGTTATTTTATTGAGCAATTTCGCAGACTGTCATATCATCTAGTAATTTGATTACATATCTCGCTAGACAGTGTGCCAGGTACCTGTAAATTTAGTAGCATGACTTGTTAAAAATTCAAGCGCATATCTTGCCATATGAATTGAGTGATAAAAAAAATGGGACTGCAATATATGGTATTCATTTATTTTTAGACTTGGAGGCATAAATAAATCAGATGATGACTTAATATTTGTGACCATGAATATAGCATAGTTTAGGGGAACATAATTAGATTTTTCTTGATATTTTTTCGACGGATATTGTGGGTATTCATCTAAGCGCGCAAAACGTTCGCAAGCTGTGCAGTTTTGAGCCGTCGCAAACGAACTTTCAAAAATCGTATGGAAAGTTTTTTGAACAAACTAGAAAAGTTTGCGAGAGAATTTGGTCGAGCAAACTTGCGCTGCTAACTTGTGCAATTGTTGTTACTCTCTTTTCCCAAACGATTCTTTCAGCAAAAATTTATTGTTTACACATTTTGCATTTCTCACTCTCTTTTCCCATACGATTCTCTCAAAAAAAATATGACATGCTCATCAACTGCCACAAAATGTTCGAAGGGGCGTTCGTGAAACACATCGAGCAAAATTGCCTATTTGCACAAATGGAAAACTTGAGAGTTTAGATGAATACCACTATTGTGTTTGGATTTTTTCTTCTCTCTAAAGTGAATGATTTGCTTCGGAAAGGCTCTCGTCGAACAACACTATAAGGCAGAATATTATTGTTAAAATGTTGATTTTTTATTTCTAATATCAACCATAAAAATCATAGTGTTATTTCTTTGATAAAAAACAAAAATTAATTTTCATTTAACGTTTAAATTGATAACGATAATGTTTTTGATTTGCAGTTACTTTTGGTATATAATTTTTTATTATATAATCATTGCATGAGCAAAAACTATAAAACTCATTCTTTAAAAACTTTTCTATTGAATTCACCAGAAAAAGCCAACTTGCTACCAACTAGTCATGTGAAAATATCACCTGTAAGATGGGGTTAAGCATAGTCAAAATGTATAAATTGTCGGAACTTTTGTCATTGTTATTATTTAGCAGAATAACTTATTATGCGGAATAGAGAATCCTTCATAATGATTTCATAACATGTGCGTAAATTTCTTTGTCACCTGCGTTTTAACCCTTTCAGTTACGGATGTACAAATGTCACAGAAAAGTTTTACTTTTGCGTGTCACAGGGCATATTAATTGTTATACAATAAATTGTTTCAGGAATTTGTAATGATGGTGATATTTTTTTTTTTGTCATAAACATAAATATTTGATATACCACGTGAATCCATTAAAAATTGCAGTGAAAACTTTTTGTAAAATAATTCTAAAAATTATTGAATTTAATATAAATTTTTTTAATTTTTTACAATATTTCAATGTGAAAACTTTGATATAAAACATTAAAATAACATCACTAATATCCTCAGTTTATGTGACGACGCTAATGTCCTTAGTTCATAACTTAATTTTTGTGTCGTTTCATTTATTACTATAATTTTGCGCTAATCAAACTTGAACAATTTTTTTTAGTGATTTTCAACTTTGGTGACATTTTAGCACTGGTTCATAGTCGCTCTGTTTTTTTTTTTGGAGTTAAGATTATTCTGCAACGATTAGGAAAAGCCATAAATTTCACCTGGCAAATCTCACATGCGTGTTTTTTTTTCTGTATTTTTTTTTCGTGCGCGAAAAAATACATAAGTGAAAAAATTAAAACTAAAGTTGGGGTTAAATAATGCCCACACTGAGTGTGAGGCAAAACATTATCACACATGGAGCCACCCCTTTTGTTGGCCATGTGTTGCCAATTAAGTCGTGTAACCTCTGACAATGTCGATAGTTGAGGGATAATAAAAAAATAATAAATTATATTAGCGTACAAGTGTGTGCGCGCACAATTAGCGGGTGAAAAAAAAAAATAAAAAAATTGTGAGGGTTTTCAGAAGGTGTTGAGATTTTATTTACACTTCACAGTAAAGACCTTAAGTAAGCAAAGAAACAAAGGCACAAAAACAAAGCGGCAACGCAAATTACAGATCTAACTCTTTACTATTTTGTATGCCATTTGAAGGCGTCTAGTCTTTCCGCTGGACAGTGCTGTGACAAATGCAAAGTTTGTCAAGTAAAACGTCTCCGTTGCCGGTTTATTTGTCTGCCTAGATACGCACTTTGAAGTGCTAAAACTGATATATTTTTTTAATTGCTCTTAAGCCATTGATCTTACTTAAATATTGAGTTCTTGTACCTTAAAGAATTTCCTAAGCTATAGTTATTTGACTTTTTATTGTAAATATTACTACTTTCATAGTGTCTTCCCAATTTATATTACTTGGTTGAATAGAATAAAAAAAGAGTTTTTATCATGATAAAACGTTCACAATTTCCGAAGATGGTGGATGTTATGCTACGGAGGAGACAATTTTAAATCAAAAGATTTCTTGTAAATAATCACTTCGGTTACCATTTCCCGAAATATAAATTCCATTCATACTCATGTTTTCGATAGTTTTATGTTTGATTCAGCCAAAAACAAACTACAATTTAGCGCTGAAGCCGAAAATGTATAAATTGAAGAGCAGCATTTTTGATTTGAATTCGGAAGGAATTCCACATTGATTCAAAGTGATATCATATATGATTCAAAGTGACAAAGTGTTTAATGTAAAATAGTAGAAAATTTCAAATACTTTCAAAATTGTTTGCAATTGAAGTAAAGTTGAAAAATGTTATTTTCAATATTTTTCAAACTTCAAATGATTTTAAAGTTGTTTGTGTTAAAAATAAAGGCGAA
Organism: Tricholauxania praeusta; assembly: GCA_949775025.1. NCBI lineage: Eukaryota > Metazoa > Arthropoda > Insecta > Diptera > Lauxaniidae > Tricholauxania > Tricholauxania praeusta. The sequence continues at coordinate 116,705,142 of OX459031.1, read as the reverse complement.
AAATGTTAAATTTACTATCTTCAACTTCAAAATTTGCGGCTATTTCAACTTCATTTAACGTGAGACAAGATACATTTTACATTGAAACGTTAACACATACAAAATAATATCCAACTTTATTTGCTGAAATTCTTATTTACTACAAAACCGTCCTACTCTTACTCAAAATTGAACGGTTAACAAGATATCAGCATTTTGAGCTGCTTTGATAAATTCTTGAAAGTTTTTAATGAAAATTTGATTTTTTTTTCAAGAATCCAGTAGTTTAGAAGTCGCCTTATGATGACAGATGTCAATTTTTTGCAGACTAAAAATTGATGTTCTTCTATGAGTAAAGAAGAGAAATACCTCAATTTTCTCCAGCGAGAATCTGTAGTAGTAATCGAGGAAATTGATTTTCAAGGGCTAAATTAAAATTTGTTTCAACTTTCATTAATTGAACTGTGTTACAAAATCACTAAAATATTCAATAGCAATAAAAACACTTTCGAAAACTTGGATTTCAAATTATTTTATTAAAAATGATACATCACAATCTAAGTTATATCAAATAAATTCCCATTAAATCGTATTCTTATAAAATTTTTTTAAATGCAATTTTTTTTCTTTACACGTATGTTGCACCTGTAGTAAAATAAATCAATTTTAGTTCAATTTCTTTTAAAAAATATATTTTTTAATAATTGCTTCTTTTTGAACTACACGATGAATTCAAACTGGTAGAGCTAATTCTTTGTAGTTCACTTAAGCGATCCCACGTTATATTAAACTGACGTTGTGTCTTCGCCAAAGCTAATTTCGAGAAAGGTCCTAAAGTGCGATAACCCTGTTGACAAAAGCGCACAAAGCCACAAGCTTGCAACTCTTTTAAAGCCATCTTAACTTGAGACTCAATGTCGCCACAAGCAAAGGCTCTAGTAGAGAAAGTAAAATTTAAGATTTTTTAAAATTTAGGATTTTATAGTTTTGTAATATTTTCATTAGTTTTCCATACTTAAATACTTACTCTTTTTCCAGCATATCAGCTATGTGTTTTTCTTTCAGACCTCTTGTAAATTTTGGATGATCTTGAAATAATCGTATACAATCGAGCACAAAAAGTGGTATATTCAAATGATAAACATTACGACGTAGACATGATGTCGATGGTTCTATATCACGTATGGCAGTACGCATTTTATAAAAGACTTTTGCAGTTAATGTACAATTTGGAAAAAAAGGTAAATAAGACTTATAAAATATATATGTTTTATATATTCAATTGAATATGTTGTGTTAACACGCTTAACAAAAAAATTGTTAACGTTTCAATTGAATTATTTTTTATATCAAAATATGAAGTTGACATTTATTTTGTTTGTTTTTTTTTTTTTTTCACTTCGAAAATTGTAATATGAAAAGCAAAGTAATTTTCATCGTGAGATCATGCAAATATTGTTCTCATATTCAAAATTAAGTTCTCAAGCTACCAAAAATATACTTCGATTTTATTTGCCAAGACTTTGATGTTTTTTTTGTCTTTATAATGGTGCTTTAATTATTAATTCATGATATTTTTAACAAAAGTTATGGCCATTTAAAAATGTCTTCACTTGTAATTTATGCTATTAAAAGTTGCTCATACGCCATGTTGTGCCTAAATTACATGATAAGTAGTTTTTAAACGGCTAAAGCTTTTGTTAAAAAAATTATTTAATAATTTAAGCACTGCTGTAAAGTCGAAGCTGCAAAGTATTTGAGAATAAAACCGAACTTAAAAATATTTTGTTAGCGGTCTAAAGAAGAAGTAAATTCTAGAGGGTATAATTCAAAACAGAAATACTTTTTTGCACCTCACTAGCTAAAAGTCAGAGAAAGCTTTCGGAAATCGATTTTTAGTCGATATTTCTATAGTTTTCACTTTTGAATAAAATAATGCAAAGAGGTTTGTTGCTAAGAAGAATTTCAACTTTTATTAATTAACGTTTCAAAAATTTTTTAACTTAAATTTTATTAAAAACTATAAGTTCGTGCATGTAATTTCAACTTTGAAAAAATAATCGAGTATTTCTAAACGGTTTTTAACCTATCTGATTTTTTAAACGAAAAATGGTGTCTACTTTAATCCAGGGGGTGACTGTAATAAGTCATAAAAGTCTAGAAAATTTTAGGAAAAATAATTAATTAAACTTTGGGCCTAATGCTGAAGAAACTTCGAAAAGTTAACAATTTCTTATATTTTCTTACGTTATAAAGGTCATAAAAAAGGATGCCAAACTAAGCCAGACCACAAGCAGAATTCATCAACATCATTTAATGATGTTTGATTGTGTTAATATAAAGAAAAGTTTTAATTAATGTCAAAAAGTCGAAACATTTTGAATAATTTGAAAACTGTTATAATTTGCCGAAAAAGTTGGAAAATGTCGTACAAAGTCGAATAATATCGAAAGATGTTGAACTTCGAAAAATATTGATCATCTGTTCGAAAAATTTTGGAAAAGTCGAAAAAGTTTGAAGAATCTTGAGAAATGCTGAAAAAGTTGAAAACATTAAAATAGTCGAAAAATTATCGTTAAGGTAAAAAAGCATTTTAGAATTGAAACGATTTTGAAAAAAATCGAAAAATGGTAGGTACTGTATAAATTTTAATTTACAAAAATAAAAATTTTTTCTCGGTATATGGATGAAAATACATTTGATATCCTAAAAATTGCGGACTGCCGATTAGGCTAAAATTGTTCAAGGTACGCAACAGATTGGGACCAAATAATCCTAATTTTTTTAGCGAAGTTTTGCGTGCATTCTTTTCTCGTCCCATATGCCGTCAATAGAAAATAAAAATCAACCCAATTTATTCAGCCACCTTGACTTGAGACCAAACTAGACAATCTACTGGTGCCATGGCATAGCTTGGCGTCCTTTTTATTCCTGACCTTTATGGCGAAATTGGGCGGAGTTAGGTAATTTCCTCAGCCTGAGACCAAATTGGCAAAGGCGACGTAATTTTCAATATTCAAAAATGTTGCTTTTAAATAAACTTTTCTGAGGCATAATACTTCTTACGGTCCCTTACTGCTCTACAATGAAAATAAAAACTTTCTCAATAAGAAAACCTATATCATTACTCTCATACAATATTACAATTTATTATAGTTCCTTTATTTTAAAACCCGCCCATCGAATTTGTTGTTTTTTTTTTTTTTGGTCTGTAATTAGTTGATACTACCTTAATTTGTCAAATATTTAAATTTTATTGGTCCTTTTTTATTGTGGTTTATATGCCCTCTTCTGAAACTACTTGTCAAAAAAGTGTCAAACATCAGTTTTGATTAAACGTTTCAAATATTTACGATATTTTTTTTTTGTTATAACTGTGATATTTGTTTTGTATTCTTTGTGGCGTATACGATTTTATTTGTTCTCTATTATTTGACCAATTATTGGATATTAAATCACATGTAAACTAATTACAAGCTCAGTTCTGTAATTGCTTGGTTGTGCTTTTCAAAAAATGTTTGGCCTCTGAGGGAATGTTAATTTTCTATCGTACGATAATGTGTGTACTAACATTATTTTTACAAGAGATAATTTCGTTTATTAACATGTAAGGTTGAGTGAGCGATACAGGGCAAGGTGTTAAGTATGCTAATGTCGTTTCTGAAAAGAAAGTCAGCTGGACCTCCTGCAATACGAAACTAATCTTCACTTGACTCAATTCTTAATTCATATTTTTTTTTTTTATTTCAAAAATTGAATTCATCACAAATTCGGCTAAAAAGCTTTAATAAGAAGACATGGACTAATTTAGATGTTTCTTATGCTTCAATAATATAAATATGCTCGGTCCTTTGATAAATTCACGCAAAATTCTTTATTTTGTAGTATAGTAAATCAATCAATATATTTTGAGAAAAATCTTTTCTTTTAAATTTAAAAATTTTTATTACTTTCGAATTCCTCCTGTATTAATATTATGACCAAAAAATTATACCGTCCCACTATACTGACTATAATTGTTGCTAATGCAATTATTGATAATGGTTTTGTTGTTTTTGTTAGCGACATTTGACATTAGTTCATGTGGTATAGGACACTTAAACCCATTTTGACACATCGTTGCCTTGGAAAAATACTAAGTACTTCTTCAATGAGAAAAGTTGGCCCCAAAAACGGGTGTCAACCCATGTTTAGGACATGATTCGACAAGGCAACCCTATATATTCTATTTAGGCTCTTCGACCTCTATCTATTTGGCACAAATTTCAAGCTGTTATCTTCATAAATGAAAATTGACCCAAAAAATCGGTGAAAACCCATGTTTGGAACAGGTTTCAACAATGCAACCTCATGTTTTATATTTAGGCGTCTTCGAGTTCTACCATTTGGCATACATTTCGAGCTCTTATGTACTACAGTTTTAATTAAAACAACAAAATTGGCTAAAATTCGGGCATTTTCGGGCATCGGGACTGATTTTGGCAAGGCAACCTTGGTTGGTTAGTTTCACCAAAATGCATTACTATCATTCCCGTAAATCTTATCCTGTAATCTTATACACTCGACTTTTCTATAGCGGGCTCTTGGACTATCCTTCAACGACCTTAATAGCTATAGTATTTTTATAATAAAATTTCGTTGCATATCTTAAGGCCTAAAAGTTAAGTCAAAAGATATACTTTGTCAGTAACACCTTCAAGTTTAACGATAAGAATTCAATTTTCTAATACGTTAGGCCAAATAAGTTAACATTAACAGTATCGAATAGGTTAAAGTCAGCCATGTCATAACGTTTGCATGCACTTGATTTGGTGCTAAAGAGAAGACAAACAAATGCGCTTCTACAGGTACCGCGACTGAAAACAAAATTTACACATGAGTAGCAATAAACTGACCCTTTCGTCACTCACCCTAAGGGTGGACACTCATATGTATATATGCATGAGTTATTGCCACAAACTCATCATCATTATAGTATGCATATACCATATATTGTGTAGTTAGAGAGAAATATTTGAAAATTTCGACAAAGCTAAAGGAAACACATTATGAATTGTCATATGGTAACTTAAGTGACATCAAGGTAAATGTGTTTTTTTGTCCGAAAAAAATAATATGCTATTACAAGCGATAATACTATTAATAATTACTACAACAATGGTGCATATTTAACCCATCCTTTTGACACTTAACCTCCCTGCTGCTTTCAGTTACAAATGGTTATTAGTAAAATTTCGATTTTAGAAACATTTTTTCTGTAACATATGATAAAGTTCACAGGCATAAATTGCATATTTGAGGTTAAAATGCTTTTTAATTTGTTATGGAACCATCAATAATATATTTGAAAGTAAATCTCATAAATTTGATTTGTTCTTTTGTTACAGCTTTGTCTTTAAGCAATACTTAAATTAAAAATTAAATTTCATTTTTGCTTAAGCCAAACTTTCTTGTGTGATTATTCGACTATTTATTTTTAACAATTTTTAGTTACCGTTTTATAGTAAACTTTTCAAATTATTTCTCCAATAATTTTGGGTATAATTTTCTTTTAGTTTTTGGGCGATTTTTTAATTATGCTTAAGCTTAACTTTTTGGGAATTAATTTTTGAATTAAAAAAAATCAATACATTTATGTTGTTAACCCCAATTTCGATTAAAAAATGCCTTCATTCTAAACTAAATTACTCTCATCAAATAGTCAGCGTTATTATTTTTTAAATCACCTGTAGTTTCCTTTAAGAATTTTAAATTTGTGGTCAACTCTGCGGTTATCTCTGTGTTATTTTTTTATAAATATTAAAAATATATTCATACTAAAATGGGTAGACATAATTGTTGCTCAATGATTTTGTGGTTTTTGAATAAACAACAATTTACACTTTGAGAATTAAATATGGCAATGGATACAATGTCTGAATTTGCAATCATAAGATAAATCTCTCTAGCCGTTATAATACTATTCAAATTGTGAACTCATTACAATGTAAATGATAAAAGTTTCTTTCGCGTAATTGTTGTATTATTTTTTTTATTTGCCAAAATATACAGAAAAACAAAAAATGAAGAAAAATGTGTCGTAACCAAAATGTAATCTAAATCATCGATGGGCAAAATAGGAACAATGAGCCAATTTTAGCTCTTTAACGCTTCGTTTTTCTTCGGAAAAATAACCAAAACAACAAACACATGCACTCACCACTGCTACGCACATTTTTATTGTTGTGACATTTTTTTTACACGCACTATGCACGGGATTTGTATTATTGTTATTGTTGCATCCTTCAGAAAAAAAAAAAACAAAAAAACCGAAGCGAGCAAACAAGGAAACAACAATGCGCACATTGAGGACAGCTTCCCTCGTTTCGTTTGATCAGTGTACTTTTATTTCTACACTAATGTTGTTTTTGCTTGTCCCTTAGAATTGGTTTTTATCGCTATCGAGATCAAAGTTATTTTGGGGTTTTTTTCTGTTGTTTTGATTGTTGTTTTGGTGGTAAGTAGCGCCTGCTTCCAAAATTTTGCCCATCTATGGCTTGGATGAGTGATGGGCACGTAGTGTCCCTATCCGCTTTCATTGCCCTCACCGTTATTCGATGCACAAGCAAGCGAAAAAAAATTCGCAGAATTTCAACGCTATCGAGGCACAGCGTTGACTTGAATTCAAATGAAAACAAAAACAGAACACAAATGCATAAGTGACGCCGCCGCATTGTGTCTTGACGAATGTAGCAATTTTTTTTGTTTGTAGTGCAATTTGGGTTTTTGTTTGTGCTGTTGACGAATTTGGAAATGACAGCAAAAAAACTTTAAAATTTTGTTTGTTGTTGCTTGATGTTGTTGTTTAGCCCTTATGTTTCCACGCCCACCACTGGCTTAGATGATGGGTTGAAAATGAAGTGAGCGCGTATATTTTTCAGAAGTGCTCAATACTACAGAATTTTACAGACTCCCTGACGTTTTGTTAGCCAAAATCTAAACTACTGATTGATTAGAAAATGTTGTTGACATGAAGGGTTTTCCTCAACTGGTTTTTTTTAAACACTTGGAAAAGTATCAGAGACTGAAAATTGCTAATCAACAGCCCCTGTTTCGATACTTAATCTTAAAGAAAAGCTCATAAAAAAACATTACTTTAACGTTATATATGTATGTATGTATTTAACAAAATAAAACAATTCCATTTTAATTGAGTATTGAATTATGAAGAAATTAAGAAAAATTTTGACAAAAAATACAAAAGATTTAACTTATTGCTTAAGTAGATGCACCTGAACTTCACTGTTGGCACATAAAGCCACTAAATATTGCTCACTTGCCGCATTGCGCGCCACAGCCATATCAAGCACCTTCTGCGAATCACTAACGCCTAAATTATGTGTTACTTCTCGATCCAAAAAAAAGTCATAGGTGCGCACTTCCCCATCAGATAAAGCGAATAACTTCCAACCATCACTAGACAATTCCAGGGACTGTACTAAATGTTTACGTAGTACAGAACCACTTAACAACATTTGCTGATCGTAGACATGCAATTCAAAAGGTTTCTTATCTTCATTGATCATGGCAATGCAAGCGGCAGCTGTTGAGGGACGCAAGTCATCAAAGTTTTGACTAAAATCCGGTGTATTCGTACTCTCAAAAGAACGCCTCTCATTGAGTATAATATTTTGTATGGCACAAGATTTACCCATTTCTAAATCATAATCCGCTAAAGATGGACTTGCAACAGCTTGACTTTCATTAAGAGCTTGTTGTGCCATCGTTTCCGCTGCTGCTGCCGCTGCTATAATGGCAGTATGACTTTGTTCACAGTTTAGTATAATTACAGAACCATTTGATAAGCCAACTGCTAAAAAATTCTCATTACTCAGTGCACGTATTGCGGTGGGGAAAAGAAAAAGACTTTCATTGATGGTGATCTTGCGAAATCTCTCCGATTTGAGACTTTTCGAGCAGATCAATATAAAGTTGCGATTCGTGCATACATAAATGCGTTCACAACCTGTGTCAGCGTTGGTGAAACGTAGTCCTTGTAGGACCTGCCTTTGCTTCAGTTCGATGTGAGTTTCATTCAATTCGCGCAGCACTTCATCTTTATAGATATTTTTTTGAAAGTTTGATTTGGTTAATTCAAATTTGCTTTGCGATTTCAGTACACCTTGCTCTAAGTAGTTACGCAGATCACAGATGGCGCTTTGTATTAGTTTTATGCGTGCCCAGGGAGAGCTATATTCAAATTTAGAACTTATGTTTGGTGAACGTCTTAAGTTGGTCGCGTGTGAAAAGAAGTTTTCCGTCTTGTTGCTTGCCGTTTCGATCAAGGTCCACACCGTTATTATGCCAGTATCGTTGAGCGAGGTGAACTGAAAAGATTTGAACATTATTATTGCTGGAAAAATTTCGGTTCTCCATCGTGGATTTGCAAAAGAGTCTTCACGCATCAAAGGTACTGAAAGCGACATAATGAAGAAGTTCATTATTAAAAAATTGCTGTCGTTCTTTAAGTTTAATTCTCATGAGACTCTTTGGCAAATTGCTTGTGTGTGTTGATTTCTTTCATCTTTCAACTTACCTGTATTGACTTATAACCAGTTGCAATGACCTCAAGTCCAACATTTCTTGGCAGTACACGAAAACTTTTAACATCAACAACAGCACCCAAGTCTAAAAGTTTCCTTGCACTATCACTTCCGCTCTCATTCGTACCATTCCATGTGGGCACAATTGATTGTGTCGCTGCAAAATGCGATAAGTGCCCATCCAATTTCGAACAGAAGGAGTACGTCTCTCGCATGTCCCACATTGCAACACTACCATCACGCAAACCACACACAATAATATCCGATGAATCATTACAGATCTCTGCGTGACATACTTCACTCCACGTGGAGAGTAAACGTATTGGCTTAATATTATCACTGGTAGACCAAACCATAAGCAAATTTGAAAAGTCCGAACGATAGACATCAGCTTCGGGTAAACTTTCATGTACAGTGATTACCAGATTAAATTTAGCATTAGCAAAGACACGCACAACACGGAGTGCATTTAAGATTTGTGTGCCAAGTTGACGGTATCCTGTGCTTACTACTGAGAGTTGACTTGAAGTGCTGATATCATGATATTGCAGCTGTTTGCTCATGCCAGTAGAATTAAGCACACGCGACATAAGCAACGACGAGTTGAACAGAAATGCATTAAGACGGTCAAAATCAATAGGTTTACGTAGACGTCGCAACTGTTGTGTGACTGTACGCGCACACTCACGCTCTCTAAAAGCACTGAAAGCCTGCAAGCTGGCTTCAAATTCATCAACATTTTTTGATGCTTCAGTGTAAAGCTCACTTTGTGGCAACTCGCCGCAGCAGTTTTGTACGGTATTACCACCACCTAAGCCACCACCAAGTCGTTGCACCGTTTGCAAATCATATTGCGGTGGGTGTTGCGTCCATATTGAACGCACATCACAGTCTTCTGTTTGACATTCCATTGTAATGCATTGATCGTTGGTTTGTGCTGATGACTGTGTCGTATTCAGTTTACCGAATGTCTGCATAAAAACATCATATGATATTGGTTTGAAATCGAGCAGCGTGTATGATATTGTATCAAATTGTATCTTAGACATTAGTTCCAATCCACGTTGCGTCCATTTGGGATGCGTATTAAATTCAGCATAGCCACCATAGACAACATCATCACTTGCTAAACTCTCAATATTTGGTATTGCATTGCCATGTTCATAGCTGCTTATACCCGAATCAAGTTGCTCCGTAGCAATTGTGATATCCATACTATCAAAAGTGGTCTGTTGTTGACTTGAATGCTGCGTAAATTCCGTGAGTTTCGGCTGTCGGCGGGAGTTCATCTCATAGTTACCTGAATCTAATTTGCGTTCTTGTTCTTTATCACGTTGTATGACGGTCACAGGAAATTGTGTTAGCTCTGATTCTTCATCGGTATCAAGTTGTGCTGCTTTTTCCTCTTGCCCAATGGCTGATTCAGAGTCTTCTGTGTCTTCAGACTCTTCTTTGCTTGCATTTTGATTTTCATTATCGCTGGCACTGCTTTCACTTTCTGTATTGGTAGTTGTGCTGTTTTGCAGGGATGAACCCGTTTCAAAATCGGACTCATAAGACTCAAAGTCATCTGAGTATTCAGCGCCCTCTGTTTCTTGAACTGCACTTTCGGTGACTGTTTCTCTAGGACGTGACCTTGAACGCTCACGTTTTTCTGCAAAATTTACTTCGAACGCTACGGATTCCTTTGGCTGCAACAACTTCGTTCCGGTCTCTTGTACTTCTTGCTCGCTACGTAGTTTAGCGGATGCACTTTTTAGCACAACTACCTCCTCAACATCCAGAGTTCTTGTCCTTGGTCGTGTATCGTTATCGTTCTTTAAAACTTCTTTACCATCATTTGTTAGTTTTTTCTTTAGCACCTTTTGAGGCGATAATTCTTTTCGTTCCTTTTGAGGCGGTAATTCTTTACGTATCGTTGGCGGTGAGGAAACCGTAACACTATGATAAGTATCTAGCACAGCATTTGGTTTGGCAGGCGATTTATTTGCATTCAAATTGGCAGCATTGCTGCGCACCTGCTTTACTATGGCATCACTATGTTTGGCGCGTAATGGTTGTGTTCTATCGTTAGGTTTGGCAGCGACAGCAGTTCGTTTTGCTGTTGGTTTCTGCAATCCTGTACTGGTAGTTGTTTTCACTATTGGCTTAGTAGTGGTTTGCGTCCTTGGTTTTGGTGTGATTGTGTTTGGTGCTGCCTTTGTTGTTGTGTTTGATTTAGTCGCATCAGTGGAGTTTGTTTTTGGTAAAGTCTTGGATTTTATTTGATCCTCGTTATCATTGGATGTTCTTATTGTAGATGTCTTAGTCGGAACCTTTGAGACTTTTGTCTTAGCAGCTGTTGCGGCAGTTGTTGTCTTTGACTTAGCTACCGTTTCTGTTGATTGTTTTGCTTTCTGTAAATATTTACATGAAATTTAAGAAGAGTTATTGGTAAGATCTATGTATGTTGGTGCTTACTTACTTTTATTGACGGATCGTGCCGAAAGTGTGCAAGTTTTGTGAAGCTGTGCGAAGCAAAAATATATATATGTTATCTTAAGGTGAAGTGAAAATCTTAACGAGATCTAATGAGAAACTTAAAAATTACAAAAATAAATAAATAAATTCTGCTTATGCTATTGATAGCAAGTTGCCCGGAACTTCATGTCAAAGCCGGTGGTCTTTTTTTCCTATTTTTTATGCGATCGGTCCCTGTGGTCCCACTTACCCGCCTAACCGCACGAGAAGCGCATCCGTCTATCGATTACGAACAGCCCAGACTGCTCTGCGTTCATAAGGTAAAACCGTACGTCAGACACATCCGTCTATCGTACAGATCGGTGACCGGGACTGCACTATTTCTTTGAACGAAATGATGGGTCTAGCGATATCCGAGCGATTAGTTTTGTGGAGACTAAAAAATTTCTTAAATAGCTGTGAATTGGACGATTTTTGTGATATGGGCATCGAGCAATAAATAAAAGGTCCGCAGTTATCGAATTTTTCTCAAAAGAAAATTTAACTTTTTACCACATGAGGGAATTTGTTTATCTTTTAGAAGACCGAGAATTGTTTCAACTCTGATTGAATGTCAAATTGGCTTCGTTTGCCATGGCTCGCCCAGCGCTGTTCTAAGCTAACAGCAAACAAAATTTTCTAGCAGCAAGCGCTGTTGTAGATCAAATACAACAAATATGCAACATGTTGCTTAACAACATGTGGCCAGCTCCACTTTGCAACTATAAATTCGTTAAATCGATGAAAGAAAAACTTTTGGGTCATTGTACGCAAGCAACAAAAGCATCTTTCTTGACTTCCTTATTGTTGCTGATGTCACAAACGAAACATTGACCTACATAAAACAAAAATTTAACTGTCACACAAAACGCAACGTAGCAGCAAAAGTAAAACAACAAAAAACAAAAAAAAAAAAACATCTGTGATAAAAATAAAGCTGTATCTTTAAGAAGTGATAAAGTGTATTTGTGTGTACATATATTGCCTACACAGAGTTAAATTCACTCTGTGAAAAAAATTATTATTGTATCGCACAATTGAATGCAAACACAATTTAATTGAACTTAAACTTTACAAGTAGCAAAATTCAATAGCGTTCTATACGATACGTTTAGTACTTTAGATTAGTAGTGTTGCTCTTTAAACTACATAGTGCTGGTGAAATTCTTGGCAGTGGAAAAACTTACAGTTCTTAGTGTTGTTGCTGTCGTTCTTGCAGTCTTGGACATTTTCTTTGTCAGAGTCAATTAGTATTTCTATTTCAGTTCGTAAATCGGTTTAATATTTTATGTAAATCTTTGGTTTATTGCTTATTTATTGAACGAAAAATTATTTAGCTGTTTTTCGCCGTTTTGCTTTCATTGAAATTCTTTGTTGTGTCTCGAATTTTTTCATTGTTTTCTCTTGCCTAACAACCGCTGCTTAGCAGTAAAAACAAAGGTGAACAAAAGAAACAGTTGGACTCTGATATCAGCTGTTCTATGTTGACTGTGTGCAAGCAGTGCCCCGGTGAATTTACGTAGTGGTGAGTTTTATTTATTTTTTGTTGCCAGCGTTGCTTTGTTTAATGTGAATGAGATGTTTTTAGTAAGTGCTGATTAAATTATTTGACGAATACATGGCGTTACAAAGTGAAAGTTGAATAATAAATTTAAAATAAGTGAATTTAGGTAAGTGCATTTGTATATGCAGTTTAAAATCAGAGAAGATAACAATTTCGAGGTACATACAAAATTTGATAAAAATACGTTACTGTAAATACTCTGTAGCACACTGAGAAAAGAACATGTTTCCTTAAAAACAATGTGTTTGGTTGATAGTTTCATTGAATATTTAATAACTATAAAAAAATTTTGGCAAATATTACCATGTTTTTAGTTGGAAATTAAAGTGTTGTTTACTGTCTGTTTTTGTTAATTAAATAATTTCAATTAAGCTCAAAATGAACCCTTAAAGACTCTGGGATGGTCTTGAAACTGTAAAAATACTGGCACCTTGTGGTTCAGGGCTTCCTAGATCATGTTTAAAGCTTTCTTTCTCTCTTTTTATTTTCTCTACCGATTGGTGTAGTTAATTTTATTCCAAATGCTTGTCATGTCAAAAATTTATTTTTGACTTTCACTGATCAACCAATTTTTTTTCAAAACGAGCTCTGAAAAGATATTTTCGACCCCATCGATTGATAGTTTGCCTTTTTTTGTTTGAAAAATAGGTTCAAAATGAGGCCCAAGAGTGCCCCCGATCATGCTCAAAATCTATTTTCTACCTTTCCCAATCGATAAGTGCAAAACATTTTTTTTATTAAAATTTTGCCCAAAAAGTCTGTAATGACCTGTTGGTGACCCTCGCCATGTTGAAAATGTTCGATCTTTCCTCAGCAATTGGTGTAGTAATTTTTTATTTTCTTCGAAAAATGTGCCTTCGAATGGTGCAAAATTTTCTCTTCAAAAATAGGCCTAAAACGTACAAGGGCCCTGCCCTTTGCTGCTGCTTGTCGTGACTTATTTTCAATTATTCTCTATTCGGGGATCCCTGGAGATTTAATAAATTTTCGGAGTCCTCCTTAGACTTGAGAACATAATTTTGATACCCAAATGCTCGATTAAAGTTCACTATTATAATAACTTATTGGATCGATTTTATAGAGAATTGATGGAAAATATAGAGAAGAATTTTTTCATCACGAAAATTTTTCGACTCGTGTTGAAATTAGCAGCGTTTACTATAAAGTCACTCCCACATTCAATCAACTCTGCAGTTTTTTATCTCTATCTGAGTTATTCTGTCGAAAATCTGCCGTGTGAAGATTTCAAAAAAACTGTTTTTATTTAAAGTTACGAGCTAAAATGAGACTATGTTGGAAAATTAATTAAATAATAAAAAAAGAAAATTAATTTCAAAGTCTGGCTGGCCACCTTCGTTTGAATGTCAAAAGCCTGAACTTTTTTTCTACGCTCGAGATTCAGCGTACAGAGATGCTAAGCACTGAAAAAAAAAAAAAATCAAATTTTTATATAACAAATTTTTCTTATTTTAATTAATATACAAAATATAATATCACAATAAATTTAAAATTATTTATACTTTATGTTAAGTAAAAATTAATGACTTCGACTTGGTAAAACTTATTCCTAATTCTAAACTCGTCCCAAAACCAGGCATACCAGCGCTATCAATAAAATAAATCCGCTCAATTCATTCTTAGCACAATTTGATTCGCTTAAATCAACGTAACGCTTTGCGACATACTTTTCGAAAATATCTTCCATTATGCGCTTCGAATAGTCCTTTTTCAAATCCTGTATGCCACGCAGACCATCTGTCGTATCGCGGAAAAGAACATCATTACGCTTATCAAAAATGCCGTACAACGTAAATGGTGGCACTCCAGTTTTTTCAGTTTTACCAAATAAACGATCCATGTCACGTAAAGAATTATAGATCTCATTACGTCGTGTGATGCTGCCATTATGTGTCATCAGATGGCCACGTGACGTCCAATGCAGATAGCAATATTCGAATTTAGAACCACGTTCGATGCCACCATATGGACATAGCACCCGGAAGGATTTGTGCTCTTTGGTATCCTTAATCCAATCTGATGTTAAGTTGCCAATTGTGTAACGTTTGAAGACATCGGAGCTAATAAAAGCAACTTCTGCGCCCTCGGCAAGACAACGAAGTGCACCCTCATCTCCACGATAATGTTCAGGACATCTGCCAGATGGATGCCAAGTACAGGAATCCTTATGGAAATATGAACGTACAGACTTTGTTTGTCCTGTTATATTTGCAATTGTTTCGAGCACAGAAAGATGTGCAGCTCCCTCGTACGAGGGTAAGCAGGCTACGGCACCCTGCAGATCTGAAAAATTTTGATACTTTGAGTCTTTACGTACTACGGCGATGGTAACATAACGATCGTGCATATTGTTGGAGAATTCATAAAGCAATGGCACTAAATTGTAATCGCGTTGTGCCTTAACACGACTGTCATGATCGACAAGCATTACATCGGCCGTCTTATATTTTGTGTCTCCCATGCAGTTTTCGAGATCGGCAGAACGTATACACTGTATGTTCGGTTGTATGCCATGCACCTGTGAGGCTTCTTGTAGCCATGAGCATTTGATGTGCTGCAGAATTGATGTTGTGCAATAGACGATAGAACGCGGTGGGTTACATTCGGGGAAGCTGTATGCACCCTGAAAAGCGGGTGCCTGATCCAAATAATCATCGATGGGTATAACGTTATCGAGTGGCATAATATCAATGTGATATGTTTCCAATAGACTGAGAAGCGCATTTTGCCAGCTGTTGAGATCACTGTGTGATAGTCCGGTAACGAGTTTCTGTACTAAAGCAGCATGTGTGCGTCGTGCCGCCACAACGGGCCAAGGTTTTGCTACCCAAACACAGGGTCTTGTGCTGTTCAGTGGCTGCAGATGGCCATCGGCACAGAGGAAGCTATATTCGGTTTGTTCGGCTTGAGGAGGCAATGAAGTAAGCTGAAATCGAGTGTAAAGTTTGAATTTAATAAAGCGAAAAAGAAAATTAATTAGTAATTACTCACTCCGAAATGACTGCGCACATCATCTAGCCGCGCCCAGGCAACATTACCACCACCGCTGGTAAGACAGTACAGTGCGCCACGACGTCCCCAGTGTTTGTCACCTATATCGCAACGTGAGGGATCGTAACACATTTGACACATATTGGAATAACGCTGTTTCAGCACACGATCTTGCTTCGGATCGGGTACCCAAGGACCTGGCTTACAGCTCGGACCGAAATATCTAGATGTAGCGCGTATGCGATCTTCGGCAAGTGAAATTTCAGAATCACATGAGCGTGATACTAGCGCTGACTCGAAATACTAAAAATTATATGCAAAAAATTTGTTAAGTTACTGAAATATTTCGTAAATTAAATTCAACTTACATTGCCCAGCACTTCAGTCCAGTGATTATCCATGCCATAGCCAGGATGGCAGAGC
Source organism: Tricholauxania praeusta (assembly GCA_949775025.1). Classification (NCBI taxonomy): domain Eukaryota; kingdom Metazoa; phylum Arthropoda; class Insecta; order Diptera; family Lauxaniidae; genus Tricholauxania; species Tricholauxania praeusta. The sequence goes on along the minus strand of OX459031.1, from coordinate 116,689,086 downwards.
TTAGCGCCACGCAAATCATGCACCGTATGTATATCTGCTTCATTATCTACCACTGCCACTATTTCATACTCAAACGGAACATCGTGTGATCTTAGTTCGGCAGCTACTAAAATTTCCACACTTGCCCAACGTGCTGCTACCAGATCTTCAGCGGAGAGCACACCAAAATGTGCTGTACCCTTATTTATGCGTCGTACACAGTCGAGACGATCGACGCCCACAACACACTCCATGTTGCTGGTGGACTCCAGTAGGGGACAGAATTTTGGTGTTTTATGATAATGGCCACGTGATTCAACGATGCAGATGCGCACTGTAAATAAAGTGAAGGTACTTTTTAAAATGTTCGGGAATGCAAAAAAATCAATCAATCGCAGTGCAGAGGATGTAGAAAAGGTGGATCACTTTCAGTCGATCTGCCCTACTTTCTCTCAAATTAGGTACTCAGCTGTAATCTATGACACCACTAGATCTACTTAGGTTCATGTACAAAAGAATAAGACTCAACTACTAAACGAAAAAATACATGGCAGTGCAATGAATCTAAAGGGTCTGAGTTTGCTACAAAAACGTATTACTATGCGATATTTAGTTTTGTCAATCCGATACTCCTCGCCAGAATATTTTTTTTTTTGTGAATTTTCTTTTTTTAGCTCCTTTTTGAGTAATTTCTGAATTCTGAACTAATTTTTTTTCTGCCCAAAGCTATATCGGACAACTATCAGATATTCGTCAAAAAATTTTTTCAGCATCAGTCCCTTGCTATACAGAGTAAGGAAAATAAATGTTGCATATCTTTAGGAGCACATTTTGAACTAACTTTAAGAAACGTTAATTAAAAATAATCTAGTAAATCGGTAACGCCAGAATGCTTCTTTACTCCACATGTTATTTCTGGCTGTTCATTTATTAACATCAATTAACCACAGTGTACAGCCAAATACATCAAAACCAGAACTGATGCGTTCATTCTAACAATAGAGTTGGTGTCCTTGGTAAAGTGCACGAAAGAGGTCAAAATCAATGCATTTGACACATCGAAAAAAGATGTTTCATTCTGCTTGGTTTTTAATTTGTGTACCTACTCCATTTGATCGCAGTGCTAAGTTCTTTTATTTCTATTGCACGTTTTATATTGACGCAAACAATTAACGTCAAATAATACTTCTACGCTGAATTTTTTGAACCCAATTTGTTCAAATTCAATATTCTTAAAAAGTTATATCCACAAGGTGAGATTATTAGCAATAAATTAAAATAATTTGTCTCCATAATTACAATGATACATGCCTATTAGACTGTTTGCTAATTCCTAAGGTTTTTTAATTTTTGTATAAACACAGTAACTACATATGTCATTATTTCTCATTGTCATACTTTTTAGCTCGAAAATCACAAATCTCACAAGAAATATTATTCAGAGCTTATTATATTATGAAATTATAAAAAAAAAATCTAAAACTCCACTGAAGAAAAGATTCCTGAATTTTTCACAAAAACTTATTTTTTTCAGTGTAGGTACATATTTTATTTTTTCTTGAAAGCCCATGAAATATTGAACAAAAAGTGGCTCTCCTTTTTTTTAAGTTTTATTTTTTCTTACGGTACTGGAGAACGCACCTGGTTTCAGAGATACTATATAGATTGGAAATCAAAAAATTTTCTGGACATTTTGGAATTTGTTCAACAAAAACATAACAACAATAAATTTTTTTTTTTGCCGGTCGTGGTATTTTTAACAAAAAAAATTGTCTGCGGCGCTGTTGTTTTCGTAGGTTAGGTTAGGTTATAGTGGTCGATTGGAAGCCCCACATAGACACTTTGGTCCATAGTGATACCACATCTCTCAAGAATTAATCAGTTGAACTAGTTATTTGGTTTATGGTAAAAGTATTCGTTTGCCTGGCGAAATTATGAATTCTGTGGAGTTTTAATTTTGCAACATCCTGCAATGAGTGTAAGACAGCATGTCGAAGTGATCTAAGCCTTGTCCGAGCGAGTGCAGGGCAGTCGCAGAGTAAGTGCTCTAGCGTTTCTTCCATATTTGGTTCCATGCAGTTCATGCATGTACAATTTTCAAGCATTCTCATTTTAAGTGCATGATGGCCTATAAGGCAATGTCCAGTAGTAGCCCCTGGTGCTGCGGTACTTTAAGGCATTGTATCTATAAGCGCTCCTTGTTTCACTAGATCGTCCGCCATCTCGTTAACGAAGATGCCTTGATTGTTCGGGTACCCAGTACAAATAAACTTTGTTATTGATGCTGAGATCTTGTAGGGACTTATAGCATTTGAGTACTGTTTTTGATCCCAGCGGCAAATCGATGAAGTACTCTGAATTTTCATATATGAAAAGCTATACCCTTTGCGTTGTATGTTTCACAAATGAAATTGTTACTGTGATATTTTGTTTATTTGTTTGCTGGCTGCCTGCTTTGTATATGGAGCTGTAGGCAGTCCGCTTGCTGGCTGCCTCCTTTGTATATAGAGTTGTAGGCAGTCTGTTTGTTGGCTGCCTGCATTGAATATGGAGTTGTAGGCAGTCTGTCTGTTTGCTGTTTGATTTGTATATGGAGATGTTGGCTGCATACTTTGTATGTGGAGATGTAGGCAACTCGGTAAACTATACCGGCACTTGGTAAGCGATGTTTTAAGGCAATCTGCCTTTCCCTTGCTACACATTGTATGTAGAGATGTAGGCAGGCTGCCTACAAAGCGGCCATCCCTTTGTAAAAAGCATTTACAGTTGTGGCTGGGGTTGTGAGCATTACTGTCTACAATGAGTATATCTATTAATCGATGTTGTGTATAACATATTTGCCGCTGGGATTTTATTGTGTTACTTTGGAGAGTTTTTAAAGTGGCCTAACTGTCCACATAACATTATGTTTATGCGACAGTTACTGTTGCCCTTAAAATGCTCTCTGCTGCTTTTTGGATTGCGAGCCTGTAGTGTTCTTTAAAGTTTGTGTTGACATTGAAAGTACCCGCACCTACCCTTCGTTTTGTTTGGAACCATCTGTATACATGTTGATGAAATTTGGAGGATCACCTGCCCTACTGGACAAGTAGCTTCTTAATGGAAATTTATGAAAAATTTTTTGATTTTGTTTTCGTAAAGAAAATAAAAAAAATTTATAAAAAACAGCTTAAAATTTATTTGTCGTCGGAAATTTTCTTTTCGAGCTAATCGATTAAAGAAATATGAGAAAAAAAAAAATCTTCTTGTGAAAGTGGTGTTTTTCAGTGTATTTTATTTGTTTTCAGTCTTGTGATATACTATGCAATAATCTGCTCATTGAATAAAAAATTAACAAAATAAACAATCTAAGCTCTTCGGTGACACGCTATACTAGGCTAAAGTAAAAACTTTGTAATACAAACATTGATATATACCAAGCTCCTCGATTAAGCAAACTTTGGAATTAACGGACAGTCTAATGTCTGTCCTTTCTTAACAGCAAAAAAATTCAACCAGTTTGAAACAAAACAGTCAGATTTAAATGAATTAATATTTTATTTTTACTTTAGACAAATTGGTGAAAAATTGCAATAAAAAAATACTTGTTAATTATACGATATAAAATAAACCAGTAATAATTCAAAAGGTTAACTATGACAAAAAAAACCTAGTAAGGCTGTTGTATTCGGTCTCGCCAAAAATGAAATACCCTATAACGCATTAACAGTAGAATTGCGCGTACAAGCTTTAAACTTAACCAAAATTTGTATTTTCTCACCATACCACGTGCTGGGTGATATTACCAAATGTTTCAATAGAATTTGGCAACATTTACTGAAATACTTAGTTCTGAGTATAGCGATTTCAAGTTTTTGATTGTATGAGAAGTGCCGGTGGCTTTTTGTTAAAACCTGCTCAATTTTTGCCTACTGCTTATCGCAACCATTCCAATTTTTTTTTTGTAAAACATAACTGTCGAAGTAGAGTGTTTTGAATACCTTGCTTGTATAGCATGTGCTACGCCCACTTTTTAGACTGTTGCTAGGCCCAACCATTTCATGTATTTGAATGAAATTTGGTGGTTCCATTACCTTGAATATTATTGTCAATATAGGGTTTTAAAGTTATTGTTTTAGGAGCAGCCACGCCTACTTTTAAAAATCCTCCTAGCACTTTTACAGACCTTTTTCAAATCATTTCTAATGTTTGTGTGAAATTTGGTTTCAATACTTTAAATAATGCCCTCAGCATTGGGTTTGTTTTTATGGGAAGTGCCATGCCCCCTTGTCGAAATTTGCCAATTTTTTGTTAACAGTTTGTCCGAGTTATTCCTAGCATTTGGTTACACTACATTAAAAAATTTCGGATATAAATTGTTTTAAATATATTATATGTGTAGGCGGTAGGCGTGGCAGTAAAACGAACCGCCCATCACTTGTGTTGAAAATTTTAGTCAATTATCTCGCTTGATTTACACAAACAAACAGACGATCATGGCTAAATCGACACAGATGGTGATACCAATTAAGCAAATACATACTTTTCTATACCTGCCACACCCCCTTTTATGCGTTCCGAACGGAATGACAAAGTGAATATACCCTGAATGTAGGGTATTAAATGAATAAATTAAAAATAACAATATTGCTAAGCAACCACTTAAATGTTTTAACTTCTTATTATTAGAAATTAATTTGAAAAAAGATGTAAAATTTCCAAGATAAATCATCAAATAAAATTAATTGAGCGTCGTAAAACTAAAAAAATTATGTTTAATTTTTTCTTAAAAATTTAAAAAAATTCCCCATTTAATGTGAACGCGTTAATGTCGGTCATTATCATTTATTCGCTAAGAAACCAGTTTTCTAGAATTGTTTGTTTTTTGAGCAAATGTTAAATACATTTAGCGTATCTCTATCCCGACACATGGTTACTTTGCGAAATATTGCACCTTGTGTTAACTTTATTTATTTAACGTCTACTTAATTAACAACCTTTCTAAAATTTGCCGAAAAAATCACTTTTATCAAGAAATTTAATTTTTTTTCTTCGACGTTTTTTTTTTTTTTTTTTGAGACATGATTCAGTTTTGTTACATCTTCAGCTGTTACTGGTTTGTGAGCTACAAAATTTACGCTTAACTTTGTTAGCATGTTAATCAAACAGGTATTAGCACCGGCACATTTTCAAGGTCGCAAAAAAATTGCACTAATTGTTATTCAAGAGGCTTCTTTCGTTAATGTTGCGTTGAAAGCGTATTCAGCTGTAGCGAATTGTTGGTATGAAATATTTTATTATTTTTTGCCTCAAAATCAACAGGATATGGTTTATTGATTGTGTCTTATGTCACCTCACAAGTACGGTACATAATTTCGAACGATACGATGGACTTGCAGTTTTTTTTTTTATTTTTTTCGTGTTTACTTTTACTAAAGGTATACTTAATGTGGTGATATTTTATATTTCTATACAAGACATGCACGAATAAATTTTTTAAAAGTCCAATAAATAATTTGCTTGAGTTCACAATAAATCTATGCAGAAAAGTAAACATGTAAGGCTTAAAATTCTCACTGCAGCGGCTTAAAGGTCACTGATGATTCCGTTTAGCAATGGATGAAACTGGTATGACAAACTTTTGTCGATTTTTGTGGTTGTTTTGTTTTATATAATTTTTTATTATTATCCCACACTGTACTGAATAGTAAGCCTAGTAAAACGATTATAAATAAAATACTTTGAAGCCCTTTATTTTGAATGTGGTGCAAGTCCCTCTCCGTTGAGAAGAAATAATAAAATAAATTTCATACAATTCATTTCAAGTTACTGGAAATTTCTTCTCAACGAAAAGGAACTTGCAGCACTTTCAAAATATAGAGCTCACTTATTGATTTAATTCATCCGTCTCCAATAAGTGACAAACAACCTCCTCACTCCGTTTGATGCTTTAATTGAAAGCAAGTGGGCATTGTCACCAGAGGTAACCATTTCCTGTCACTAAATCTAACATGTTCAATTCCAAATCTAAATTTCTTACACATGAAAACATTTTGTTTATAAAGCCATTAATGCTTTCCAGCTCCCAATAGAAAGTCTTCTGAGTCCAATAATTTGTGTTACTTTTATATTTTTCTTTTCATCATTGATTTATTTTGTGCAATAGCAATTATTACTTCTTTATCGTCCATATATCAGGCACCGTCTTAACCCTTTCGACCCGGCTTTCTAGTGGTAATGTTAGAATTAAATCTTTGTATGAAATTGGTTGTTTGGACGTTTTGAAAGTCATAAATACGTATTTTAATTTTTAGAGATGTCTTAACTTTTATTGGTACATATGGTGTACCATCCGGGTCGAAAGGGTTAATGTGAACGTGACAAGAAAAAACTTCAAAATCCTGTATTGACAGAGCTATTTAGGGCAATCTAATCAAATTTCAGCCAAACATTTCGACAAAAGGGCGTGACATCGAATAGTGAGATAAATCGTAAGCCTTTAGCGCTAAAATCCTGCATCATCGAAATGCTGGTTAGCAAAGCAGTTGGAGGGGTGGACTTGGAGCGTCTACCTTTAAATATTATTTCCGACCCTTTTATATAATCTCTCTCTGTCTATCTTTCTTTTGTCCTTTATCGCCTTACGAATCATAGGGCTTCACAAAACTCTGCAAGCGTGCACGTTCGGTAGGGAGTGCCTTCAGTTCGCTTTAACTTTTCTCCGCTTTACGTACTTCCTGCCGTAAAGCCACCTTCCCATGATATGTTTGATTTCAGTTTCGATCCGTAGGGCGTTTTTTTTTTAGAGGTTTGGCATAAAATTATATACTTAATCGAAAATCGGGTAATTTGGACAATTTTTTGTGCTTTATTTCAATTCGAAACTACAAAAGTCTAAAAAAAAACATTATTGGCCGAGAAACGTAAATTATTATATAGACTCTGAGAAAGGTATATATCTATTTTATAACGTTCGGAGCCGGCATTGAACTATAGGTTCATATCGTGCTGTAAGATCACAGTAGACAGCACCTACAGAATATTGCTGATCAGAACAGTCTTCTGAGCCCAAATATTTGTCGAGTAGCTTATGTCGAACAAAAAACAAAATTCCAGACTATACGTATGCTAGGCGCTTAATTAATTGAAAGTTTTTATTTCTAAATTAAAAACTCAGAAACTATTTAAAAATCAGTAAATAAAAGTTGTTTGTTATTTTAATAAAACATTGAAAGAAAACAGGTCAAAAACCAGTTTGGAAAACAATGTATTGACTCGTTATTGCCGAATGTCCAAAGGCCTCAGCTATTATTGTCATTGGCTAATCGAATAATCTTTGATATTTCATCAATAATATACAATTTTTTACTTACACTTTCCATCGTCTGGTACTTTTGTTGCAAGTGTCCAGCCAATAATTGATAAGACGAGTAAAATCGGAAATGAACTTTTCCAATGAAACATTATAACTATAATTTTTTCTTTAATAATTTTAGAAATAAATCTTTTTAATTGCTGCGGAATTACAAGCGCTATTGACGTATAAACTTTTAATCAATCACTTAGTTGCTTGATGAATTCACTTGACATGTACTTTGATGTAATAGTACCAGATATTGCACAATTTGTTTTATTATTTTCAAAATAATCTCTTGGGAAAATTATTTATTTTTCAATTACAAATAACGATTTTATGTACGCCCCTTAAACTTATCAATATTAATAAAAATTTTAAAATTCACAAAAAAATTATTTTATCGCCATATTAAATGTTATGCTACCAAACGCGACGATCGCCGATCATAAACTGAGAGTTAAATTGAAATCAAAAGATTTTGTTTACAATGCGAGGTCAAACTATGAATCAAAAAAATAAATCTCAGCTTAAGGCCCGAGTGCTAATAAGAAAAACGCGAGTGAGCACAGGAAAGAGTGTAAAAGAGTGCGACTTGGGTTCCGTGCTGAGATGAAACTCAGATCAGGCTGAGTTTCATGATCGCTTTCAATGGGATGTGTTCATTGACGAATCAACGCATTTAACACTTGAGGTGGACAAGTTTAGTGCAGCTACTGACGCAATTGGCAACCGCATGAGATTTGAGTTTTTTTGTTTTTTCTTTTAATTGTTAACATTAACATAACCTACTGGTGGTACACAAAAGCGATTAGTTGAACTCGTCACAATAAATCTATAAATTATACTATACTTTTGTCATCTAAAAATACATGTTCTATAGATCTCATTAAACTTGTTTTAATGTTAATTAATTTATATTTGTTTAATATATGTATTTGTCGTTGTATGATTGTAAGAGAAATACGCTTAACGGCGCTATAGCGTAGGTTCGATGCCTACCAGAAAATAATTATACATATGTATGTACATAATTAGGTATATTGAAGTATGTACATAACTTGTTCAAGGGATTTTTCTGAATTCGCAAAAATCACGTGCACTTATAAAAACGTTAAGTAAAAACCCCAAATGAGAGATGATATAGCAGATATCATGGCAAAATTAATATGATATTGATATATTTGATTGACGGTTTTTCATTCAACATGTTAAGAATATTGATGAATTGCCTTGGTTTTAAAAAACCGGTCGCTTTGCAATTTGTGTTCCGATGTGTTGTGGAACTTAGCTAAAGCCAGTGATGGACATTTTTTTGGGAAATGTACTAAATTTAGATGGTTGATTGTTGTGATATTTATTTTTGAGTAGCCAAAAGCTCGTCATATATCTCCTCAATATTTACTAAAAAGAAAATTATTTAATTTTTTCTTATTGCGTTGTTTTGGGTATTTTAAAAAATATTAACTAAGTGAATTACGTTGTGTGCAGTTTTAAGACCTAAAATTTGGCGGAAAATCGACTGATTTCAATGTCAGATTTGGGCCTACACATCAGCAATTCAAGGTAAGTAACGGTCAATTAACCGGTTATGAGACGATTGCAAATACTCTTCTAAGGCTTTTATTTCAAGTCCGAGAGGTTTGGTGTTTGAAATAAAGTTGTGTGGCATAAAAAAATAAAACTTTTTTCCATTTATACTACCCCTCAAGCACCACTCCTTAACCCCCTATGGAACATTTAAGTCAAAATCTTACATACGAGATAAACTAAATTTATCAGAAACATATAAAAGAACTGAATATACATATTCGTATGTATGAAGAAAAAACTTAAAAAATTACTCATTTTTAAATTTTACTGCCACACAGATGAGTCTTGAGAGTTCTGTTATTACCACCTTAATTTTTTTTGAATAATATTTTTGCTTATCGTATACAAAAATTCTCAACCTTTTGTACCGTATATAAATTTTTTTATAAAAAATTTAGCTTAAATGCTCCATAAGGAGGTTTTCGAAGTGGTGTTGAAGTTTATCTCAAAAACCAAACCGCTTAGACTTGAAATAAAAAAAGTCGTAGAAGAGCGTTTATAATCGTGCGAATAACCGGTTAGTTAACCATTATCTCGTAATTCTGTATGATGGCAGATTCGAACTCAGCGACTCAAAATTACCCTGAATTGAGATGAATTGATTATACTCCAATGTATTGAAAATGCTGCGAAAATACTAAAAATGTAAAAAAGTATTGAAAATGCCGTCACTGGTGTGCAAAAATATTTTAAGAAAAATTTCTTAAATTTGCTGTTTTAACTTTTTTCTGGTTAGGATTGTTAATAAAAAAAAAATGTTAAGCACAATCTCTTTATTGAATACAAAAAAAAAACAAATAATTACGGACTTCTAAATCCTCATCGTTGAACTTCAAATGTACTGTAAATCGAACTTTGTGCATGTGACCACATGCACAACTTCGTTTTATATGTTTAGAAAACAACTAACTTTTTCTGAAATATTTATTATTATTACTAAAAAATAAATAAATTCGGATTTCTAAATCTCAATCGTTGAATTTAAAATGTACAGTGAATCGTATTTTGTGCATGTGACCACATTCACAACTTCGTTTTATATGTTTAAAAAACAACTATTTTTTTCTGAAATTTTATTATTATTACTAAAAGACTACATAAAGAAGAGAGTGGTAAAAACAATGAGAAGATTTTATGCAAAAATTAAAAGGAAAAAGGACAAAAATCGCATGATTGCTTAAAAAATTTGAGTTCAAAATAAAAAAATAAACAATTAAAATTAATTGTCCAAAAACTAAGATTTAAAAAAAAACCAAAAAATAAAAATAAACTCGGAAACCGCTTAATAAAATTTTCGTCCGGCTGGCTTATAAATTTTATAGATATTTAGCCAATGTAATACAAATACGTTAAATAAACTGCAAAGTCATAACATCTTATTTGCTAATTACATTGAGAATCGGGAACAAATATAAAGTAAATTACAATGAAAATTTATCTTTTCGAATATGTTAAGCAATAAAGCAAATTTACTGATTATACGCTACATGGTTGGGCTGTACAAATTAATTGCTGTCATTAACTTTTAGACAAACCTTAGCACATTGTACTTTATTATAGATATAACTCAAATATGAGCAGTTCTCTTAAAAAATTGTCGGCGTTTATATTGTATGCACTCTTAACAATAAAGAGCCTTATCAGTAAATATTAATATAACATTTATGTATTTGTGTACCAAAGTATAGGCTGATATTTAATCTATCATAATTGAAAGAGAATCATTACTTTGTATTATTGTATTTTCCAACTTTAAGAAAGATAGGTACTAAGTGTAAAATGAAATCGAAATAAAAATAATAAATGCAGAACACACAGAAAAATTTCTCAACAATTTTTCAAATTATTCTTAAACTTTTATAGAAAACACAGACTGCATACTTTCGGCAATAACTTAATTCAAATATAATACACATTTCCGTTGCATTCATTTAAATAATTCTACAATTTTTTGAACACAATTTTTAATAAAAAGTTCTTATCTCATCAATCGATTTTTTGCTGTGTGAAGTAATAAAACAAAAATGAAGTTAATTGAATTATCTTAGAGTCTGCTAAGAGGGCGGTTAGTTGAGATCTGGTGCTTGTGATTAAAGGGCTGCATTTAAGTTAAAATCCTACTTGTTAATGTGTCTTATATCTATTTATTTAATGACAAGTATGTGAAATATTAATTAAGTTTGATAAGCGTTAAAATAATTATTCAAATTAACATTCTGATTGAAGGTATAATTACTCTATGTTCTGTTTTAAAATGTTGCATGATTTATTTCATGACAGTTACTGTTAAAAGTTCTTAAATAATACTATTGAGTTGTAATACTATTCCGGCTATCCCACGACTTTTAGCTGGAATATATGCAGTCAATTAAATATTCGCACAAAAGTGAAGTGTGTCTTTTTAAACTTTGCATTTATTTAAATTTAAAAAACAAAACAATTCAGACATGTGTTAGAGTCGATAGATCTAGAAGACTTTGTAAACTAATGAAAAATACTTTGTATGCGCAGACATAAGGCTACATTCACTCACAATCAAAAACTATACATGATTTGGTAGAGGGGAAAGAGCCTGATGTTTCCGTAAACTTTGCATGCGAAAAAAATATTACTTAAATGGAACACAATTCTTTATCCCTTTGGAGAAAACGATTTTGAAAAAATAAAATCCAGTAGTTTCATATGCCGATGTAGAGAAGCCGCTTAAATAGAAATTGCATCAGGACAACGATCCAAAATATGCCTCTAAAGCTTGTAAGACCTGGTTTCAGAGCAATAGGAGTTTTTGGTTAGCCTGCTCCGATCTGAATCCTTTTAAGATCTTGTGGGATATCTTTAACATGAATATCAACAGACAAATTCCAAAAACCACGGAAGATACATATATTCAATCCTTAAAAATATCCTGGGAAGGTATATCGCAGGATATCATTAATAATTTAAAATCCTCTAAGCATTAAAAGGGTGCCTGTGTCATCCAGAACAAAGGGTACGAAACTAAGTACTAATTTTAAAAATTTTTATTTACCATAAAAAAGAGGGTGCTTTAGTTTTGTCCCTTAAGTTTTCGGGCTTAAAATGTTCCCTTGATGTTAACTCTAGATTTATGAAACGCAGATTTTCTTTGATTTTTGTTTGTCAATAATAAAAGTTTGAGGGAAGAAAATAAATATGGAATATGGTTCAATAACGTCGTTATCATAAAAAGTTTATAATATGAAAAAAGTGTACTAAGGAGGGTGCTTAAGTTTTGGCCAATACTGTATGTATTTCTAGTGTTTTCGACTCTTTCAACGTTTTTAACTTGATCGAACTCTTCAAACTTTTCTGACATTCAACTTTGAAACTAATTAACTCAACCAATTTTCAACTTTTTTCAATCTATTCAACTCTTTTTCGATGTATTCAACGTATTCGACTTATTTGACCATTTACTTTTTAGACCATTTTTATTTTGACTCCTATCGAATTCTTGAATTCTTAAACTTTTTAATTTTTTTTTTAATTTTTCAATTTTTTTTTTTTTTTTTTTCAATTTTTTTTTTTTTTTTAAATTTTCAACTCCTTATTTTCAATATTTTTTACTTTTTTTTCAACATTTTCAACCTTTTTTTTCAACATTTTCAACTTTTTTAACTTCTTCAAAACTCTTCTCGACTTATTCAACATATTTCAATTTCTTCAACCTTTTCCAACTTTTTAAAATTTTGCAACCTTTTTCAACTTTGTTTTTGACTTCTTAAGCCCTTTAAATTTTTCTCGACTTATTTAACAACTTTCGATATTTTCTGCCTTTTCCAACTTTTTCGAATTTTGCAACCTTTTAAAGCTTTGTTTGTGACCATTTAAATTTTTTTTTAAACTTTTTTTCAACTTGCTGTTTTAAATTTTTTTGATATTTTTAAATTTTTCTGTTCAAACTTTTTCAACTTTTCAACATTTTCAAATTTTTTAACGTTCTTTAAATGTTCTACCTCTTCTAATAGGTTTAGCTCTTCAACTTTTTAATTTTCTTTCAAATTTTTCAACTTTTTCAAATTTGTTTTCAACATCTGTTAACTTTTTTCGACTTTGTCATTTTTGTTGATTTTGTCAACTTGTATCGATTTTTTTCAAATTTTTTCAGCCTGTTACTAGATTAGATGAAGATCTGCCTTTTTCAAACTTTGTGAATGTTTATTTATTTATTTAATATAATTGGCAAAAGTAATAAATTACACATATGTTTAAATAGAAGATTACTAGCTGCCAGGACTTTCGACTATTTCAAATTTTTTCAATCTTTTCTTAAACATTTCAAATTTATTTCAACATTTTTGACTTGTTCAAACTCTTTCAACTTTTCAAAATTTATCAACTTTTTCAACCTTCTTTTAATTTTCTTTCGAAATTTTCTGCCTTTATCAACATTTTCAACTTTTACCTTTTTTCAACTTCTTTCAACGTTTTCAACCATTTTCTACTTCATACAACTTTTTCAAACTTTTTACAATTTCTTTTTAGACTTTTTCATATTCAAGTTTTCTTAACCTTTCCAATTATCATTTAACTTTTTCGACTTGTTCTACCTCTTTCGGCATTTAAAAATCTTAAAATTTTTTTAAAAAATGTCAGTCTTTTCCATCTTCCTTAACCTTTATCAACATAATTTTTAAACATTTTCAATTTTTCAGCTTTGATCAATTTTTTTTTTGGCTTTTTATGTTTTATCGACTCTTTCAACTTTTTCGACTTTTTCAACATTGTCTGACATATATATGGGGTAAAACACGCGAAACCGCCAGCGAAAAAATTTTTTGGCTCCGATTTGGCTGAAATTTGGCATTATTGTTATATCAATGTCCAGCAATAAAACTGCGTTCATGAATTCGCCCTAGTATTATTTGTTGTTGAGATACGCGGGTATGAAATTCACGATTTTTGTACTTTTTCAGAATAAGTGTTTTTTCGAAAATTCATAGCTTACAGCAAACTCTATCAATTAATAATTGGTATACCTACGATTTTAGGTTTTTCCTTGTACTTTTCAAAAAAAAATATTGTTTTTGAAGAAAAAAAATTTTTCCCAAAAATTTTTCGAATTTAAAATTATTTTTGCATTTTTTTTAAAAAAACCATTTTTTAAAATTTTTTTTTTTATTTTTAAAAAAAACTTTGATTTATTCTGCGCTTAATGCCGTAAAAATTTTTATGGGGAAAAAATTATTTATATTTTTTTTTTAATTTTAAAAAAAATTAAAGAGCTAAGATTTTGAAAATTGAAATGAATTTTTGAATTTTTTTTGAAAAATGCATTTCTGAATATTTTTTTGTTTTTACATTTTTAAGTTTTTACTTGTACTTTTCGAAAAAAAATACTGTTTTTGAAAAAAAAAAAATTTTCTCAAAAATTTTGCGAATTGAAAAATATTTTTGCATTTTTTTTTTAAAAACCCATATTTAAATTTTTTTTTTTTTTTTAAAAAAAACTTTGAATTATTCTGCGTTGAATGACGTAAAAATTTTTGCGGGGAAAAAAGTATTTATATTTTTTTTTTAATTTTAACAAAAATTAAACAGCTAAAATTTTGTAAATTGAAATGAATTTTTGAATTTTTTTTGAAAAATCCATTTCTGAATATCTTTTTGATGAACTTCAGATTACAGCTTGATCCGCAAGCTTCAAAATGATATGCCATAACATGAGGGCAAGTAGTTAATTAAAATGATTAAGCCACTAAACGCGCGCTGTACTACGCGTTGAAAGGCTACTGCACTCATTTTAAATTTCAGTTTTAGTTTTCAGGTTAACGGCTCAAACATTTTAATTAATTACTTGCACTCATGTAATGGCATATCATTTTGAAGCTTGCGGATCAAGCTGTAATCTGAAGTTCATCAAAAAGATATTCAGAAATGGATTTTTCAAAAAAAAATTCAAAAATTAATTTCAATTTACAAAATTTTAGCTGTTTAATTTTTGTTAAAATTAAAAAAAAAATATAAATACTTTTTTCCCCGCAAAAATTTTTACGTCATTCAACGCAGAATAAATCAAAGTTTTTTTTTAAAAAAAAAAAAAAAATTTAAATATGGGTTTTTAAAAAAAAAATGCAAAAATATTTTTCAATTCGCAAAATTTTTGAGAAAATTTTTTTTTTTTCAAAAACAGTATTTTTTTTCGAAAAGTACAAGTAAAAACTTAAAAATGTAAAAACAAAAAAATATTCAGAAATGCATTTTTCAAAAAAAATTCAAAAATTCATTTCAATTTTCAAAATCTTAGCTCTTTAATTTTTTTTAAAATTAAAAAAAAAATATAAATAATTTTTTCCCCATAAAAATTTGTACGGCATTAAGCGCAGAATAAATCAAAGTTTTTTTTTAAAATAAAAAAAAAAATTTTAAAAAATGGTTTTTTTAAAAAAAATGCAAAAATAATTTTAAATTCGAAAAATTTTTGCGAAAAAAATTTTTTTTTTTCAAAACAATATTTTTTTTCGAAAATTACAAAGAAATTCTAAAATCGTAGGTATACCAATTATTAATTGATAGAGTTTGCTGTAAGCTATGAATTTTCGAAAAAAACACTTATTCTGAAAAAGTACAAAAATCGTGAATTTCATACCCGCGTATCTCAACAACAAATAATAGTAAGGCAAATTCCTGAACGCAGTTTTATTGCTGGACATTGATATTACAATAATGCCGAATTTCAGCCAAATCGGAGCCAAAAAATTTTTTCGCTGGCGTTTTCGCGTGTTTTACCCCATATTCTTCTAAAATTACCAAAAACAAAGTAATGCTTTTTTAATGTCGCTAGCATTCAGTCTCTAAAATATGTAAAATAAATTCAAAATTCTTCATTAAAATAAATTATCCCCGAATCACACGCTTAAAAGTTCTATGATCTTTCGATGATCTAGAAAGGTAAATTATAGTAATCTTTGTCTCGGATTATAACACGTTCTATTTATATTTTTTTAGAAGAAAAATATTCGTTATGACATTGGCATATTATTAGAAAAATTGCCGTTCTATTGAAATTAGATAAATCTAAAGTAACCTGTTAAGCAAAAAAAAAAAAGCTCTACGATTGTCAGCAAGTATTTTTTGTTTCAATTTTTGTTTACTATAGCAGAATGATGCTGTGAGTCAAATGATGCGTTGAGTTTTAACTACTTTTTTTCTAATGCTCTATAACAGGCGCATATGAATATAATTTTTGAATTTATTAGCCCATTTAACTGTATTTTATGAAATGGGTTAAGATAATAACGATATTTTTACACTTTTGACCATTGTTTTTTTTGATTAAATTTCGGATATCTCTTAAGAAAATCGTGTTTAGTTATGCAGAACATCACGTCACAATGTCCTCTTGCTGAATTATGTTTTGATATGTTGATATAAAAATACATTTTATATCAGCATTGTTAAATTAATTGTAATGTTAAATGAAATTTAATTCATTTATTTGTTCTTTAATTATATGTACATTATTTAAAACTAAACTTACATAGCTTGATAAGCCTTATTCAATACGATATAGGTTTTATTCAGATATGTGCTTTTATAATAAATGCGGGAAAATCTGTTTTATCTGACTCATTGTTTTACTTACGTGAAATAAATCAATTCATTTTAAGCAAGGCTTTGTCCATTTAATTCAGATTATATATTCTATGTAAATTACTTCACCTGTTACTATTTTATTACCCATAAATTTGAGTTGAATACATAAAATTTATATTGTAATTTGCTTGTTTTTTTTTTTAATTAAACAGAATTAGGTTTTACACACTTGTTGTGAAATTATTCAGTTAAGATGATATTCCAGTCTATATTAATTTATATTTGTCTTAAAATTGTATATATATTTTTCACACGAAAGTAGTCAGATTAGTTTTGAGCATGGATGCGCATCCCATAGCTCCTTTAGCTCTTACAACAATAACAAAAAATATTGAGCTCATCTCGAGCTCATTCCGTTATTCCAGCAAAATCATTTTGGTTCGCAATCACCACATGTATTTTGTTCTTGTAATTTTTTCTTCAACACATCGACTCGTTCAACCCTTGCCGTTGCTTAAGTTAAATAATTTCGGTCCGCAAACACCGCATGTATTTTGTTCCTGTCGCAAAATTTTCGTCAATACTAGGAATTTTTTTTCCAAAATATTTTTAATTTTTTTACCTAAATTGATGTTGTTGTAGCGGCCAGCTCGCGAAAAAATTTTTGTGCGCATCCCTGGTTTTGAGTGTAATATAACGTTGGTTAAACTTAAAAACCTCATAACTATATTCAAAATTGATCATGATCCTTTGATATAATACACTGGAGAATTCTAAAGGCGTCTCATTGAAAAACTGAAACTGAAAAATTTTTGTTCTTGTTTACTTTCTTGAATCGAATCGGCCACGCCCTTAATATTCGTATACATATCATTTATTGAAACAAAAATATTTTTATTTAAATTAAATTTTAAACAATTCATTCACAATGCATACCGCCTCTGCAAGTGGTAAATCTTCGATGTCCGTGACTTTTGCAACACGCGTGCCGCTCGTTAAGTGCGCAACGGCAGGCGAAGTCGCAAGGTCTTACACGCACCACAGCGTTGGCGGTGCTAATCATTAATGCACACGCAACGATCAGCAAAAAGAAAATGGTTATTTTGACCATTGCTGTTGGTAGAACTTGTAGAATTGCTGTAGATAACTTAATGACAACACAATATTGTGGAGGAGCGAATTTGCTCAGTATAAAACATTTTACTTTCTCTCACTATTTATACGAAATTTAATGCTGTAAATTTTAATGCGATCGTTTTTTATATTTTTTGTATAACTTAAATTTTTAAACTATTTTGTTGTTGTGCACTTTTAAATAAATTTATTTTTTACTAAAAAAAAGTAAAAATATTAATATTTTTTTAAATTTAGCCTAGCATTACAAAAAGTACAATGGTAAAAGTTTAAATGACTCTGCTTGTGCTAAATATGAAATAAAAAACATAAAACTATGTTGAATAAAAAAAAGCACGCAATAATATAATAAAACAGATTTTTTTGCTTATAATAAATCTTAACAAAAGTGACATATAAATCAGTGCTGTAAGGCAATTCATTCTCTAGCGTTAATATTCGTCATTAATTATTACCGCACTGAATTTCGTATAAATAGTGAGAGAAAGTAACTATTTTATACTGCGCGAATTCGATCTTTCACAAAATTGTGTTGTCATTAAGTTATCTACAGTAATTTTCTACTGACAAAAATGGTCAAAATAACCATCTTCCTTTTGCTAATCTTTGCATGTGCATCGATAATTCACACCGTCGACGCTGTAGAGCGCGTTAGAGCTTGCGACTTCGCCTGCCGGTGTGCACTCAGAGAGAGACAAGCGTGTTGCGCAAGTCATGGATTTAGTAGATTTACCACTTGCAGAGGCGGTATGCATTGTGAATGATTTGATTAAAAATTAATTTAAATAAAAATTTGACTATTCAAAGAAACGTTTGTTTTAATTAATGATATGAATTTAAGGCGTGGCCGATGCTGAGCCATTTAAAGAAATTTAGCAAAAAAGCCAAAATCAGGCAGAACCTCTTTGCTCACGATAAGGTCAATTTCAAAATGTATTACTACTTTATTTCACTAAAAAAAATCCCGGAAAATAGAAAATGTCGAAGTTCTACAGCATTCAGAGAAAATTTCCCATATATTAAACTTCACGGCGCCCTTGCCTTTGAAATGTACTTTCGACCTTTCCTCATCGATTGACAAAATTTATTCTTGAACTTTCTACAGCATTTGGGTCAGCGAAATCTTTTCGAAAAAAAAAAAAAAACTTTAAAGGGGCCCAGTTCATGTGTTCATCATGTATTTTCAATATTTCTTCATCGATTTGCAAAGTAATTTTTTTTTTTTTCGAAAAATGACCAAAATCTATTTTTGATCTTTTACTATAGATTAGTGCAAATAAGAAGTTTTTTTCGATAAATGAGAGTGAAACGAACATAAAAGGCTCACGAGCCATACCTAGTTATGTCAACGAAAATGGGCGTTTTCCTTAAATAACAAATATTTGAATTGCAATAAAGCTATTGCAACGGCCTACTTTTTTGAAATAAATTCTTTTTTATTAAATAATAAATAAATGAAATTAAAAAAAAAATTAAGTTTCTTAAACTCAGCTCGGTATAATGGATACTACAATGGTAGTAGGTGTGCTAATTATAAAGCTGAATTAAAACAAAAAACACGTAATAAGTCAAACAGTAAAACAGATTTTCCTTAACAAAAAAAAAAAAGGCCTATAAATCGTTATTGTAAAGCAGTACATTCTTTATCATTAAAAATTATGGAACTAAATTTCATATAAATAGTGAGAGAAATTGGGTAATTCTACACAGAGTTAATTTGCTCCTCGACAATATTGTGTTGCCATCTACTGCGATTCTACAAATTCTACCAAACAAAATGGTCAAAATAACCATCTTTCTTATGCTCGTCGTTGCATGTGCATTGCTGATCACCACCGCTGAGGCACAATTTCGTGTTAGAGCTTGTGACGAAGTCTGCCATCGTATAGAACGCGAGAGACATTCGTGTTGCAAAGCTCATGGATATTTAGGTTATACCAACTGCTTCCGCGGCATGCATTGTTTTCGTTAAAAAATAAAATAAATAAAAATTTTAATATCTAAGAAACTTTTGTTTTAATAAACAGAATAAGTAGATATGGATATAAGCTACTGTTGAGATTTAAGAAACAACTCACAAATAAAATGTTTTCTTTTCAAAAGTTTCAGCGGTCGATATTTTTGTGTTTCAAAAAATTTTCCGTGTTCCTTTCTTTTCAGCAATGAGTTTGAAAGGTTGAGAGTATCAACATTTCCGCTCCTAATATATAAACAATTTTTTGTACCTTGACCGAGTTGTGAGTAGTATAAAAACAAATACATATTTCCGTTCCAAAAAATGTGTCTTTTAAAGGCTCTACGAAGAAAAATGTCTCAACTCATTTGATTTCACGTTTGTTTATCGAAAGACATTGCACGTTGTTCCTGCTGCTCTCGTTACATTTTTTTCTGAACTTTTTTCAATTCTCTTACGCTTTGGCTCTTTTAAAGCGATAAGAGATTTTTAGCTCCCATACTCAGTTCTTATGGTCATGCCTGACTTAAATGATTATTGCATTGAATCAAAAATAAAAAAACATTCAAAACATACATAATAAACTCAAAAAATGAAACAGATTTTCCTGCTTAAAAAAAATATTAATCTTAACAAAAATGACTAAAAAATCGACTCCGATGAAAAATGTATTCAACATTAAAAATTAATTAACTGAATTTCATATAAATATTAAGAGAAAGTAATTAATTCTACATAGAGCAAATTCGCTTCTCCACAAGATTGTCTTTCTACCTACAGTCAAACTCAAATTTTTTTCAACAACAATGGTCAAAATATCCATCTTCCTTTTCCTGATCGTTGCATGTGCATTGATGAACATCACAGCCGAAGCACAAGTTCATGTTAGAGCTTGTGATGAAGTCTGCGGCCGTTTACTACGCGAGAGACACTCATGTTGCAAGCCTCATGGATTTAGAAATTACAACCATTGCAGTGGTGGTATGCATTGTAATCCTCGTTAAAGGCTGACTTTTTTTTTTCTTATTTAAAATGTAAAGTTGTTAGAAATAAAAATTTGATTATCAGAGAAATTTTTGTTTGATAAATTGAAACGCATAAAAATATTAAAGATGTAATGACTCAAAAAACTAGCGAAATTTTAAATATATTTTTTGAATATATTTCCTTGGTAGCTTACTGAAGGCTTACTGAAGGCTTGCAGAGGTTTTTGTATTTTAGGAAGGGAATCGATGAAGATAGAGTCGTGTTTTTGAGTTTAATTTCATATGGGTTTAAATGGTGTAAGGTGATGTCACATGTGATGTTCGAAATTCGATAATTTTTTATCGATCGGAAGTACATTTCTTTTTGTAAAGAAACAGAGAATGGAAATTTTACTTCAAGATATCGCTCAAAAGAGTTTTAATATTTAAATTTGCAAATGAATTTAAAATTGTTTGCATAAGTTGAGAATGACATTTTTAACTTGGTATAAAAAGGTCCCAACTGTAACCTTAGTTATGATAGCAACTGCCATTGACCTAGCCGAATTCAACATTTTGTTTTAATCTAAGGACATAAAAATCAAAAATGTAAAATCAATATGTAACAAACGTGTCACTATTTGGTACGGATTCATTGGACCATTCCTCTTCGAAAACTCTGCTGCTTTGGCAACAACAGTTAATGGTTTTCACTATCGCGATAATGATAGTTCAGTTTTTGGGCTAAATTGCAAGATAGAGTTGGGAACGATATGTGGTTTAAACATGACTGTGCCACATGTCATACAGTCCGAGAAACAATTCAATTACTGCATGAGCCATATCCTGATTGTGTAATTTCCCGTTTTGTTGATCTACAATCAATGTGGTATGTTTTTTTGTTGATCACGCCCAGATCATGTGACTTAACGTCCATTTATCTTTTGGGTTATTTGGAATCTGAGGCTCGTGTTAACAAACTCACGACCACCCATGGCTTGAAGTAGGAAATTGCATCAACGAAATTTTGCCACATTTATAAAAAATGGTCAGTGCGTATGTGCAAGCAACGTCGTGGAGGTCATTTACCCGATATGCTATTCCATACATAGCCCTATATATACTGTATACTTTATGAATAAATAAAAACTTCTACAATTTTGGGTCAACCCTTACAAAAGATGGCATGTGTTGAAAATTTCGAAAAATGTTGAATTATTCGAAAAGTTTCGTAAATTGTATAAAAGCAGTGAAAATCATTGAATAATTTGAAATTTATTCGAATTAGTCGGAAATGGTGAAATATCAAAAATTATCTGTGGTTACAAGGCAAAACAGCATAGGCGAATTTGTGATCACAAGATAAACTGCTTAAGGTTTCTGTATAAGAAAACTAATTGTGATATTTTCTCTTTGTCATACTTTTTAATTTTATTCGTTACTTGTTGATTTTTAAAGACTGCCTCTGACACTATTGGACTTCATACTTTTTGACTTTTTCAAACGTTCTGATTCTTCGTTGATTCTTTTTGATACCAATCGGTACTTTGATTGGTACCGATTGCTTGTACCCGCCCTATTTTAGTTTCAATTAAATTTTTAAAATTTCAATTACATTTTTAAATTTCAATTACATTTTTAAATTTCAATTAAATTTTTAAATTTAATTGTAACTTTGAATAAAAATAAATCTATTGTGTTTGGCTGCTTTTTTGAAATAATTTATTTTTTGTAAAAAAAAATGAAAATGATATCTTTATAGCACAATAGTTAAAAGTGAAGTAAATGTAGGTGTGCTAAATATGAAGTCAAAATAAAAATTCCATATCTAAAAAACAATACTTTAAATGATTATTGAATTGATTTCAAAAGAAACATTCAAAACATACAATAATTCAAACAATAAAACAGATTTTCCTGCATATGAATGAAACGAATCTTAACAAAAAATAACTTACAATTCAACATTAAAAATTACTTAATTGAATTTCGTATAAATAGTGAGAGAAATTCATTAATTCCATACAGAGCAAATTCGCTTCTCCACAAGATTGTCTTGCTATCTACAGTCAAACTCAAATATTTTCAACAACAATGGTCAAAATAACCATCTTTCTTTTCCTGATCGTTGCATGTGCATTGATGATCAGCACCACCGAAGCTCAAGTTCGGGTTAGACCTTGCGATGAGGTCTGCCATCGTATAGTACCAGAGAGACACTCCTGTTGCAAGGCTCATAGACATAGAAGTTACAACCATTGCCGTGGTGGCATGCATTGCAATCGTGGTTAAAGCTGACTTTGTTTTTTTTTTTTTTTTTTTTTTCTGATTAAAAATGTGAAATGGATTTAAATAAAAATAAAAATTTGCTTATCAGAGATATTGTTGTTTTAATAAAATGAAATGCATTAAAATGTTATAGGCCTGACTGATGCAGTGGTTTCTGCAATAACTTAAAAAATGAATGAGAAAAGCTTGAAACAAAATATAAAAGAGAATATCAAAATTTCGAACAAAAAATTAGCATTTTTCATCATAGTGACTTAAGGTTTTCTCTTTATATTTTTAAAGGGATATTTATGTAGTGGCATTGGCAATTTCGAAAGATGGTTTATTAGGGTGCATATAGTGAAAACAGCAAAGAAATTGAGCTGTTAAACAAGAAAAACTAGAGCTTAATTTGCGCAGTGATCGTGGATTTGTGCTTGAATATAGATTTAGGAAACACTGAAAATATTTTTTTGTTTGTGCTAATGAAAATGAAAAAAAAAAAACATACGTGAAACATTTGTTTACAAAAAAAATGCAGTCTTCTTCTTTTTTTCACCAAAATTTCGAAAAAGCAAAATTTTACAATGTTTCTAGCAGCCCTAAAAGTTTTTTTTTTCAAAAAAATTCTAGAAAATAAGGTACTTTGAACATATTTACTTCACATGGTTAGAATTTTGGACACTGAAAAATTAGAATGTTTTCTTTCCTTCAAATAAATGTAGTTGATTGAGAGATTTTTAAAATATTTTATTAACTATCAAAAAATGTTGGTTCATATAACTATGACCTTTGTTGAAAGTTAAAATGCTGTTTACTGGACCAAATATAATATAAGTATAATTAATTACGCTTCACCATACAATCCTCAACATATTTAGGTAAAACTCTACTTAATTGCATCCTACTTTAGGGGGCGTTCAAGTATTACGTAACGCAATTTCTAAAGATCTTTGAAAGTAATGCGCTGTTATTTATTTATATAATAAATATAATATTTATTACTGTAGCTAATCTAGAAATCGTTTCACTATGCACACCTAATTTCAAATCAACCGTGGTTTGACACCTCCTCCCGCCCCTGTACCGCATCGTATTGTTTTACAAATTGCGTTACGTAATACTTAAATGCTCCCTTATACAAAATTCAGGTATTCATGATTGTGTATCGATATCCACAATAAGCATGTGGCGATAAAAAAAATATTCGAGAATCGATTATTCTTAAATATCGGTTTTTTGCTTATCGGTTTATACCAAAATCGATTGTAATACGTTAGGGGCTGTCCATTAATTAAGTGTGGTGTTTTTTTTTTTTGTAAATTCGGACCCTTGGTAAGATTTGGTAAGTTCTGACGGGACCTCCCACTCCCTTCCGTGAGACTTATGTACCTTATAATTTTTAGATGTAATCTGCTATAATAATGCATAGTCTCTATATTAAAAAGTTGACTTGAGATTTTTATTGACTCCCCCTCCCCTTTCGTGAGACTTGGTGAAATTTTTTCGGACTCCATCCCCCCCTATTTTGACTCACATAACTTATGGACGTCCCCTTAGCGACAAAACAATATTCTTTCCGCCAAATACATGATTTGATAATCATTAAAATGTGAATATTTGCAACAAAAAATATTTATTTCAATCAACTTATTATTTGGTTATTATTACGAAATATGTGTTTGATGTTGTATAACTATCCAAATATAATTAGGAAATTATTACCAAATACATGATTAACTTTGTAATATTATTCGATTCGGAGAAGTAGTAGTGTTAACTTAAGCATATCAAATGTTTATTTCGCTTGTATCAAATATATAATTTGTTAATTATTACCAAATATGAATATATCGCTTTCTCCGTGCAGAAACAAGTCGGCCAGTCTTTAACCGCGTCTTTGTTTTCCAAATTTATGTAGACTACAAATTCGTAATTAGCAAACTCAAAAATCCCTCTTCACAGACTTCATAATTGTGGCTTGCTTTTTTGGGATTTGGGATCACTGTGCGCCGTGATTATTTTTTTTTTCATCATTTTTTAAGTGCTGGTTGCAAGACAAACTAAAAAATGAACATAGAAAATTTAAGATGCAAAGTATTTAATTAACCCTTAGCGGCACTATGGAGTCGTGAACGACCCAACCACAATTTCGAACTAATAATTACCAAAGTTTAGACTCATGTAGCGCACACATTTTTTGAAAAATTTTATAAAATGGCGGTGTTCGAAAATGCCCCAAGTATGTTTTCTTTTTCTACATATATTGACGGAAAGAGGCACTAATTTTCCGTCAACAAAACATAATGGAAACCCTTTGAGTTTGGGGCTATAGTCCTATATCTACCTTAATCCGAAGCTACGTATAAGTAAGTGTTTTACATATAAGATGTAACTGATAAGAGTTGTCACAACAATTTTGTCTCGAAGAGATTACCGTCTCTACGTTTACTAAAAAGAATGAAAAAAAAATTCACGCCAAAACAGTTAGTTATCGGAAAAATTAAAAAAAAGATTAGATAGGTATAGCTTTGTTTTGTATTTATTCCATAATCAAAACCACAAGTCTCGACGTGAGCAAATTGTAAAACTATAGTCTAGTTCTCTACTATTACCTTACGAGAGTATTTACCTCAAATACAAAAATTGTTGCTAGTTAGATTTAGGTTAAAATTAAACATTTACAATGATAAACAAAAAATTATCACATACATCACTAATATTAATTTCAAACTTTTCTCACAGCACTGCAGCTACACCAAATCAACCAAAGAGAGAGAAAAACTTACAAGTGATCGCTTATCTGCAAAATTGTAAATAAATTTGACGTTTGAGTGTCGCCGGTTAAACATTGAATTGACGCTTATTGGCAAAATAGTCTGAGAGAGTATGTGGGCGAGTTATCTTATAGAATGCAAGAAAGCTCAGGGCTGTGATTGAAAAATTAATTTTTGAAAGCAGTTTTCTGTGATTTCAAAATTAATTACTTGGATTGTGATATATCAGCATTTTTTTGGTGAGACTATATATACCTAAAACAAAAATGGTGAAAATCAATCGTCGCTTATTGCCGGTTAAGGCACATTTTTTATTCTTTATGGCTGGTAAGTTTTGTGTTTATTTGGATTTTTGTGCATTTGTAATAATTTTTGTATTTTATATTTAATTCTGCAGCTATGGGGCCAATTTTACCACAACTGTCTGTTTTGGGCAAACAAATTGGTATATCACCTGAAGTGATGGGCTATATAACATCAGTGTTGCCCATTATGTATGTGATTGCAAAACCTATTTTTGGTTTTATTGCTGATTATTTTTCGGTAAGTTTTTGACTAATTGATTAGAGCCGTTTTGTTAATTAATGTTTCGAAAGTTTAATTGTTTTGTTTTTTTTTTTAGAAACTTCGGAAATTAATTTTCATAAGTTTGATTGGTGCCATGACACTTGCCTATGGTGGCTTTTATTTTGTACCAAAGGCGCCAACGCATGCCATCGCCTTGGAGGATACATGGAACTTGACATTAAGCGGTGGAAATGTTCAAGTCTGTGTCCATGAGGTAAGTCTCTTAAATTACTTAGCTTAAGGAGATAATATATTTAAATTTAATTTGGAGAGAGACTTATTAAGGAATAGCAAGATTTCTCGTTAAATAAATTAAAAATAGGCCTGAAAGAATGCAGAAAAAATAACCGAATTTAGAAAATATCTTTTAGAAAATTCGTTATATGTGCACCACACTTCAAAAACGTATTTTTTGGAAAACATAATTTTTTTGTTGGAACCAAATAGTTTAGTATAGTATAGATTTTGAGTTACTGAGTTTGATTCCGGTATTACCTTTGCTCGATAGCGATGAACTTATTTTATAAAATTGTACACTGATCAGTGCCATGTTAGGTTTACCTGATCCGATTTGTAAGTCCGAACCGATCTCTAATATGGCCAGCCGTATGCGATCCAGATGAAAATTCCTACTCGGGCAGCTGCTTTATTTATTATTTACATTAATTCACAAGTCATATCAATACCATGTGAACTTTAATGTTCATGTTTCGAACAGCTAAACGCTAAATTTTTCACACGAGCGTTTGATGTTAAGGCAACTAGTCCTACAACGTATGGAGCTTAACTAGTGGTAGCTTGCTACGAAATCTAACTGGAGGTTTTCTGGTATCACAGCTTATCAGGAGTCCCTGAAATCTCGGTTCCAGCTCAGCAATGGGCAATGCTCCCTTGTGGGAGCATCCGAAATCGTGAGTAGGGAAATTTTATTCCACCCGTATGAAGTTACATTGCAACCGTGTGCAGTTTCCCAAAGAATGGCGGAGGTTTTAGATTGTTAATCAGGAGTTAAGTTCGCGTCCATTTGCATGTCCTAGAAATGATGCCTTCTGGAGCTTCATGCTGGGCACCACTCGACGCGATCTTTTGATACTGTGCGAAGAGCACCGTGAAATGAAGCCGTTTCGACAGGGGCTTACGTTAAATGCCATAGACTTGAAGTAATTGGTGTAACACGGAATTAACTAAAATTTTGAGTTTTTTTGCTTTTACGTTTAACTTATTTTAAAATCAAAACTATAAATTAAATTTTATTTGAAAACTTGCAGCTTTTGTATCATACGTCCTTGTGCTCGATAACACGTTTGGCCACATGCAGCGATAGCAGCACTAATGCCACATTCAATGCATATTTTACGAATATTCAAGCAGCTTGGAATAGCAGCTTAAATTTTAACTTAACAAATGATTTCATACAGCCAGCACAACTGCATATGTGTCTTCCGAGCACAGATCAATTCAACTTTACCGATTTCGACGGCAGTTGTCTTCTAACACCAGAACTACAAAACGACTGCCTATATGGCACTTCAACATTTTGGCTCTTTGTAATCTTCATGTGCATTGGTACAATCGGCTTTAATGTTGTTAATTCCATATCGGATGCCATTTGTTTCGATATGCTTGGTGAGGCAGAGGAGAGTAAATATGGTGCACAACGCGTATGGGGCACCATTGGATTTGGTACAACCGCACTCCTAGCAGGCATTGTGGTTGATCTCTGGACCGTGGATGCAGTGAAAAGCTTTACACCTGCGTTAATAATTATGTTCATCTTTAGCGGTTTGGATATATTTAGTGCTGCCCAATTAAAACTGCCTAAATTCACCACATCTGAATCAATTTTCAAAGATGTTTGCGATCTCATAACACATCCGGCCATTGCGATATTCTTAGTCTTCGCCACCATAGCGGGTATCATTGATTCCTTCATTATTTATTTTATGTTTTGGCATTTGGAAGATGTTGCCGCCAGCACTGGTTATATGGATCAAATAAAGCTGATTGAAGGTTGTGTTGTTGCTGCCGAATGTTTATTTGGTGAGGTGCCATTTTTCTTCTTCAGCGGCAAAATCATCAAAAAACTTGGCTACGTGCACTGTATGAGCATGTGTTTCTTCTTCTATGCTGTACGTTTAGCATTGATCTCTTGGATACCCAATCCTTGGTATTTGGTGGGTGTCGAGTTATTTTTCCAGGGTGTCACTTATGCGCTTTGCTATACATGCATTGTTGCATATGCCTCAGCAGTGGCGCCACCTGGTACTTCGGCTACAGTGCAAGGTCTAATGGCTGGTATGGATGATGGCTTGGGCTATTCCATTGGATCGTTAATTGGGGGTTTGGCTTTCAAGCGTTTCGGTGGCAGACGTAGTTTTGCGTATTTTGCCATTGTTGCAATGTGTACCTGCGTGGCTCATATTTTGATAAGACCCTCATCAAGAAAACAACAATATCTTCCCAAGACCGGCTATGAAGTGCCAATGGAACAAATGCATGCGGAGCCTGTGAACTCTGATGAAATTGTGAAGTTGAAGTGATTTTACTATACTACAGACAATATTAGGTTTAAAACCATTTTTACGTAAGATTTTTGTACAATTTTTATGGTACTCTTTATATAATAAGTTATAATATTTCCCATAAAATAAAATAAATAAAATTTTTAAATTTTAATATTTTTTCAACGGCTCCATCATTGTCACAATTTTTATTTTTTTTTGCATATAAAATATCATCTTTATCATCCTTTTTCGTATGTTATATTATTTTAAACGCATTTTCATTCATAAACTCCATGAACGGACGAATTTTCGACCAGAGTTTTCCCAAGAAACGAGAAATCTGAAATCTTGGAAATTTCGTAATCGAACCATATGTGACAAACGTGCGAAATTTAACGTTTAGTTAACATTTTTAAAATAAACTCAAAAACAAGAACATTTACAAAGGGCCCTATTGTTCATATGTTATATGCAAAAAACTTCCTGAAGTGAGCTTCAAAATAGTACTTGTTTAACACCAAATGGTACTCAACAATATCAATTTGTTTATAAAAAATTGTATATTCTTTGCTTAAGAAATGACAAAGTCTCGTGCTGAATGGAAATAATGTAAACAGTAGCCACTCATGAATGAAGTACTATTCTTAAAACCAGCTTCCGAGAAGTTTGGTGAGACTTTAAAAAGAATATAAATATACGTAATAGTTCAGTGTCTGTAATCAATAAAATTATGTTTTACAGAATTCTTTTAACGCGTATGAACTTAAATCAATAAATGACAGGTAACATGTCTGTGGGTATACATCATTTATCTCGTTTTCGTATACCTCTTTTAAGAATAGCTTTCACACTGGCATTATAACGTTTTTACTCACACTACACTACACATACTCGTATGTTTAACTGAAAAATCATCATAACAGTGTCTGTTTTTGTGAAAAAAGAATGTTTTGATAGTATACATTTGATTTGTAAGGCAAAAGCTCCGTTTCTGACAGGTTTTTTGCTCAGTAACGAGACAAATTATAAACGTGGTGTTTTTAGAGTCTCTATGAAAGCCTTATTAAACATCATTATGAAACTTACATATGTATATGTTGAATAAAAAAATATTTTCAAAACAGCTCGAACGAATTCCAAAAAATAATTAAACATTTACTTATTTTGAGTACTCTATGGCTACGATTTTTAATTTTAAATTTCCATCATTGTAAAAAAGAGGTTTAGTCATTTCCTAAAGAAATTTTTATGTTAAAAAAATATCGCCTGCTCAAATAATCATCCACTTAGCTTACTAGATGACAAGTTAAAATATACAATTGAATAGTTAAAGGAATTCTTCTTTTGTTTTAAGCTAATAAACTGGTTCAAAAGATGGTCTGGAACTTATGTGCGTGTCTTGTATCACTTGACAAGGTACACTCAAAAGAAAAATGTTAATAAAGTTTAATAAATCAATGGTAATTCAAATTTAATTTCAAAGAAAAAGAACCTCTTGTCATTAAGATTCTTTTTGTTAGTTTTGCTGTTCCATTACCTTTTTCTAACCGTTTTATTTAAATGTATTTTTTATTGAAACAATTCAATAAAATCGTGTCAAAAAAACATAATCTGAAATTGTTTGTCGTAAAATCAGATCAAATTTTCTTTTAGAAAAAAGGTTGAGAAACCCCTCAATCACAAATATAAAAGCAAATCGTCAACGCAAACTGTATTTATCTCATTTGAAAGTCTTATTCAGTACTAAGTATATGCACATTTTGCTCAACAGCTAAATTTATTGGACTTACATGTAGGGCTACCAGATGGCCTGCTTACAAAAGTAGCACATATCAAAAAATTTTAAGTTAGTAATGAAAACCAAAAATATTGTTGCAGTGTTGCAATAAAATCCAAATTTTTTTTTAATTTCATACAAATATTTTGATGAGCGAAAAAAAAAAAAAAAAAGGTCCTCACTTCCTAACAAAAAACCTCAGCAAATTAAAACAAAAGGTCCTAACTTTGTACGAGAAAACCCCAGCAAATTACAAAAATATTTTAAATGCCAAAAGTAGTGAAAAGTAGCGAATTTCAACCAAAAATAGGACATTTCGAGTCAAAAGTAACAAAGTAGCAAAGCCTTGCAAAAGTAGCACTTTTGCTACTTTAGTATCGCATCTGGTAGCCCTACTTACATGCGACATCACACATTTCATGTTCGCAACTAACGCCAAATTTGAGATAATCAGCAAATAACTAGTGATTCATTTAAAGGTATTTTTATCACACAATTCGCTACACCATCGAAACATTTCAAACTCAAATTTCATCATAGGATAATACGCGACCAGCATGTAGTAAAGAAAATATAGCGGCTGTAGCTGACCGTACGCGATGACCGTGATGAATAGATTCGTTGCCGTTCTCAACAGCTTAACTTGTTTCATGCAACAACTTGGCGTATTTTACGTAGGATCTTGGTTAAGAAGAAGTACAAATTCAATTGGTGCAAGTACTAATTGCGGCCAACCTTCCGATACGTAACCGTTTCAATTCTAGAGCTCTTGGTAAGCTTAAAGAAGATCCACTGTTTCCGACCAAAATTTTGTTCGGCTACGCCAATAAGCAAAATTGCCTTTTTTTGGGCTAAAGAACAACTCGAAGAGGTTTAAGAGCTGCTATTATATCCAGACAAAATAACAGTTTGGTGTGGCTTGTGTGCTGGTGGAATCATCGGTCTCTATTTCTTCAAACGTCGGCCAGAACTTAACTGGATGGCGCCCGGACCGGTGAGTTGATTGCCTAGATCATGTGATATCTCACCTCTAGACTTTTTCCTTCGGGACTACGTAAAGTCCAAAATCTACATGGATAAGCCGGCCAACGATTGAGAAATTGGAAGCCAACATTACTCGCTTCATTCACCAAATACTAATCGAAATGCTCGAACGCTTCGTCGAAAATTGAAACATTAAAATCGACCATATTAGTCACAGTTACGGCCAATATTTGAAAGAAATTATCTTCAAAAAATAAATGTAAAGAATAGATCTTTTGATGGTATAGACTACCCGAAAAAATTTAATAAAGTACTTTTTTTACTTTTAAAAAAGTACCTTTAAATGAATCGCCCGTTATCTAAATCGTATAGATTTCTGCTTAGAAGTTGGTTAGGAACTTAACCGCATAATAAGGTCCTTAAAATTTATTTAAAACATTTTTTTTTTCAATCTTTTCTAAAATTTTCATTGGGTGTACTCGTAAGCAACAGCATTTAAATTTTATCAAGTGGACACAAACAATACATTTGATACATTTAATCTTTACTTTCAATCTTTTTAAGTTCAATAAATCTTTTATTAACAAGCCACAGATTTTTAGAATATAAAAGCAATGTTAATGCGACAAGACCAATACAGTCTTTAAGAACATCTCACGTGGTATTTCAATTATTGTTTATTTTGTGCTTTAAAAAATGTACATCGGTTCTTATCAACAGTATGTCTGCATCATTTTGTATTGCCTGCTCACGAAATTGCCCACAATTACCGCTAAAATATATAACAAATGCAGTTTAGCGCGTACACTCCATCATCATGGTGTGCCATATCATGAACTCGCCGATTGGGTGTGCTTGGTTGAAGGCGAAAGTTCTTTTAATACACGCGCCATTAATCGCTTGAATTCAGATGGTTCGGTGGATTGGGGCCTCTTTCAGATCAACGATCGTTATTGGTGTAAATCGCCAGGACGTACGTCAAGCAATTCCTGTAAATTATCTTGCCACCTACTCCTCCATGATGATATACGACATTCACTTAAGTGTGCGCGTTTCATTAGACAGGTACAAGGTTTCTCGGCATGGGTGGCTTGGAACCAGCGCTGTCGACGTTCGAAACCCAATGTGCATCATTGTTTTAGGCGTAATGGGTAAATTGATTGCCAAAATAAGAATCAGGTGTTAGTTTTTATTGATATATGAAATTATAGAATAACAAATAATTATATAAAATAAGATAAAAAACCAATTTTACTAGTAATTATTTATTGTTATATTATAAAATTTTGATCAGAAAACAATAAGCGCTGAACTTAAGGTAAGGCTAGTGGAAGCTAAAGTCACGGACCCTGAGCGCAAAGGGACCCAACCAGCGCAGTATTACGGTATTCGCTAGGGACAAGAAGTCGTGTGAATTTGTAGATGTTCTGTGGTAAAAGAAACAACAAAAAATGATTATTTTGTAATTGAAGTTTTTTTAACTTTAGTCTTAATGGCCTCCTTTCGTCCAAAAAATAGCCGTGCGGACGTGCTGCCGTAAGTATTATTAAATCGTAAGTATGCAAACTAATTTCAATAATTCAGGTAAATAGTTTGTTAATTATTCAATCAAATGCATGCGCAGGCATTTGCTATCTCAAATCAACGCAGGCTTAACAAAAACTTTTGACCAGAAAATATGGCAACATTGCACATCACCAACAACCAATTGCAATCGATTGATCGTTGTCGATTACTGCACCTACACCACTAACATCCGTAAGTTAACGGTTCGTTCGTGTGTGTTTGCTGTCGGCTTTTTGTTCCGCGTAATTTTTGATAGTTTTCATTAAGTTTTCTACGCGTAATTGTGAGTGCGATTTGAAAAATTTAATCTGCTTTTAAATTAACAAGTGATAGTGAACAAATATTTCTTAAAAAATGTGTAAAAGAATCACATTGCATAAGTTTATTTGTAAATTGAAAATCTTACACAAAGCGCAGCAGGCAACGAAGTCTCAATTTATGTTGTTGTTGTTTTCGTGCAAAGCTTGCGCTCGTGTTCAATTTCGGTTTTGAAAATTAAATGAAAAAACAAAGCAACGAAATTTTAAAGGGGCTCGCTGCGTCAACGTCGGCAGAGCCAATGTTTGTGTTTGATAATTTTTGCATGCAAATTAAATTGCATTTGGTCAGTAAAATGTTTCAAATTCTGTTTTATATTTAAATTATTAATTTATTAATCGAAAAGTGAGTAAAATTGTGTAGTTTTTTGTGCTGCGTTTCATACTAAAAATATTGCAAAATATTGTGTTTAAGCCCCACCCGGAATTGCACAGCTGATTTCACTTTTGTGACATTTTGTTTGGAGTTTCTGTCGGTGAGTGCAATTTCATTGTTTATAATTTTCTTATTGAGAACTTTAAATATAGGGGGTTTGAGAAAAGACTCACCCGATTTCATTATGCAGTCTTAACTTTAATTTATTTGTAATAAGCCAAATTTTTGTTTTGGGATTTTTAATATTTGAATATTTAATCAAAAAGTGTCGCCCGCATTATGCTTAGGGAATATGTATAGCAATGAGAAGTTGCGGGCTTGGTAACTTTTTCAAAAATCAGCTTATGTTGGGAACGCCTGGTTTGACATGGGTGTCGCACCAATAATTTATTGAGTTAAAATATTGGCATTAAAAATGTTTGAAATTTATCATACAGCTCATAAAATTTTTTTGAATTTTTAGATATTCTACGGTAAACGAAACAACAAAAATTTTTATTTTGAAATTGAAGCTTTTTAACTTTAGTTTTGAGGACCTCCTTTTCAGTTTTGAGCAACGGCCCCTCTCTTTGAACCAACCCGATTATAGCTGCAAAGTAAACTCATTTTCATGGACAAGTCTGAAATATTTAGGGTCTGTGCATTTCGTAGATCCTAAAGAGTAAACTTTTCCGATCTATGGCTAACACGTTGTAAGAGCGGCTGCAATCAATTCAATTTTTTTAGAATAAAAAATTATATATATTTTTTTTTTTTGAAATGTTAAACTTTATTGGGTTATATTTAAAAGTGCAAGTCACTTAAAAGCAATCGGATACACTTGGTTTCGAGCTTTGGCAGTATTTATTCCATGCTACCCATGCAGTATATCCTTGTTCACGCTTTACCTGTTGTGCACAACGTACTGCATTTGTAATATCATCAGTTAATAATTGAGTACATGTCAATTTGCAGCCATTGCTAGTCTTACGACCATCTTGTGGATCACACCACCAACGATCATTGATTTGGAATAGACCCCAATCCTTGGACTTGTTGCTGTTTGTATTCGTCTTTCCAGTATTGAAGGTACTCTCGTGTTGCGCAATGCAAACCCAATCGGGTAACTCAGAGCGCGGTACACCCAAACGAGACAATTCTCGTGCCAAAGAACATCTATCGAAGAGTCTGGCGTTAATGCCTTGGCAGCTGAAGATAATGCATAGAGCGCTTAAAATGTTTAAGAATTTCATGTTTCGACTTTAAGTTGTTGAAGAAAACTTAATGTTTTTCAAAGAAATCTTTCGGTTTATATAGTAAAATTATTAACCTATTTGATATGGTTTCCAAGTGAAATTATAGAAAGAGTATAGTAATTTTTTGAAACTTTTTCATCTGTACAAATACTAAACAATCTTAAGCTAAACTTCTTAGCAAAGGTAAACATAGACCAACTGTTTTACGTAAGCAACTAATTTTTACAGTTTAACCATTTTGAGTATAAATTGCATAAAAAATACCTAAATATTTTAACAAAACGTTGCTATCCTTTTAAAAATAAAGAGACAAAATTAAAAAAAAAAACTTAATCTTTTGGCGAAATCACTTTCAGGACTGTTAAATGATTGCATGTTTGTCCAAAATTCTACATTTCTATTTAGCAGTCAGCTACTACCTTTTGTCAAGAGTATGTGTTCGATAATGGC
Organism: Tricholauxania praeusta; assembly: GCA_949775025.1. Lineage (NCBI taxonomy): Eukaryota > Metazoa > Arthropoda > Insecta > Diptera > Lauxaniidae > Tricholauxania > Tricholauxania praeusta. Next base: position 116,653,753 of record OX459031.1, on the reverse strand, counting down.
GACCATTCATTTTCGTTCAAGGGCATTTGAAAAAGTTTTCGTTAGTTTCAACATAAACCAACTCTCCGGAGCTGATGGTATCGATCCATTATATGATATGAAAGTGTGGAATATCTTCTTGTTCGAAGGTTAAAGCCAGCCAGCTTTAAAAAAAAAATGCACATAGTCATCAGCACTCGCCACATGCCTCTCTCTAAGGGCAGACCTCAGTGAGGGCGCCAAATATGCACGGTACGCCACTGGTGGTAAGGTTTATATTTGAAGTACCTATGTAAATCCCAGGGAGAGCAAAATGTTTCGCTCAGTGTGGAGTTGCATTTTCTCAACCTGGTGGCCGTACCAAAGAACGGCAAGAGGTGAAGATAGATCTCAACTCAAGCCAAGGCTGAAGGTACGGCCTTAACTGTAACTTTACTTGGCAACTGTTTAAATTGAAGTCGTCTAGCGGCGGTTACGATAAAACACAAATGCAGTTAGTGTTCTGTCACTGTTATCAGTTCTTCGGAAGAAAAGAGATACCTTAAAAATGTAGCATCCAAATTAAAATTTAGAATTTCTTAATTTTAGCATACTGTTCTTAAATGAAGACAATGCAACTTAAATAAACTGCAAAATATTGTTTAAATTTTATATTGCGTAATTATTTTTTTATTCAAAAATTTCATATATTAATAAAAAGTACAATATCAATTGCGTCTAAGAAAATAACGCACATGATGTGAATCATCATCACTTAGCAGCTGGTAAGTTTGTTTATGATTTTAATTGTTCTAAAAGAGATAACTAAATTATATTACCAAACTGTTTATATGGTATATAAAGGGTGATTTTTTAACCGTTTGGTTTTCGAAAATTAAAAAAGGAACAGAAAACTTGCAAAAGTGAATGAAACATTTAATTAGAGCGAAAAATCAATTCCTACCATATACTTTTTCAATATTAATTTCATGTAAATGCTACTCGCGGCTACGCCTGAGGTGGTTCATCCGTAAGCTCCAATTTGGTATACTTTTCCCAGCATTTTGGCCGGTATTTCACCAATGGCAGCTTTATTGTTGTGTTCCAGGGCTGCAATTGTGGCTGACCTTTCCCTGTACACGAGAGACTTCACTTAGTCTCACAAAAAATAGTCTATTGGGTTAAATCGTATGATCCAATGATGCTGTCGGCAATTCTGTGACGTACCCATTGAACCAAAAATGAGCTTCGTCGCTGAAGAAATTAAATGAAAGTAGAATAAAAAACAAATTTCTCATAATTCATAAATTTTGATAGTAAAATTCAATGATTTCCAAGCGCTGTTCGTTTGTTAGTCTATTCATGGTAAAATGGCAAACCATTTGAGCACACCAAACTAATAGCAGAGCATTTTTGGCGTTAACACATGTTACGAACCAAGCCTGAAGTGTCAAAAAATGTTCACTGAAAAAACCAATAGCAAAAAAATCACCCGTTATTACTACCATATGTAAATATTTTTAATAAGTTGATAACAATATTTTGATGTGGTTATTTAAAAATTATAACGGCTGTACAAATAGAAAAAAGTACTTTTTTCTGAATGCGAATGTCAAAATCTCTGTTGTAACGTAATATGTAAAAATTAATGAAATATTTCCTTACCGAGTTTGGTTATATTAACATGAATATTCAATATATGAGGCGCCCGGTTTCAAAACCGGCCAAGTCCATATTTCATACTTTTGGGAAAACAACGAAAACGTTTGTTTTCATCTATGTTCATTGAAAAATTAAAAAGTATTTCACACATGATAGCTTATAAAATTTCTTACTCAAGGTACGTCAGATCAGATATTTAAAGTTTTATTTGCGAATGTTTTTGAGAAAACAATTTTGGACTTGGCCGGTTTTGATTCCAATGAACTGGACTTGGCCGGTTTTGGTTCCAAGGCGTTGAAAAAAAAGTGGACTTGGCCGGTTTTGATACCAATGTACTGGACTTGGCCGGTTTTTAATACCAATGTACTGGACTTGGCCGGTTTTGATTCCAAGGCATTGGATTGGTTTTGAATGCAAATTCATGGACTTGGCCGGTTTTGAAACCCATGAATCAATAATAAATTAAAAAGTGTATTATTTGTTTCAAAAAATTTTTTTTTAATCTAAAACCATTGTAGAAAGATAAAGCATGGTCTAGATTTTTATATATGAGAATATCTCAAAATTTTATTTTTTTGGACTTGGCCGGTTTTGAAACCGGGCGCCTCATATATTTTTTTACATATGAATATCCTCCTTATCCTCCTTTTTATAAAATGTTTATTTAAGTTTGGCTCCAGCCTAAAAGCTTCCGGTCATCTCGTTCTCATAGTCGATGATTATAATTATTTACTTGTACAATTCTTTGAAATTGATACTTACTGATAAGGTTGGAAAGTTTATTATTTGTATTTAAAACAATTTCATTTTCATAAATATTGCATATTCGTGTATTTCTGCTCATATGAACATTTTTTTCCAAAGGGGAGATGTCTTAAAATTCATTTAAAAATTATTTTTTTAATTCAATCAATTTCCGGCTAAAAAAGCTGGATATACATATATATTATAATTTGTGGTGGCAAAGCCATTTCAGTGGTCAGGTTTGGACTAATTAGACTGTGAGCATTGGAAATGTGTGTTTACAACTACAAATACCGACAGTTGTTTGGCTTTTTTGTTTTGAAGAATAAAACGAAGAAAGTTTTTGTTTTTCACGCCTCTGAGGTGGAATGAAGATAGAGATATAAAAAAACATTAATATGAAATCAATTATTAAGCATAAAAATATAGAAAAATTACAATTCATAGCAGAACGGTTTTTCCATTTGACCGGCTTTTCAAAACTTTTCACTTACTATCGTTGCAAATTTCTCTGTAGTTGAAAGATAAAAACGTGCTATCCGATTATATATGCCATCTTTTTGGTTACTCTAAAATCAATATGCGTTATGTGAGTGAAATTCATTGTGTCCAAAATAAGATCTTATCCCCATCACTCCTTTGTTCTCAACGTGCTGTTTAAGATGATAATGTTCTATTTTAAATAATAAAAGAGAAAACAAAGCTTATCAGTTATAAGTGTAAACTTTCCGATTTGACGAGTATATAAACGTTGGCGATTGTAAAATCTGCCAAGTATTTGTTTTCACCCTTCAAAATGAAATTCTTAATTATTTTAGGCGCACTTTGGATTTTGTTCCTGTGTCAAGTCTTAAATGCAAAAACCCCGATTTCCAATTTAAAATGTCGGGGACGCTTATATCATCGAGATCCCTGCACTTTTCGAGATTCTTATGGCAAACCAACGGATCCATGTTGCAGTGAGCTCCAGGAAAATACATTGCTATTTTGAAGTTTATTGTTCTTAAGAAGTTTAATTCAATAAATCTTACTGCATACAATAAATAAATATTCAAATTTTCATCTTTAATTTAAATTGATAAGGAATTTCTCAAAAAAATATTAAAATGAGTAATTTTAAATGAATTGGCAAAAGACTTAGGCAAAGTTTCAGTCAAATTTAAGATCTTTAATCTTGTGTCTTATTTTTATTTTATATTGTTACTTTTGATAAATAAAAATACCGTGGGGCAGTGATCTCCAGAAAAATACAATATAATTTTGAAAATTAATGTTTTTAAGAAGAATAATTCAATAAATCTTACTGCATACTATAAATAAATATTCAAATTTTCATCTTAAATGTATGTCGCATTAATCTGAATTGATAAGGAATTGCTTAATAAAATGAGCCATTTCAAATGAATTGGCAAAAAATTAAGGCAAAGTTTCTGTCAAATTTAAGATCTTTAATTTTGTGTCTTTTATTTTTATTGTTACTTTTGATAAAAAAATATCGTGAATATGGGATATGTGCTTAGTCATAAATTCTAAAGGAATGGAGCATTTGCACTGTGCAAATCACGATAATGCGAAAACCAAGCAAAATAATTGAATGAAATTTAGAACGTAGCACACACCACCCGCCCATACAAATAAAATATTTAAAACTTCATATCAACGCAGTGTGCCAAACGGATCCGTTTCGAATTTGAAAAGCACTCGCTTCTTCTTATTTACCCGTCTCGAACTCGTTTTCGTATGAGATTCCTCTCGAAAAAGCAGAAGGATCGTCCACTTTGTTGTATCCGTCTCGAACTCGGAACGGACTTAGAATACGGATCCGTTCCGGATTCGTTTCTTGTAAGTAAAATACATCCGTTCCGGATTCCGTTTCGGATCCGTTTTGAACTCGTTTTCGTATGAAATTCCTCTCGAAAAAGTGGAAGGGTCGTCCGCATTCAAATTAAACGCAATTAAACTGGAAAATATTTTGTATGCGGCTATCTCATAGTCACACGTAACATGTTCACTCATCAGAATTATTTGAAAATTCTGACAAGTAATTCTATTCGGTTTGAAGATGAGCTTCAACAGCACGTGGGTAATGATATAACAAAGTTACTTAACCTAGAAAAAAGTACAAAACTGTATTTCGTATCCCTGATACATTAAAAATAAAATTAAAGTTTTGATGACAACTTGAAAACTGTCTTTTATGTTAATGATCTGTGGCGCTTTTTTGAAAAATTTCCAAGCTTAAACTGGAAATTAATCGGATTTTAATCCGTATTATTAAAAATAACGAGTCCGTCTCGAATCCGTTTTATTTACAAAAAATCGAATCCGTATATGAAGTCCGTTTTGAGTTCGAGACGGATCCATTGAAGCATTAAAAAACGGAATTCGCGCTGACGGATCCGTAACGGGTTCGAAACAGATTAGCATCCGTTTTCGGGCACAGTGGGAAGACAGTTACCTTATGAAGTGTGCACAAGGACCCTGCACAATTTTTATGAAAAATGGATTTCAATCAGATGTTCCTATTTTTTCAAACAGAAAACCTTTTTTTTGACATCCTCAATGGGCTTGACAAAATCGTATGACAAGATTTTGAGTTAATGTCCCTCAGTTTACGTATACTGGCATATGTTATAATTTCTAAGTATCCACATCTCGAAAATCAAGTGATATATCGATTTTTTTATATAACATTCTCGATTTATATTGACGTGTTCTATCGAAATCCATTGATAGAAAGTATACCATGGTTCAACTTTGCCAAAAGCAATTTGACGTTGAACATTAAAATACAAAAAACAATATATGTTATGTTAATATGTTATTTTTCGTAAAAGTTGTTATAGTTCTATGATATCAAGTTAAAAATCACTATAATGCAAATAATATACAAATCAAGATATACGCACTTATAAATATTTTTTTTTTCCAATGATTTAAAAGTTTTGTGAACTGTTCAAATCTTACAACTGGCAATGCTTTTCAAGTGAATGACAAATCAACCAAACAGCTGATTATATATTTGACGTTTCATTGACATTAAGCTGCTGCAGAAATTATAGTTTTTGTGGAACGTCACTAGAAAACTGATACTGATTTGTTTGCTGCAATTCCTCTAAAATATATAGTAAATAAAGTGACATAATCTAAATAAAGATAATTGCCAACAATCAAGATAAATTTTAAATTGTAAAAAACCACCGTAAGTAGCACTTGGGAAATTTTTTTTAATTTCGTTTTCAAGTTTGCTTCGCAACAAAGAGCTTATTGATTTTTATTATGCATCCACCACATTAAAGGAATTCACCATACATTAAGAAATACTATTTTCTGTCACAACCAGATGGCATCAGCATCGAGTAGCAGTGCTCGCCACCTTTTCAACGACAGCAAGAAACGCTTATGCGACCGCGTTGGTGTAAATGTCAACAATTTGGGTTCAGTTGCTCGTCAAATTGTGCGCGGTTCAAAATCAAATGAGGTGAGTGTGGCTAGGGATGATAAGCCCTATTATTTATTATTTGCCTAGAATGTATATAAAATACATTATCGTACAAATGCCATGATAAAGGATGTCGGCGAATGTTAACTATAAATTTACCATTTGTATTTCTAATTCAAGATGTTGGCCCAAAGTATACGCAACTTTACACAAGTCGATATTGTTTCCGATTACAGCAGTCAAAATTTACATAAAATGGAGTTAATACGTCAACATATTGGTTACCAATATGATGCTATGGCTGATAGTGTTAACCACTTGGATTATCTGCATGAACAGGTAACGGCGATGGAAAGATGATTGTCGTTGAAAAGCGAACAAAATTTGTAATTTTGTTTTTGCTTTTCCATTTGCTATAAATTTGTGTCTAAAAATATCATCGAAAGTGTGTATTTACTTGAAACAGCATATTTACATAAGTCAGTAATATGCATGGTGGAATTGCTAAATGTGAATGAAGTCATTTAAAAATTTTCTCTGTACCATTAGCCACATTGCAATTCCGTGCTATTTATCGTCAATTATTTTTATTTTATTTCGTTGATATTTTTGGCTTCATTATAAAAAAAAAAAATTAAGAGACGGAGGATTTTTTTATTAAAACTAACTCACTCCCCTAAGGTTTCACATTTAGTAATTCCACCATAAAACTATCTGCAACATAAGTACATACATACATATGTAACTATATTTTATTTAGTTTAATTTTTATATAACTACTATTAAAAATTCATGTGTGAAAGAAAAAATGACCTAACAACATTTCGCATAAATAACATGTAAAATATCGTTACAAAGTTTAAAGAGAGAAAACAAAGCTTTTCAGAAATGATTTTGTTCGCTCATATATCGCTCATTTTTGGATATATCTTTTTCAAAAGATTTTTCTTGAGACTTTCAATAATCGTCTCTAATTTGGTTAATTTTTCTTAGTAAAATTTTTGTGCAATTTTGCCTAAACCTGAATTTTCTTAACTATTCTTATCTGCCAATATGAATTGTATCATTTTAATCTTTTATTTAAAGATCATTTGAGCGTAAGGGCTTACACTGTTAATATAAGGGGTAAATTAAATTTTTATATTAAAAATAGATATAAGAAATACATACTTACAAATGTATATTAGATTTCAATCATATATGATTATTTAAAAATAAATTGCATAAATATAGATACTCAAAAAATGGTTGTTGTTCATTTCTGAGAAAAGGTAAGTCTGTAATGCCACCAATGAATACATGAAATAAATTTCGGAAACATTTTTTTTTCCCCAAACACAACAAAAATGTCGGCTCCGAAGCATTTAAAGCTACTTTGTGCCCTTTTTAAATTCATATGACCACTAATGCAACTTTCAAATCTTTACACAATTAATATATTTTTGTTTGGGGATTAGTTGGAATAACTAAAATGCTTATTTTTGCACAGAATAAAATAGTTCCAAAGTCATTAACCACATAGGGTGCTTAGGAGCTTACCATATACAAACAACTGCTAAAACCAAACTGTTATAATGCAATCGGACTTAAGCATTTGTGTATGAGTGTATCCTTACATACATACATACTTACATATGTATTGTAAAATGCATACATACATGTCTGTGGAATAATTTTATTAATAATCCAGCTAGTAGAAATTGCACACTTTCAGCTTCGCATACATGCGATTCAATATTTAGTTTGCAAACTTGAAAAAACAACTTGAACCGTAAGAGAGCGCATATTTGTAATTTAACAATTGGCAAACTTTCGGCTTATTTGTGAAACACATTAATGGTATTCATCTAAACGCGCAGATATCCCATTTGTGCAAGTGGGCAATTTTGCGCGATGTGTTTCATGAAAGCGCCTTCGAATATTTTGTGCAATTTGTGACAGTTGATGAGCATGTCAGATTGTAATTGTCTTGTTCTGCTATTTTCTGTTATAAAATAAATTATATATTCATAAATGTTTGCTTTTAAAATAATCTAGCTTCTTACCTCTGTCATTTTGTTTCTTTGTATAAATAACAATAATGACAACTTGATGTCAAAAAAAAATTATGACACATTTGCACAACTTAGCAGCGCAAGTCTGCGCGACCAAATTGTCGCGCAAACTTTTCTAGTTTGTTCAAAAAACTTTCCATACGATTTTTGACAGTTCGTTTGCGACGGCGCAGAACTGCACAACTTGCACAGCTTGCGAGGGTTTTGCGCTTTTAGATGAATACCATTATTAATTTTTATTACGGAAACACAATATTGTTTTAAGTCTTAACTTCTGAATCGGCGCGCCGCGGCGTCCAAAAAATGGCTGTATGGACGGTGATTAACAGTTGGTCAAATATTTAATCGTAAATATCCAAACTTAGTTGAATAATTCAGGTAAATAGTTTGTTAATTATTTAATCAAATGCATACGCATGCATTTGCTCTCTTTGATTTTATACATTTACGCAGGTTTAACAAAAACTTTTGACAAGAAAATATGGCAACATTGCTATTATTCGTAAAATCAAAGTCATCTTGCTCATCACCAACAACCATTTGCAATCGAATGATCGTTGTCGATTACTGCACCTACATCACTAACATCCGTAAGTTAACGGTTCGTTCGTGTGTGTTTGCTGTCGGCTTTTTGTTCCGCGTAATTTTTGATAGTTTTTATTAAGTTTTCTACGCGTAATTGTGAGTGCAATTTGAAAAATTTAATCAGCATTTAAATTAACAAGTGATAGTGAACAAATATTTCTTAAAAAATGTGTAAAAGAATCACATTGCATAAGTTTATTCGTAAAGTGAAAATCTTACACAAAGCGCAGCAGGCAACGAAGTCTCAATTTATGTTGTTGTTGTTTTCTTACAAGGCTTGCGCTCGTGTTCAATTTCGGTTTTGAAAATTAAATGAAAAATAAAGCAGCAACAAAGGGGCTGGCTGCGTCAACGTTGGCAGAGCCAATGTTTCTGTTTGTTAATTTTTGCATGCAAATTAAATTGCATTTGGTCGGTATATTGTTTCAAATTTTGTTTTGCCTCTAAATTAATAATTTCTTAATCGAAAAGTGCGTGAAATTGTGTAGTTTTTTGTGCAATGTTTCCTACAAAAAACATTGCAAAAATATTGTGCTTAAGCCCCACCCGGAATTGCGCAGCTGATTTCACTTTTGTGACATTTTGTTTGAAGTTCCTTTCGGTGAGTGCAATTTCATTGTTTTTAATTTTCTTATTGAAAACTTTAAATATTGGGTATTTGAGAAAAAATTCTCTCGATTTCATTATGCAGTCTTAACTTTACATTCCACTGTTTTATTTTTAATAAACCAAATTTTTCTTTTGAAATTTTCAATACTTTGATTGATTTTTTAATCAAAAAGTGTCGCCCGCATCTTGTTTAGAGAATATGTATAGCAATGAGATGTTGCGAACTTAAAAGATTTTTCAAAAATCAGTAGGTATATGTTGGGAACGCCTGGTTTGACATGGGTTTTGCACCAATAATTTATTGAGTTTGAAATTTATCTTACAGCTCTGAAAATATAACAGTTTTTCTAAAATTTGTGCCAATATTTTTTTCCAAAAAACCAAAATTTTTTGCATAAGATATGGGCACTCTTTCGAGTATGCTGTACTATTACACAGGTCAACGCAATTTGGTCAAATCTATGTTGTTCGAACTCTAATGTACTGTTTTTGACTCGCTGAATTCGAATCCAAGCTCAGAATTTTTACAAATGGCTCCGGTTTTCAAGATATTCTAAGCAAAAAGTGCGAACATTACGGTTTTTCGAGATATTTGGGGAAAATTTACAAAGAAATTTAATTTTTTTATGAAACCATTAATGAGGTTCGGAAGAAATAGTCTTCCTCTATAAAACACACTTGGAATTATATCGATATCTTTTTTTCTTTTCTAAGTATCGTAAGCTTATGTATGTAAATTTGATGAAAAGATATCGATATATGTAATTCCAAGTGTGTTTTGAAGAGGAAGCGTAGTCCTTTCGATCCTCATTATTTGCTTCATAAAAAAAATTACATTTCTATGTAAATTTGTCTCAAATATCTCGAAAGCCGTGATTCTCACAATTTATGCGTAGAATATCTCGAAAACCGGAGCCATTCAAGAAATTCTGAGTTTGGAATTGAATTCAGTGCGTCAAAAACCTTCGGAAAAGTATATCAGAAAACAACAAATTCATTGTTGCCCTGTTTTATTGATAAGAATGACCATTTCCTTTCAGTTGATTTAAGTAAATACTTTTTGATCCTGAATAAAGAAAAAATTCAATCATTTTTTTTTTAAATTTTGGCATATGCAAAGAGGATTTTATTTTGTTTTCTATTAAAAAAAAAATAATGTGAAAAAATATTGTAAAACAGCATTTAAAGATAAAGGTAATTTTTGATAAGTAAATAACACCCAAAATCGTTTCTATTGCAAGCACAATTATTTTGGTCAGTTGATTTATTTGTATTCCACATAAAAATTACACTGTCCTCAAAACAAAGTTCCAAAGTTGTAACTCCACTGTCTTGGGTGATTTATAGTAAACTGATTATGAAAAAAGCACTATTTTTTTGAAATATATGTATGTATGTATATTTTACCGGCCAAACTAGCCTTAAGTATAAACTAGTTTTTTCCAAGCCAAACTAGTTCATCCGAAGTGTGTCAGGATGAACCAGTTTATGATGAACTAGGGTTACTATTAACTTTAACGGTCTAACTCCCGATTTTCTTGAAATTTTAGTATGTTAGGGTAAGTGGGCGGCCTTCGGCGGTGGCTCAGGCTATAGAAAACTAAATTATTTTCAAACAAAAAAGATTACAAGTTTTTTTATTCTATCCCCTATAGTTTTTGAGTTATTTCGTTTCAAAAAATGTTAAAAAAGGTAAAATAAAGCAAATGTGCAGTTATTTAAAGAATGACTGACTATGAATTGGTTAATGTGCGCTTTGGTTTTTTTAATTTGGCGTTTTAAAATTTTCTTTCAATAGAGTTGATTCCTATCATATTTTAAATGTTCGCGAAAATGCAGCAAATAAATATTTCAATTAATATCAACAATTAAATTTTGCTTAAATAAATACAAAACTTTAACAAATTGAAACACAAAAAAAGGAACAAATTCACTTCTTATGAATTTTTCATTAGCAATTTTAATAAATAATGTAAGTGCAATGTATTTTTAATTTTATTAAATTTGCTACTGGTATCTGCATACTCCCCCTTCCCTGAGTTAATTAATCATAGTAAAATTAATCAACTTTTTGAAGTTAAATTATTTTCAAATTAAAAAACGTTTAAGTCATGAACAAAATATTACAATATTATGTTCTGCTTTATAAAATATATTATAATTTCCATTATGAGAAAACAATTTTAACTAAATTAAATTTTAGAAATGAAAAAAAATAGTATTTCATACCCTTTTTCCCAACATAATACTAAAAATATGCAATGAAATGGAATCATAGAAGTCATAAATAATGAAACATTTTTATTATTAATAACAACAGTTGCTTGATTTGCCCAATTTTAGGCTGTCCTCGTTGCATGATTTTTTACGCTCACTAACTACTTACTTGAATTTAAGCATAAAGCATAATCTTAACAATTTGAAATACAAAATATGCATCAATCTCAAATGTAAAATATTCTATGAAAAAGAGTGAAATTCAAATAAGAAGTAATAAGTAGTACATGACGCTCATAAGAAATCACAAAGGCACTCAAATGCATACCACTCATATGAAATAAATGGGAAACTCACTTACAGAACTGCATACAATATTAACATACAAAGCAACAAAACGATCAAGAAACGATTTATGCGCACGCATACAAATTTTGCTCAATACCGTCATGAGCAAAGTGATGCCATCTATCATATTTTATCCCCATACTTCAAAATGTAAAAAAAACAAGAAAAAATGAGGATTTTCACAAATATTCAAAAATATAAGTGAGCGTTTTGCTCAATTTTTTACAGGATCTCTGCAAATTTTAAATGCATAGAAAAAGTGCAAATTTTCTTATGGATTTTACTACGTCCTTGTAAGGACAATTCTACATGAAAGGTTTCCAATCTGCAAGAATTTTTAGAAGTGTTATTAATTACATTTCATTGGCTAAATGAAACTAAGTACTTCCTTCAACTTTTGATTCCATATACGGCTTGAGTATTAAGACGTTCGTCAGAAAAATCGGACTTTATTAAAAAAGAGGAAAAGTAAACTTTGATTAAATTACCAAATTTCAAGTTCGAAACGCAGTCAATAAACAATAAGTTTCCAAATATCTTATGTTGTCATAAGCAATCCAATTGGCAAATTATTTTCACTATTTGAAAGCGAAACTCGATATAGAAATATTGTTAGCAGCCCGATAGAATAACTCAAGGGTAATGATTCTATATACAATCTCAAAATTTTTCTATCAAATCACATTATTGAAAAATCTGCTTTACAACGTTGTTTTTAATGCAAGTATTTGTAAAAGTTATTTTCGTTGGCAAATATTCAAAACAATGTCTTATAAATAATTGCATTTAAATTTATGAAAGTTTTCTTGATATCGGCAAATTTTCCTGAAAAATCAGAAAAAAGTACACTCGACTTAAAAAATATATTCCAACTCTAAACGCAGTGTACTAGCAAACATTTCTAATGCCATCACTGTGTGATGCAGTAAATTTTTATTTTGTGGAGTCCACGCGAAAAACGGCACATTCCACATGCAAATAAAATTTCAGCAGCGACTAAGTTCTCTCGTATTCACACTAATGCCCACTTTGTGTAATGTACGCTATATTTTATTATTGTTGCATATGCAGATCAAAATATGCTCTGCTCATTGATTTAACAAATCTCCCGTTATTCTTCTCTGACTCTCATTACGTTTGCACAATTTGTTAGTTTCCTCCGACACGTGCGATTTGTCTGTCGTTATTTGCAAGTAAACAAATAAAATGAATTAAATCAAGTAAAAAAAAAAAGAATTAAATTGTGAAAATAAAATGTAATTTATTAAGTGGAAAGTGAATTAAAATAATAAATAAGTGTAACAAAGAAAGAAGAATGCAGTTGCAGTAAGCAGCGGCAGAAAAACGGCTGCAGCAACAGTGCAGCACAAAGGTAATAGAACTTTCAAGTGCACTATTTTCAAAATGATTAGGAATATTGAAAATTTTAGGACCCATATCCACATTTTTTTTATACTTTTTTAATAGTTTTAATTTTCCGATATTTCAGGACGTCCATAAATTACGAGAGGTGTTTTTTTTTCGAAAATTTGGACTCCCCCCTCCCCTTGGTGAGATTTGGTAAGTTCTCGTGGGACTCCCCCCTCCCTTCCATAAGACTTGCTTTATAATTTTACAATGTAATCTGCTATAATAATGTATACTCTCTGCGGTAAAAAGTTGATGTGAGAATTTCGTTGGCCCCCCTCCACCTTGGTGAGATTTGCCGGACCCCCTCCCCCTTTTTTTGACTCCCGTAATTTATGGACGGCCCCTTTTCATAGGAATTTTTATCATGATAAGTTCATACAGAACAAGTTTACTTCAGCGAAAAACTTCCAATTTTCTTAATTTTTTTTTGGGAAGTAGCGTTTTAGAAATAAAAAATTCATTTTCAAAAAAATAGTGTCGACTGGATCCGAGTCTCGGAGCTATAGCCAACGAAAGTTCAAGTTATTGCTTTTCTAAAAAGGTGCATAAGTTGGGGATTCTTTACTTAATTTCAAAAATATGGGTATCATATGTAAGATAATTCAATAAGGTATAAAATCGGCACATAAACATTTAGGAATTTGTTGCATAGTTTTCGAGATATAACAATTTTTGTAAAATTCTTACCCTTCTTTTTTTAAAAACCGTTATTTTTTTCCAAAAAATGTATTAACTATAACTTATAACTTTTTTAGCGCCACAAAAAAAGCTCAGCTCATTTACTTTAAAATTCAGTAACACCTGTAGCAAATTTTTTTTATATTAACCCATTTTTAACCGGAATCAAATTTATTAGTAATAAAAGTAATTTATAAAAGTTTTTCAAAACTACATATGAAAACTATTTATGGACAACTACAACAACTGGTTCGCTAGCCACAGTAACTCTACATAAAAATTAGCGAAGTAATATATTGTTTCTATCTAAATTCTGTTATTTTTTATGACAACTAATGCCGCTGTATCTAAAGTGATGATTTGTTGTTGTATTTGTATTGCTTTTGTTGTTGTTATCGTTTTTGTTATTGCTGTTGTTGTTGTTGTCCATAAATATATAATTTTCAAAAAAATTTATGAATTAATTTTTTTTAGCATTCCGGTAAAAATTGGGTTAGTATTAAGAAATTTGAACACATCATTACAATTGAACTGAGCTTTCTTGTGGTGCTAAAAAAAAATAATTCGTTTATAATATATTTTTGGGAAAAATAAAAAAAGGTCAGCATTTAACAATAATCGTCATATCTGGAAAACTATACAACAAATTTCTAATATTTTTGTGTCAATTTAATGCCTTTCCAAATTAGCATATGATATTCATATTTTGAAAATTTATACAGGGGTTCCCAACTTATAACCGATTTTTCTAAAATGGTTATATCACCGAAACTGGATCCGAGCTGAAAGTAGTATCACAGATGGCTTGGCAATGTTGAAACAAAAATTTAAATATTGATTTTGAGGAAAAAATTCTCCTGACCTAAAGTGTCTTTTAGCCTGCATTAACTCTAGTCATTTTTTTCTCATATTGCTACAAATCCACAGTAAAATTTTAAGCGAAAAAAAAGGTGGGGCTCTTGAGAAAATTAGCTTTATTTTTTTGTTATTTTTTCATAAAAAGCGCTATAACTTTGCCATTTTTAACCATGTTAAAAATTTTTCAAAGATTCTGACGGAGAATAAGAAGTTCTCGTAGTATCAAAAGATTAAAATTAATTATTTTTAATTGGATGGAAATGCCCTTTTTTTGAAAAAATTTTCAGCGGCATTTCAATTTTTGACACCAAAACTTAAAATGCGCGTAACTTCGTAAAAAATATTTTTCAATTAAATCGGAGGAGTACGTGCCCCCTCTGAAAAACAATATATTTTATCGGAAACCAATTCCGTAATATGAAATAATCCGACTGCATGGTTTGAAATAGATTTGGTCTAAAGATTTCATCTTAATGCATTAATGGCAACAAGCCAACAGACCAAATCTATTCACCGGAGCTCAACTGGTCCCTATTCAACTATTATCCATGCTTGCCTCGCATGTTGTTCATACCGTCAAATATTGTTCTAATTGACAATTTCCGATATGATATTTAGCTTTCTCTGCGAATTTTTCAAAAATTTCGAAAAATTTAAAAAGCTCTTCATGAAGAAATTAAAATTGCTTGCTCATTTTGTCGTTGGTTTCGATTTGTCATAGATACTGGGCAGTTATTTGCCTCTAAACAGCATCCAATTGATTTCATCCTTACTGAATTGTTTTGCTTCATCGTCAACCTCTATAAAGGTTGCATGAGAGTTAAAGTGGACTTAAACGTAACTAAAGGTCCTTTCAAAAAAATAGTTAAATTTCAAAAAATTGTTATGAAAGTCCCTTATGGTTTTACCTACATTTATTTGTCTGTGTGTTGGGCTTTGTGTGAGAAATTGTTTGAATTTTGCTGTGAATATATCGATTTTATGCAGCATTCTGTCTGCATAACTTGTATATGTTTTTTATGTTTGTTTGAGAGCGTACGTGACAAACAGCTTAAATGATTTATTGCCATTTTTTTCTTCTTTCGTTCATCTGGTGACCCCACTTGTTTCAATATATAGTGCAAACAGTGTTGCATTTGCTGCATTACAACCACACTTGTGTTTAACAAATATTTGCATTAGTTTATTATATGCTACATTTATTATTATTACATTTTGTCATTTATTGTTGCTTTTAGTTGTTACTGTTGATTCAATTTAAGTTCAATTTATTTACTTGTTTATTTATTCGCACAATTATAACAAAAAGTTAAATGACTAATAAATAACAATAAATGCTTATAGGATTTAATGAAAAACAAAAACAAAAAAGTATCAATGTTGATATACAACAGCATAAAGTCGCATAAAATAATAAATAACAAATAAAATGTGACTTTCATAATTGAAATTATTAAATTGAAATAAATTTGGAAGCGGTCAAACTTTAATTATAATGTTAAAAAAAAAAAAACAATGAAAGAACGCAAAGTTCGCGATTCTTTTAAGAAAAACTTTGGTATTTGATATTTTTACTAAATAATTGTTCAATTTTAATAACCATTTCGAAAGTTTAAATCAATCCAAGCCCTGAGGTGAAATCCGGAAGAAAATGGTGAATACATAAGCGGGAAACACTTGGTTTCACCATATGACGATGAGCATACATCATTTCGGAAGCACTGCAGTAATATTTGATTTCGTAACGCTTCTTGTTTCCGAACATTCCCTACTTTTCAAACACTGCCTATGTAATTTTTATCTTAAAGTCACACGAAGCGCAAAAAGTATGCATGAACTGAAGTTGGCATCAACAAATAGAAATTTTAGATATTGTTAAAAAGTTGATTTACGTAGTTTCATTATATTTTCAAAAAGGTTTCCTAAAAGAATTTAAAGAGATTTCTGGTTAGAAAATATTATTATTTTGCTGATTTAAAAGGAACTCAAAATTAAATACATAGCTTAAAAAGCCAGTCAAACATATAATTGATACTATATGATTGTTTTTGTTCTGAATGTCCACAACTTAACGACCAAAATTATCCGCATAAACAATTTAAAGCTAAGTTCAAAAAACATTTAATCTAAAAGTTGCTGAACGGCAACCTCTAAAACTTGCAAGGCCTATCCCAATATGCAATACAAATCAAGATAAGAATTGCGAATAATTTTGTCGTCATCTTAAAGAATAAGATAAGAACTCAGTTTAAGAAGTATAGTTCTTTTGATAAATAAATGATATAAAAGATTTCAAAGCAAGCAAAAGGTAGTCATTACCAAAAAAGTGCTTAGCGTTGAACCAAAATACCTTAAGGAAAACTCAAAAAATTTTTCGAACAAAATGTATTGTCAAAAATTATTCCAGCGACGGATTTCCTTAGTGTTGTTTCTAATAACAATTATAAAAGCTATAGACACCAATAAATACAATGATGCCGATGATGATGGACGCATTGTTGGCGGTGTTGAAACAGCTATAGTATATTTTCCCTATCAGGCATCGTTACAATTTGAGGGTGCTCATAATTGTGGTGCATCGATTTTAAATCAACGTTATCTCATAACAGCGGCACATTGTGTTACCGAATACAATCGTCCTGAGGTATATACCGTGCGTGTTGGTTCTACGGAACATGCACGCGGTGGAGTCTTGCACAGCGTGCGACGCATTACGCAACATGCAAACTTTAACGAGCCAACATCGCTGAATAATGATATTGCTTTGCTGGAATTGGAAAAACCCTTGACATATACGCGTTATGTACAACCTATAGCATTGGTAACACCTAAAGATAATGTTACTGCACCTGCCAGGCTTTATGTAAGCGGTTGGGGTTTTATGTCGAGTGAAGCTGCACATGTTGCAAAGCGTCTGCGCTATACGATCGTTTCATTGCAAAATCATCAAAATTGTACTTTGGCTTATCTAGGTGCTGGAACGATGACGCAAACAATGTTATGTGCCGGATCTGGTAAAGATGGTCGTGATAGCTGCCAAGGTGATTCTGGTGGACCATTGGTCAGCTCTGTTGATGGTTCATTTAAGTTATATGGTTTGGTATCTTGGGGTATTGGTTGTGCGCATCCTGATTATCCTGGTGTTTACACAAAAGTTGAGGCTTTTGGAAAGTGGGTGCAAAATACCATGGCGAAATTGTGATTTTATATAAACATTGTAAATATTATTTATACTTTTTTTTTTCATTGTAATAAAAATAACACTTTTGCAATAAAACGGTTTTTTATTTAACAATCCCAATGTGGACAACAATCTGGAAAAGTTTTACCAATATTTACTGGTACAAATTTACAATGTGGTGGCGAATAGGCATTTGGACAACTAAGTACAAAAGAAATATAAAAATAAATGTCTCAGTGAAATAGGCACGAAATATAAATATGTACATTCACTTACGCTTTAACTGTGTAGGCATCATAGCCTTGTCCATTACATTCCACAAGGCTGCATTTTCCTGGAACTGTTTGGGTGTCACCAATTTTTAGTTTCAAGCCATAAACTTCACAATCAGCTTTGTGTTTTTAGAAAAAACAATTATCTATGAAAAGATTAATTTTATGTAATTTAAACCTACCGCACGATGCAAGCTTTATATATAACAGCGTTGCCAATAGGTACACAATAGAACTGAGAGCTCTCATCTTCTATGAAATGATACGGTTGAAAGGTTGAATAGAACTAAATTTCTAAGTATTGAAACGAGATTATTACTTGAGAATGGGAATGTAACAACTGCTTGTTTGCTGATAAGCAGTAAACTTAAAAAATTTGATTTATTTTGATGCTTAACTCTTGAAAGTTTACGTCATCTAATATTTTTATGTTTCTACTTTTAATTTCAATAAGAGACAAACCTTTTGTTGTTGTTGTTATAGATACTTCTATAAAAGAATTATTGAGAACGTAGAAAATTAAATTTATTCTCCAAAGTTCCAGGAAAAACTATTACTGTGGTGGCTTTAGCCTTGCCTAAAATTATGTACCCTACATTCACTGCATTAACAGAAAAAGTTCGCACCAAATTTTTGATTATCTACATAAGGGGTTTTTTTCCGGTTTTGCGGGAGGGTGCGGTTGAAGTACCCTGATATATTGTGTAAGATCATTCAGTACTTTTGTATTTCACTGAATGCCGGTCTATATTGAATTTGGCAGCATTTACTTAAATAGTTCTTCCATGTCAAAATCCGCACACTATTACACTAATGCCGAAATAATTTTAAATTTTTAGTAAATAGAAATTCGTATTGGTAACCGATTTCACCCACATTCTATAATCAAAACAGTACCCAATATTGTTAAGCTACACCAGTTCGTTTTATCAATATTTACTTGATTTCCACAAAAAAACAGACGCACCTGGATAGATCGACTTAGAAGACGACGTTGTTATATAGTGTATTCACCCTATCATAAGCGTTCGATCCTCCCGGACTCTTTCTTTTTTACCAAGAAAATTTTTGCAACCGTCTATAATCGCGGAATAGAAAACTTAATTTCCAGTGAGTGCTTCCAAAATATTTCCAATCAGCCAATAATGCAACTGTGACTTAGCATATTTGACATTAGCTTATCTGTCAGTTGAACAAGTTTATAAGTGGATCTTTCGTTTTGTTAACGAGTACAGACATTTTCTTTGACTGCAAGCCAGGGAGTTAGAGAAAAATTTCGAGGGATGGAGGGATTCATGATGGGAGCGATACATTTCACTATTTGCTACGCATCCTTCTATGTGTTACAAACGGATGGGCGAATTGAGTACAACCTGCGTGTAGGGCATTAAAATGTCAGATGGTAAAGTCTTATTTTGAGCTTTGTTTTGTTTAGAAAAATCTACGATATTTTACACAATTGCTTGAATTTAACTAATTTGCAAAGACTATTTAGTTGCCATAAGGACACGTGCGATTGTTTACATCCTTGCTGCCTGGTTAACTTGTAAACTCCTCTAATTTGTTGTTAGATATGAAAACAAAAGTTGGCTTTAATAAAAAAATCTTTTGAAATGTACTTACTAATACGATGGCGATTAAGACGCTAAAAGATAATAAACGTTACGAGTATCATCTTTTGTTGAAATTCCTTAAAAATAAGCTAAATCAACCGTCTTTAATATCACCAAACTACTAAAATTTTCAAAAGTTCAGTTACTTTTACACAAGAATGATGCGCCCATAAATAACATCTAATCCTTGCAGCATAGAAACATCAACAAATGACCTTCGCAGCAACACAAAACCAAAGTCATTGTTTGGCATGAAAAAAAGTAGCACTTTTTTGCATACACTTTTTTTTTTTAGGACCAATGTATTTTGTAGATAATATATAGAAGAAGTTAACAAATTTGAGATCATTTATTTGAAATACCACGTAAAAGCAGAAAATATTGACCCACCATAACAAAAAAAGGTTGTAAGTAGTCGTGGTTTTGTATTAGACTGAAGCAAAGGATATGGTTGATAAAGGATGGTACTTTTTTTTGCGCAACAAAAGTAGTATATTAAATAGTAAAGAAATAGCAAGTAAATAAGATTATGTATCTGTTGCTAAAAACATGCGATATATCCTTTTTTCCTTAGCTATTAACATAACAAGGTCACTTTAACACAAGCAGATGCAACAAACTTACAGCGTTTTAGACAAGTTACGTAAAAAGACTTAAAGCTACAGCTGCCAATAACACTGAGTGACAGAATATTTAAATTTATTTTAGTTTTAATTTCTTTTTAATAGGATTTTTATTTATTTATTGCTTTGATCTCTTTTGTATTGTCTTTGTGAAATTTTCATATTAGTCCATAGATGGGCAAAGTAGGAAAAATGAAATAATTTTAGCTCTTTACAGCAAACACGTCGTTGTTCTTAAGAAAAATAACCACATGCACTACGTACATTTTTATCGTTTGTTTGTTTATCGTTGTGTTTTTTTTTTATACGCGCTATGAACGTGATTTTTATTATTGTTATAAATCGAAGCTAACGAGAACAAGGAAACAACAATGCGCACATTGAGGACAGCTTCTCTCGTTTCATTTGATCTGTGCAGTTTTATTTCTAAACTCATGTTGTTCTTGCTAAAGATGACTGAAAGGGAGGAATCTCGGGGATAAGGAACCATATTAATTTCTACACGGAACCAAGTTCGTTATGGCACTTACTCTAAGGAACATTGATAGGAATTGCATAGCTGATGAACTTGCTAGGCAGAGGACTACTGCACAAGTTCCTCAAGATAAGAAAGGTGTTGGCATGCCACTTGCTACCTGCAAGTTACTGCTTAAAGAAGACATGATAAAAAAGGCTAACATAAGATGGACCCAAGGGTCAACTTGCAATATAACAAGGCAAATCTGAAATGAAACGCTAAGCGATCTCTAGAACTGATATCCCGCACTGGACATAGTGTCTCGTCAGTTGTTCCAGTCATAACTGGCCACTGGCTTATTGGCAGACATGCGAAGAGATTAGGTATTCGGTCTTTTGACTTCTGTAGAAGATGTGGACGAGGAGGAAAACATTAAACATTTTCTTTGCTCCTGCCCTGCACTTGCTAGAAAACGCCACAAAACACTTGGTTCGTTTTTGTTTGATGACCTGGATGACCTTAGACATGTTAGCATAGGTCAGCTATTCAGTTTCATTACGAAATATGGTTGGTTCAATGAGAGGGTATAATCCAGTACCCTGTGGTATCACAATGGACCGATATTTGACATAAGAGAGTCGGTTCGTGACTGACTGCCACTCTTACCTAAACTAACCTAAATTTGTTCTTGCTTGATTCTTCGAATTGGCTTTTGGTATATTGCATAATTTTTTTTTTCGCTATCGGGATCAAATTTATGCTGGTGTTGTTTTCTGTTGTTGTTAGTAGCTCCTGCTTCCGAAATTTCGCCCATTTATGCATTACATACAGCATACAGTATTCTCAGTCAAATGGTAAGCGAACAAAAGGAAAACTTAAAAAAAAAAATGATGCTGGGATTTGGTTTTCATAGGGATTGGTCAAAAAGTAGCGTCGAATGTCAAATGAATGACAATTCCTTGCCCAATATTGATTTTTCACTGCTTAAAAACTATTCACCTTAAAATCTGTTTTTGACTCATTTAAATACAGGCCAATTGGAAAGTTCGTCTTCTCCAAATGACATTTCCTCCAATAGACTATTTTAAAAATCAGTATTGAAATCAACACCAACATCACGTATTTATTTGCTGTCTAGTGTATAAAGTGGCAACAGAAACACTATCAGCAAAGAGCACAAATCTAAAAAAACCTCTTTAAAGTATCAGTTTTTCCTCCAAAAATGTAAAGATTTTCTTAAACACACACACACACACACTTTTGGAAGAAAATCTATTTAACAGCTTTTTGGTCTAAGCAAAATAGTATCCCTTTGCAAATAGTAAAATGATTACCTTAGGCTGTTTAAAAAAAAAACAAAAAAACAAAAACAATCTCCTCAGTAGAGCTTCATCCTTCCGGTATATTCATGCGTCTCAGAGTAAGAAATATTGCACTTTACCCGATTTGTTCGCAACTGTGATTCATAATAAAATTCTACACCTAGCGGCATCGGACTTATTATACACACTACGGCGGTTTAAAATTAATTTAAATAAGAAGCTCGTAAACAATTATTTTTTTTTTCTTTATATAATATACATAAATATATTATATTTTCGGAACATACATAAATCAATAATTGTGATCGGTCTTTTTTTGAAATGCGCTCTCAAAATTATTGCTTTCTTCTTATAATGGTTTTGTTTATACCTGACAGCACTGGAAACCTATTTGACAACTTAATACTACTTCTCTTTCACTTAAAGTATGCAATTGAATATTTTCCTTTCTAATGCTTCTTTTTATTGCTCTTTTATCTTTCTTCTTTATTATACGCCGATTTTCTGATACTGAAAACTATTTTATATACATATTAGAAAGACTATTTCAATTGATATATATTTACAAAATAAGAAAAAAATATATAAATTTTGCACACAAGCTTTCTATTTACAATTATTCTTTAGCGCCGTGAATTGTCTACGAATAACTAACGTTTGGCCTTAAAATACCCAACAATTTTTACTATTTAGTTCACTCAACCCTATAAAAGTGAAATGTTACGTTGGCAGCACTGTCCGTAAAATGTTTTTCTCTGTATTTTGCATAAGAAATGCTATAGCACGACATCCACAACAACAACAACATGAGGAAAAACAACAACAAACATGATTTATGGAAATTTAGGTCGCAAAGCTACACCACAGGTGTCATATCCTGGGAATTTCCACACTTATACACACGTATGAGAGTAGCATGCATGGCAAGCAGCAATAGCAACAACAACTACAACACGAAGAAGTTCATACAACAACATTTATAGGCAAAAAATAAGGTATTGCATACCAATTGGAATTATGTCATTGATGACTAAAATTTCCAAGATCTTCAAGTACTAAACTGAAGAACTTTTTTTAATTTTTCTACTGGGAAGCATAAAAGATATATACTTTAGAGTGTTTTAGTCTATTTTGCATGTTAAAAAGCAGCTACTTTTTATCCTTATTTCTTTTATTTTTACTACTACAATTTTCACTGCTGCTTCTTGATTCTTTTTTTGTTCAGTCCCAACTCACTCTCTCTCTGTGACTTTAGCACCTTTTGCTGTTACATTTTATATCGTGTTAACCAGCGCCACCTGACTGCGGGTAGTATAGATTTAAATAAATTACAACAAATTATGTCCCCAGGATGTATGCGAAATTTGACCTTTTTTATGTGCACACGAGTAACAATGGATAGTAACTATAGCAATTTTTTTAGATGTTTTAGATATAGTGTGTATATGGTAGAAAATAATATACAAAACAACAGTGAAAAAAGTGGTCAGGGTTTTTAAATTTTGTAAAGGATTCGATACAATTTTAAAGCACTTATATTAAATTCAAGCAAATCTTGGCATTAGATAAGATATTTAGTAGTTATTGTGGTGGCAATGAGCTTTTGAGAGTTTATATCCTTTTAACATTCCTTTAAAAAATAATCTTTTGTGAAACACATTTTGTTTTTAAACTAATACAATATGAATCTTGCTAACTTTTTGAACAAAATTGAATTTTGTTGTCAATTTCTTATAAATAATTGGTAAAAATTTCATCCCAGAAGAGGCTTGATAAATACTATAAAGACGCTGCACATCAGTTTCAATGGCTAAGAAATGGTTTACTGAGTTCCGTTGGGGTCGTACCAGCACAAGTGACGCCGAACGCTCAGGTCGCCTGAAAGAGGTCATCACGCCAGAAATTTTCGATAAAATCCATGTCGTTGGACGATCGGAGAATCAAAATACGTGAGGTGCCTGAGGCTGTAGATAGCAGAGCTGTGAAAGAGTGCATTCATTTTTAGTTGAAATCCATTGAAGTCACTGCCAAAAATGCAGCATTCAGAATGTAGCTGTTTAAAAATGAAGTCTCCAGTAGACTTCAATGCCATAAGTTTGCAGCTTTTTCTATCATTAAAGAATGCAATTACAGTCAACCCGCTGTAATCCGGCCCCTGGATTACCCGCCACCCCTTGTAATCCGACATGCCAATTGCATATTGTTAGTACCGATTTTATTTCACCATTTTCATGATTTGTCGGATTTCAACGTACTGCTTTTTAAAAAAATTCCGGACTACAAGGGGACGGTGGCAGCACGCTATAGTCCGACAAATTAAATAATCCAACACCACCTTGCAAAATGTTTGTCGGACTACTGCAGGTCGACTGTATTCTGGTGACGTCGCATTTTTGATTGGAAGAATTGTGATCTTCAGTGACTTCAAATGACTTCAACGTCTTCAAGTGATTTCAGCGAATTCAAACTGATTTGAGGTGACTTGGTGATACCAAGGAATAATTAAAAAAGTGCCTCTCTTCAGATGAATGTGCACCAAAGGATGCCATGGTGTCTCTGTCGGCCAACAAGGTCATGGAAACAGTTTTTTGGGATGCACGCGGTGTCATTCACATTGATCACCGTGAAATGTATAAGAAGATCACCGAAAAATATGTATTATACAGAGCTTTTGGATAGTTTCGATATTAATTTGAAGCAGAAACGAGCGCATTTGGAGGACAAAAGAGTGCTGTTCCATCAAGACAATGCACGGGTGCACACGTGCGGAGTCATCTTGGTAAATATTCATAAATTAGGCTACGAACTGCTACCCCATCCAGCATATTCTCCAGATTTAGTCCCCTGCGACTTTTTCCTATTTCGAAACCTGAAGAAATGGTTGGGCGGTAAGTGATTTGGATGGTATGAAGAGGTCATAACCTATTATTTGGAATGAATAAAAAATGAGAAAACCGCTAGACTTAATGTTTCGTTCTAAAAAGAGACTACGTTGAGAAATAAAACGTTTATTTACCGAAAAAAATATTT
The DNA here is from genome assembly GCA_949775025.1 of Tricholauxania praeusta. Classification (NCBI taxonomy): domain Eukaryota; kingdom Metazoa; phylum Arthropoda; class Insecta; order Diptera; family Lauxaniidae; genus Tricholauxania; species Tricholauxania praeusta. The sequence continues at coordinate 116,628,690 of OX459031.1, read as the reverse complement.
TTTTTTTTTGAAAAGACACTGACTTATCAAACTAATCTAGTACATTGAACTTTAAAGATGCCAAAGATGGAAGGTTATTGCTTAAAACTTTAGGACGGAGTGCAAATTTATAAGCTTGCAGTCATTGTGAACAGGGCTCTATCAAACTTTTGTAAACGACTCTAAGCGTTACAGCTTGTGGGCATAAAATTCATGTTCTTAGTAGCCGTATCATTTTTTGAATTGTGTCTTCGCTTTTCAATGGCTTTTTGCTCCATTCGTCTACACGAAAAAAACTATAACTCACATAATTAGCTCGTGCTGTGATGTTTTGCGTTGAATTGTGGTATTAAGTATAGCAATTTCTAGCACTAAAGCTAAGCATCAATATTTCCAAAATTTCTAATATGCTTCTCTTTGCACCAGACTACATTCCAGCTTGTCTCACTAAAACAATAGTTTCAATGAAATGCTGTAGCCGCGACATTTTCCCACATATATTGCTTTACAAAAATTATTCAATTTAAATAGTCTTTTGCCTTCGATTAAACAGGATAATATGCAGAATATTTACTAGTTGAGTTTGCTACTTTCAACGCGATAAGAATCTGGCCATAAATTTTCTCCAAAGTAATTTTCAAGCATGTATATTAAAAGCAACAAGTTCTCAACTTTAAAACAAAATTATTCAGCTTTTTCATTGCCATTAAATTTTCTCATAAAATATTCAATATATTCAATTAAAGTAATTTTATTAAATAAATTTTCTTAATTGAGTATAAACTTCAACTTCATGATAAAATATTTTGCATTGCAAGTGAAATAGAAAAATGTGTAAATATTTAATGCAAACTACACTCAATTGCTTTGCACTTACTCAATACTGCTCCCCATTTTTTTCTTTACTATGTCTCTTGTATTGTCATTCTCATTTATCTTAATTCAGGACTAAGACTCTCAGACAAATCGCCATGTTCAATAAATATTTCCAAAGCGATTTTCTAAATAACAACAAACTGTAGTAGAAACAAACGACAGAATGACATGAAAAGTGATGTTAAAAATCGAAAATGCATAAAACAGAAGATAGTGTGGCATAAAGCTATAATGACAGATATTTTATGTTTTCTTTTTGATCTGGAATGTAGACTACTTTTTTAAATATTGCAGAAATATCATCATTCGAATAAATAAAAATTACAAATTTATTTATAATTGAATTTACAAATTTTAATTTAACCCTTAAATGCATGGGGTCAGCCCACAATATGGAGACCAAGCTCCTTTTATGTAAAATCAGACGCTGAATACGAAATGGGCATTCATTTTCCTGCGAAATGCACCGTTTTCCCGGAAAAGCTCAAAAAGTGTGATTTGTGCAGTGTACCAAATATGGTACATGATGCATTGAAATGAAAAACTCTTTTTTACTAACCTTTTTTTTATAAGAAATTAATGAAAAATGAAGAATAATAATGAAATATGGAAATATATAATGGAAATTATCAATATTTAATTCAATGATGAGGGTCACTTTTAAAATTATTTGTAAACGCAACGTTCCACCACTTTGACAGCTTACTGGGAACTGAAAGTGGACATTGGGGAGCTGAAGTTGTTTGGGTAGACTTGGCTATGATTTTAGGCACGTACCATATATGGTACGCTATGCAGTTATGGATTAAAGGACTAGCGTTTAAGTTCCGAACATTTACATAGGGATGCTAAATTATTAGCCTGGGCTTACGATCCTGTGGCTGCAAGAACATCAATAGTAAAAAGATTATGATCTGAAATAAAAATGGCTACTGATGCATTGAGCGTAAAATATATTTTGAAAACTTTTTTACAACTGATCTGACTTCGACCATAACCAACCTTTTGTTTTAATCAACATTTTTTTTTTTTAAATTCAACTTTTTACGTAAGAAGTACAATGAAGCTGGCAGTTAGTCTTCAGTTCAATAAAACTATGTCCTGCAACAGGTGCATAAAGGCACAATATTATAAAAAAAAAAAAATGGCGGGTTGCACTCCGGGAGTGCCGACAGAAGTGAAAACAAGTCGTTTAATGGCAAGCTAGTGTGTTAGTTGGTATGTGTGCGTTTTCTTTTTATATGACAATGCAATGAAGACAAAAACGGAATATGTATTCAAATTTTACTCTCGCTCTCATTCTCAATTTGTCAACGCAACAACGCGGAATTTGAAAGAAACAAACATGTAAGCATAACAATCGTTGAATGAGAATGGAATGTGTCAGATAGTGTGTCTGCTTTGCTTTTTGTCTTCCACTTGGAATATTTATTTAAAATAAGCAATAGAACATTCAAATTTTACTATCGCATTCATGACGGGGAATCCCGATGACGGTCGGTGTCGCGAGTTTATACTTTTTTCCTCAGCCGCACAACGTGCCATAAGAAGTTTTCACTTCAAAATACACATTAATAAAAGTATCATGTAAGCTTAAAGAAAAACTCACAAGGAACATAAGGAAAAACCTAAAACTGCTACGAATTGAACTAATACTCTGTGAATATCAAAGAACAGATGCATGACTAAAAGGGTTGCATTAGAGCAACCGATTTTACACTGAAAATCCTGCACACTAATGGGGAGCAACATTGAGTGAATAATCGTTGCATTTGTGCATTTGATGACATCAAGGACATACGATAATAGACTCATTTACCAACCAATACATGGAAGTGGAGAATGGGTGCACAATTACATGCAACACAGACACAATCATATACTTTCACACACAGTGTTCGTTGCTGGAGGCAAAGAAATTAACTAAAACAATTTCTGGTCAATTTTTACAGTAAAAATTCCAAGAGAATAAAATGTTGAGAAAAGTAGAATCAAAAGAAATTACACAGAAAATCGATGCAGCTAATTGCAATTCATTAGTACCATTCTGATTTTTTTTTTCTTAAAAAAAAAACCTAGACAAGTACAAGAGGATAACGATGTGCGCTTCTTACTGTAATTGTAACTGTTGGCAGCGTTCATTTAATAAACTGAAACTGATAGAACTTGGTACATCATTTATGGTGGGGTTTTTTCTGTTATTATAGTTGTTGCTTTTGTTGTAAGTAGCTCCTGCTTCCAAAGTTTTGCCCACCTATGGTTTAAAGTAAACATCACATTCCAACCATTTTATTTGACCCACAGTAAGTCGAATTTTAAAAATTCTGTGCAAAGTGACCACCTTAACTTAAAACGCCACTCGATGGCGTTAAATGAGTATGGAATGAAGCAAAGAAAAATTGAAAGAAACGTCTACAAGAGAAAGAAAAAAAAGCAAATGTACATACATAATGAAGCAAAACTACCGAGTCAATGTAGTTAATTGAAAGGAAAATGTTCAATTTTTTTTGCTTCTTTCAACATTTGCCCTTACACTATGTATATATAAATTTTTTGCCACACTTCTTTCTGCTGTTCTATTTTCATTTTTAAATTGGAAAAAAATCTGTAGTTAACTGCTTTGATTATACCGATGAAGTGGTGGATGTGAAAGTGTTGGGGGCACAATCGGTATTGATTATGCCGTGATTAATTGATGTACTGTCTTTAATTGCTATTGTGCTTTGTACTGCAACATGCATTTTAAATGTCATTACTTTTTTTTCTTTTTACTATTGGCCTGTACTTTGTATTGTCCTCTGGCAAAAACTAGTTAACAAGGTTTAGTTAACAAATCGTTGGTTGAGCTACATACGGTTGTCAATTGATTTGTCTTTATGACTTTCTTTACAAAAAATGAATGAGAAGTAAAAAATTTTGAAAATTTTGATTTTAATACATGCAATTCGTATATATACCTCTGTCCATATCTGTACCTCTGTCTATGACATTCTGTGAACTTTGCTTTTGTTTACTGCTAACAGTCTTACACATAACTAAGGCCACGCGTGAAGACCCCTTATAAATTAGGCAAATTATTAATATACATTCGCTGTGAGTGTATAAATATTTTAACACTTTCAATATTCGTTGTTGTATCCTTGAAAAATCTAGCTAAAAGAGTTGCACGTTTAGTAGGAAGTCTAGTGATTTTTTGCGGAGTGTAAAATATTGTAGAGTACTTGTACTTCACTCAACATCCAATTTTACAATACCAATGATGCGGCTTAAACTGAACGAAAAAATGTGTTTCAGTACTGCAATATTTTTAGTTTATGTAAATTTTTTACTTTTTTTGGTACACTGTAAATTGACAAAGCAAAAGTGTTTTTAAAATTGTCTAAAATTTTGAACTTTATAACAGCACTGTGAGTGTATTTATATGAATCTTTGCATGTATTTCATGGTAAACATAATCTGTGTTTAAGCTTACAATAATACTCTTAAAAGCGGTATTCACGATCTATAGCATTTAGTTTTGTATTGTGTACTCTTGATAAATTTGATATTTTTGGCAAATTTGATATCTTAAAAAAACAAAACAATTGCATTTTTTAAATACTCTAAATATCAAAAATACAATGATAAAACCCTATTGTAACTTTTGCATAATACTTGTACATTTGTTGAGTAAAGTTGTCATAGCAACAAAAAACAAACAAAAAAAAAATAATTATTAAACAAAAAGAACGCTCACAATGTGTAACAAAAATTGTAAACATTTGCATAAAATACTAAAAATACCACAGATCGTGAATACCGATAATATTAGTTATTCAATTTTTTTTTTTTTGTATCAAGTATTCGTAAATGATATTTAATTATTTAAATTTCATTAAAATTTATGTTTTTGCCTTTTCATGAAATCAATTTGCGCAGTGTCGTTGTCTATTTTATAATACATCATACAAACTTTTATTTATTCATTTGTGTGATTTTTGTCGTTATATTGAAATGTAAAATAAACGAAAAAAATTTGTTGAAAAGCACTGGGAAATTGTATTTTTTTTTAAATAAAATATACACAAAAAAACGAAACAAATCATTGCAGAAAATTAAAATGCATTTCATTGTTGTTGATTTATGCAAATATTTTGTTGAAATACAATCAAACGATACGGATGAGATCAACACATATGAATTTGCGTATAATAATTGTCAATATATTCATGTGATTTTGTTTGAAATTTAAATAAATGTGGCATTTAATTTTTTTTTAACACTTGAAAAAAATTAATTTAAAAAATAAAATTATTAGAGCATTAAATGCAGATTTTTCATATAATTTTATGTATTGTACATGTGTTTGAATTAAGCTTAAAATTTAAATATTCTTAATTAAGTAAAAAAAAATCGTAATTGCTTAACTTACGTCTCTGGATTTTCTGCACAGGTCTGTTTTATCAGTTGTATTTACTATTTGGTAGGTAGTTCAACAGTCGTTTAAAAGCGTTAAAGGTCCATTATGTTACCCAAAATTGTGGGTAAGACCTTTGTCATAATTTTTCCTAGACTAATAGAAACAGCTCGAACTCAAATGTATCCAAAAAGTATCTCTAATATTAGTTGATCAGTCCACAATCAAAACGTAATATATTCACTAGTTATGATTTCGTAAAAAAACGTTAAAACGTTCTTAATGTAATTTATATAGTTAACTTAATATCTTATAGAAAAATTATTGCAATATTACTTTTAATATATTGACAAATCACGTTTTGATTTGGAGCCTATGACAAATTACGTTTTGGTGGATTCAAAAATTTGAATTGCTTGAAAATGACTACCTTGCTGTAGTCGGCTTAAAGTATTAAGTACATCACTTTGATGAGCTTACCATTATTGTAAATATTTTACTATTGATGAACCTAATAATTCATGATTATAGTATACTAAAGACTTTTAGTTAGTTCAAAATGTTTCGTAAAGTACATTTGTAATGGTGTCTTACAGACTTTCAGGAAGTTCAAAAAGTTTCGCAAAGTAATTTGATGCTATACTGTTCATATGGTTCTACTTATGAATTTGCTAGATCAAGAATATTGTGTCATGATGAAATTAGAATTTACATGCCATAAGTCTTGATGGTTTGCTGGTGCAGTTCAATCGTGACTAGAAGCCTTATAGTCGTAGTTGAATAACGATCTCTTGACTTACATTACTTTGATTTCTGGGAAGCCATTATCAAATCAAGCTGTAGTTTTATATTCAATATGGCGGATGCCTTAAGACTTTAAGTCACCCTTTTTATTACAACCCCCTACATAAATTCAAATATAGCGGATGTCTCAAAATGGTGGCTTTCATCATCTTTCACAATCTTCTTGACATAGGACTTAATGGAACTTCTTAATTTTTTTGAGCTAGTCAACCTTTTTCAAGTTTTTCAACCTTTTTGAACTTGTTTCAACCTTCGTCAATTTAATCCAACCTTTTTGAACGTACTTCAAGGTATTATTTTTTTTTTTTGATTTTGTTCAATTTTTTCGAATTTCAAACCACATTCTTTCAAAACTTGTTATCGATTGTTTTGACTTTTTCGACTATCTTATTATTTTTATTATTAAATTTACTAAAAAAAAAATTGGTAATTTTTAGAAATAGTTCAAATGTACTAAAAATACGTCAAATGTACTGAATGTACTAAAAACTTGACGAATGACGACGATTTTTCACGACGCAAATGTACTGAAAAAAGTATCAAAAATGCCATTACTGGTCACAACAAAATGGCAGCACTTGTCCTTAGTTGCGCTTATTTTGACTGCGTTCACGGTTCACTTTTGTCATAGTGTAAAATTAAAAAAAAGATTTGTGCAATGAAAATGCAAAAAAATTAACATTTTCCAATGGAAAGTGCAAGTGTAAGGTTTACTTTCTCGCATGCGTAAGAAAAAAATAATGAAATGGTGCAAACATATTAAGGGTATTCCTCTAAACGCGAAAACTCGAAAAGCGCGAAAACTCTAAAGTTTTCGAACTTGCTTTCGGGAACACCCCTATCAATGCAAACGCGTAAATGATTGAGCAATGGCAATTTCACAGTTCGATCAGTGCTGCCGTGCTGCAGTGTTTTAGTCAAAACGTCCACTATTTCAGTTATGGCTGATTTTGTTGAAAAATAATTAAATTTTTCATCAAATTCTTTGTCAAATAAAATAGATTCCTTAAAATGCTGCAAAATAGTGAAGAAAATAAATTGATTCAATTTATTGAAGAAAAAACTATAAACAATTTACTCATGCCGTTTCGACAAACGTCAACACTGATTCACTTTATGACTTTTCGAGGCTACTTGCTCAACTAATTTGCCTCGAAAGTTTTCGAGAGTTGAGCAAACTTGTCTTCATACAAATTATTTTCGAGGCTCGAAAATGTGCTCAGTTTTCGCAGTTTACGCAGGTAAACGAGGCTTTTTCGCGTTTTCAGGAATACCCTTATTAATTGTTTTAAAAAAATAGTGAAAATTAATAATTTCTGTGAGCTGCGAAACAGAGCAGCTATGTGTGTATGTAAGTGTGTTGTAGTGCGAGAGAGAAACATGAGACCGGCATTTGTGGTGAGTAGCGTTGAAAGCTAAGCTTGGAGAAATGTAAACAAAAGAAAAATGTTGCCTTGTTGACTTCTAATTAATGGTAGAAGGGGCCAAAGCATTTTATTGTTCAGTTGGGAATTTCGCTACAAATAGTAGTAAAAAATAAACAATAAAAGCCAGTACATGTTAATAGTTTTTTTTGAAAATGGTTTTTAAGAATTTTCGCTATTATTTTTGCTATCTTTATATTAAGAAAACATTTCTCTCTCAGAAAGTTTTGCCAAATTTTGACAATTGAACTCGAAAATATTAACGTAAAAGTCTCAGATAGAATTTTTCAATATCTAACTTCTAAAATGGTATTAAACTTTTAATGAAAAGCTTACTCCATGCAAGTTTGGAGAGCATTTTAGTTTTCAGTATGCTAAGTGTAAAAGTCGATGAACTAAGCAAGAACTAATAAGTAAGTTATAATAAGTAATTTGGTTTTCGAAATATTTAATTTTATACATAAAACACTGCTTGTCACTTAGTTCAAAAAGCAAAAACACCAGATTTGATATCTCTTATTCAATAATAAATGTTTGTTGCATCGAGTGCTACAAGAATCAATTTTTGAAACTTGGCCTCGTTGAAATTAAAATTTTGCAGTCCAGTTTATCGTATAGAAAAATAGATATGAAAATGTAATGGATCAGTGATGGCATTTTCGGTACTTTTTTCAGTACATTCCACTAATTTTTAGTTACATTAGGTTAAATGGACTTATTTTCAATACACTTGGCACATTTTCGGTACATTTGAGCTATGTATGTATAACTAATAACTTTTAGTAAATTTTAGAAAACTCTTGTAAATTTTTTAAAATGTTTGTTAGTTTTAGAAAACTTTTACAAATTTGGGTGAAATATGAGTAAAAATATCGAATAAGCTTTTCTTTTTTTTCGAATGACCTCATTTTTTTTACATTACAAAAAAAAGTACATTCGCCCTCTAAAAAGTACATTCCAAGTTTCGATTCAGTACACTTCCACAAAACCCAAATGACAGCTCTGATATTAACTGCCGTATTATGTAAGGCGAAACAAGTGAGTGACTGAAAGTGACACATCCACCACAGCCGTTTGAAACTTACAATTAAAGACTTGCTCCCCTTACGTAATACGGGGGTTAATTTTTTGAAATTCTCTAATTCTTCACCATTTTTTGGTTAACATCATTAAGTACACTCGTCACGCCGTAAGTGCTTGTGCATTCCTGCTTATTTGTTAATAATTAAAAATAGAATGCTTTGTATTTTCAAGATTATATTTTTATATCAGGTAGATTGTTTTGTGCAAGTTAACATAGTTTTAATGAGAATTCAAGAAATCATTGACCAAACGTTTGGTTCAAAAATGGGTTTAATTTTCTGGGATTAAACAGTAAATTTTATTTTCTTTATTTATCCTATATTAAAGCTATATATGTACGTCTTTTTAAGGGCATACTTGTGCAATATTAGTGAGAGTCGTTTTACACAACATTTGATAGCTGCATTTATACCAAGTCTGAGATTGATTTTAATGAATGGGATTGAAACAACACAATCCGCGCTAGACATTAAATAGTATCTATAGCTTCGAGTTGAGTTTTTTAATTCCTCTGAAACATTCAGTAAAAAAAGAAATTGAGTCAGGAAACTATTTGATACAAAAAAGAAAAAAATACCATTACGTCATTTATCATAAATGCCATTTTTTTGCTATAAATAAAAAAAAATTGGAACAAAAATACCAACACTTTATAGAATGTTAATATAACGTGCGGCTGTGTTCTGCCGCAAAAATCAGAAATATTTAAAAAACAAAATCGCGTAAAAAACTCTCAAAATATTAATTTTACCAATTTTGCCAATGCAGAAGGCAATTCATTTGAAAACAATGCCATAGCAAAAAAATTAAAATCAAAACAAAAACAAATGAAATATCAGGCGCTCGCCACACGTACGCGAGCATAATGTGCGCCAATTAAATCATCAGAAATATTTATAAAAATATCACAAACAATCAAGAAAAAAATAAATAAAAATAACATAAAATATTAGTGGTAAAAATTTCATATATTTTGTACATGCAATAACAAAAAGCTTCCTGTGGCGTATGTGCTATTCATTGATGGAAGCTGCCGCATCATTGTTTATTATTGTTGACGCACAGTGTAACATGGGAAGAGGAAAATTGAACAAATTTTGTTGCTAATGGTAAAATGTAGATGTATACATAGGTATATGTATATATGTATGTATGTATCCCAAAAGTATTCTCCGCTAATGAAGTAAAGTTGCTCAAAACTTCGCCAAAGTTTTTATGTCATAGCTCGAGAAAACATTTGGTTGTCAAAAAAATTTGTCGAGAAATTTTGTTGAAAAAAAAAAAAAAAATAAGTAAAATATTTTTTGGAAAATCATAATGAATATGTATTATTTACTTTTCGCCTTTTTCTTTCAGTTCTTTATACTTGTTTCCCTTTTTTTTGCATTTTTCCTTCATCAAACCCTTAACAACATCCCTAGAGCTTAATGCATTTGCTTACTTATTTTGTAATATATTCCTTTCACTGTTGTGCCATGCTATCGCGCAAAGGATATGGGCCATTTTCACTCTTTATTTTTTTAATTGTTGATTGTTTGTGTCACGTCAAATGAAATGTAATGAAATGAAAAAATTCAAAAATATGAAGCATAATAAATTTAAGATTTAAAAAAAAACCTTTTGAATACAAAAGGGATTTTTAAAATTATTTCTCTTGATTTAAAAAAAAATGTTTGCACAAAAAATTACAGCAAATGCATTTCTTGTTTATTTATTTATTTGCTGATTTATTTTTTAATTTTGTGGTCATGCGTTGGCGGCTAGGGATTTTTGTAAATTAAGATTTTTCTTTCTTTTTTGGAAGTAAAAGTTGCATTGCCTTTTACTGACATCAATACGACTCATTTATCTTTCGCACACAGTTACTTACGCTCATACAAAGCGTAATGCACTTAAGTGCACATACTCGCACACTTGTGCCTTTTAGACTTGACGCACCCGATGGGAAAATGCAGGAGCGAAACAAATTGGAGCTACAATGGAGCATACGAAATTCATAGTAAAAGGGAATATTAATATCAAGACGATAGTCAAAAAAATTCCTTAACCCTTATGCCAATTTTATGCATTAAAATGAACCTCAGCTGTATTCGAACCTGTGCTCGATCACTTTCACTGTTACCAACTTACCCTTAGCTTTGAGTATTTTTGCGCTGACAGAAAGTGAAGGTGAATGCATAGAGCCAAGAAATTCATCGAAAAAGTTTATGGGGATGGATCAGAAATAGAGCAATTCGTAAATACGTAAAAAGCAGTATTCATTATGAAGCAATATTCCCGTTGGGTATATACCATTACCCACTCAACTGGCCGCTATATTTGCTGTAGGGTTGCTTTTTTGAAGCGTTTTTTTTTTGTCGCAAAAAAATTAAATCGCCAATGACAAGCAAAATACGACAAAATAAGAACAACTACAATACAGCTACAGCAATGAATTTATGCACGCAGAAATTGGATTCGTATTGTCAACAATTGGAAATGGCCGAAAGCAGCAAATAGCGGCGGAAGCAGCGGCTGCAATTTACAGAAATGAAGAAAAGTTAGTGGAGTTTTATAAAATAATGCAACAGTGCTTGGACGATCTAACTAGCCCTTATAATAGTGTGGGGAAAATTAAGCATATTTTTAAAAAGCTTTATAAAGAACTTCGTCCAGGATCGATGAGACTCCTTTACCCACTCCTCCTGCTCCTCCCGTTGCATACTTCGCTTCGCTCTTTGGCTCTGGCGCTTTTTTTTCAGAGAATTTTGTTTTCTTCTTTGACAACTTAACTCTACTTTGCTTTAACAACTAAAAGTATGCAATAGATTTTGAACTCTATTCTTATATTCGATTTGTTTATTCTTGACTTGAACCACTTTCACGGTTGCATTTAATTTGACAACTTAATTCTACCTTTTTTTTTTAATAACTAAAAGTATGTTATGGAATTCTTGTTTTCTTTTCATATGTATATGTTTTGTTTTGTTCTTTTATTTTACTTCTTTCAGTATGCGACATTTTCTGACACGGAAAACTATTTTATATAATAGAAAGAAAAAAGAAAATTCTTTGAAGCTTGAAAGATCTAACTGAACCTAAAAAAAAGTTGTTTATTTGTTTGTTTTTGCACAAACGTGTTAAGAACCATAGCAAATATTAAACATAGCACTGTCACAATTCATCTTATGCGAATTGCTGCTTTGCTTTAGCACGCCAAAAAAGCTTGCGATGCAAAAAAGACTTATTAGGAACATAAATGCGTAAGAGAGTATTTTTGCCAGTGTTCTCTTTTGCTTTTCGTGTTCTCTGAAAATTGACGATTAAGACTTACCATTCACAATTCTTGCAAATGTACTTAAGCTTAGTAACTTTTTCATTCGGTGTACAAGTGCCAGCTACGACCGCAGCAAAACAGCAATAGCAGTAACAGCAAATAAATCGCAGTTGCTGTCGCTTTTACTGGCAGCACACATGTTGTGCCCAAAGCATTTAAAGCGTTAAGAAGAAGTGAAACCACATGTGGCCAATTGTGGATACTCCAGAGTGCAAATGACAAAATCAAACCAAAAGAAAAAAAAAAATAAAAAAAATGCATTGTTTTTAAAATTGCTTTGATTTGGGTGAAAATGCATCTAATAAATATCTTTAAGCTGCTTACTCTACTCGCAAATGTTTATCCATTTCATTTTTGTTAAACCAAAACCAAACTCCAATTAATAGCAGCGATTTTATCATATCGTTGATATTGCAATAATATGGTTGACAACAGTCATTAGTCTATATCATACACAAAATCATAACAAGTATTAGGAATAATTGTTCGCTGTATCTATAAAACATGTTAACAAAATTTTAATTACGAAAAATGCTTTGGAAATCTATGGTCAACTCAAGACAGAAGTTGCATTCGGTATGAAAAAATTATCATCGCATAAAGCCATCATTGTGCAAGAATTTTTGGCCAAAAGTTCTTCGAGTTTCATCCAACAAACACCGTATTCACCTGATACGTAAACGACTGACTTTTTTCTGTCCCCGAGACGAAAATTACTACTCCGCGGAAGCATCGTTTTGAATCAGTTGAAGCCATAAATGCAAATTCACTGAAAGAGATGTAAGCCATTCCTCAATCAGCCAACGAAAAATGTATGGAGGACTGAATCAAGCCCCGATGTTTCACAAATCGGTTTATGCTTTATAAACAAAAATGTGGTAATAGCCGAAACATATGTCACGAATTACCAGGTTGAATCGTTCCATTTGTTATCTTTGTCATGTTTGTTTATAAAGCATAAGCCGATTTGTGAAATTTCACATGAATATCGGTTACTGCAATTGACTGTAAATTCGATTAAAATTCAATTAATAAATTAGTTTTGATAAAAAAATAATTCCTTAATTCCTCTTCTGCATATTTTTGTTTTAGTTACTCTTTGATATAACAATTTATTTCATAAAATTTTGTCAACCAGTGTATTTCGAAATTTTTTGTGTGCGCATATGCTTTTGAGTTTGTACCTCATTATACATAGTGTACATTTAGCAATTATAGCATCCAACCCCAAAGGGATGCTCAATTATTTCATTAGCCAACATTGAACTCACTTTCATATACACAGTGAAATTAGTGTTTGTAAAATGGTATCCAAAAACATCACCATAAACATTATCATCATCATCATCACTGCCACCACTAACGCTGATAATGTTTGACATCAATTGACGATTATGCTAAAATATTGACAAATTTATTGACAAAATTAAGCCATGTTAAGTCTAATGCTGCTGACAGGCCGAATAGTCCAATTGGAATAACTAATTGGCACAAATTAGGTAAGGTACATAATTATGAAAAGGATCCCCTATTTTGACGTTTGTGTATTTTGTCATGGTTAATTAATTTATTTTTTTTGATTTTTTAATTGCTTTTAATTTTATTTTTGTTCAAATGAAAGATGACTTCGAATTGTTAAAAAAGACAGGCAATTGATTTTGTAAAGTTGTTTTTTGCATTGACAGCTATGAAAACATTATGACTGCTTAAGTAGAAAATATTCTAAGGAATGTGTCAGAGGAGATAGCTTATCAACTTGAACGACTGCAATAAAATAAATAGTTAGAAAATGCAACTTTCACTTTAGTTACTTTGAGACAAACAGTTTACATGATGAAGTAAGATGTAAGAGCGAGACAGCTATATTAAATGAAAAAGCTAGGGAATGATATTTTTTTATTTATTAACGTAAGCAATTTACTGTACTTAAACTTCTCGTAAATTATAATTTAAAATCATACAAGCTATACTAACACTATAAATCAAGACATTTAAAGTAATCGTGATCGCCCTTAACCTAAAAAAATTAATTGGTAGATATAAGGACTGCACAAGAACATACAAGAGTTTTTGTAGAACCCAGCAACAGCTGATGTTATAGCAAGTCTGTTTACACAGGAAGTTAATTAAACATAAAAATAAATGTGTGCTGATTGAGCTGGTGCCAACATTGTGCAGAGTTTCAAGTGTTTTAAGTAACACAATTTTTTGAATCAAATAATTTTACAAAGCATTTATTCCTATAAATAATCAAAAACTATATCAAAATCTTGATGTCGAACTCACAAGAGTAGATACGTTAAATTAAAAACTAAATTACTTTAAATTTATTAAGGTTTGGATAGCTGTTTGAACAGTGTTTGAGCCGGATTCTAATATTGGTTCCTTTGGCACTCTACTTTTTAAGTCGGGGTCTTTTGTACGACTAAATCCACTGCCTAAACTTTACTCCTCTAAGAACTAACTAACACATTGAGTTCTGTTTTCCTCATTTTCTTTGCTATCCTGACACTATATATTTCCAAAGAGGCAGTCTCTCATGCTCTATTTCCAAATCTCTTTAATTAAATGCAAACATTAAATACAATTTTATTCAAAAATGTAGTCAGAACTATCGTAAATATATGGTATATAAAGCAAAACTCATAATACAAAAAATGTATAGCAACTTTATTGCTCCTTTAATTATCCTGTCCGTTTTTGTAATAAGATACGGCTGCCTGCCTTTTTGGTTGACACTGTCTAACATTTTGTTTGTTGTGCCCATGTTGTTCTACTCTCATTTGACATGCATTTTACATTTATTTCAAATGGAATGAAACTTCAACACAAACAGCAAGGGTTGTTTGTTACAATTATCAACATTTGTTGGTCCAAAAAGTAAGCTAAAGTAACGAGTGCGACTCAGGATGAACACTATGCAGCCTCAAGCGCCTTAACCTATCACTTTGTCAGTGTAAAACTCATACACTTCTTGAATACACTGTCTACTTGTCTGTCTCATCAAGTGACACACTTGTAGGTAGTACCGACAGTTAACTACTTGAACTATATATACTCGTATATACATATGTATATAAGTAGTTACTACAGTTATAGAGTAAAAAGTAAACTGAATGACTGACTGATGACACCTCAAATTGTTGACTTTTTTGCTCGTTTTGCCATCACTTGGCATTGGCCTAGCCGTGTTCACCTTAGTGTAGCGCACATGATGGTATGGGTTTTCATGCATAGGATGACATGCAACACTTATGTACTGCACTTATGCACCTCTCAACTAAGATTGCGAAGTGAGTGTCAAGTAAAAGTGTCATTAGTGCGACTAGGCTTTAAGTGGTAGTTAGGTAGCTGGGGTGGCTACGGCGTAATGGGAAGATGCATTGAGGTGTAAGTTACCTAAGTGAGCAAGTTAAAATCTAAGTTTGTGGAAGTGAATGTGGGTACATTATGTGAGATTTTTTTTTTCGCAAAACCTGTTTGAGTAGAGAAGCACTTTGATGAAACTGAAAGTATTTTCGTTTTGTAAGATAATATATTCATATTTACAATAAAGTAAGAAATTCAAAAGAACTTCAGCACGCTGAACGATGAAACAAAAATTTTCTCAAGCGATGAAACATTTTTTTCGAGCGTATCAAAAAATTTAAGTGAGCGGTGAAAAATTCTTATGAGCAATGAAAAAATTAACTTGAGCAGCAAAAACGTATAGTTTTGTAGACTGGTGCACAATGGAAGCTCGTGGCCAAAAATACAAAAAAAAAAAAAAATTGCAAGTGCTGGTGGGTTAAAAGCTTAACTTTGATCACCAAAAATGTTATATGAAACTTTTTGTATACAGCATTGCCAAATTAATAAAAATTGATATCTATTTTGAAGAAATAGCTTCAGCCACATCCCACTTTTGTATGGAAGGTATTCGTGTTCGAGTGCGGATTATTTTCGTATTCAAACATTTTTATTTTTTTCTTAACCTAAAAACATATGTACAAAATTTCAAGACTCTAGCGCAATTATTACTATTTATGGCCACCATTCCATACAAACCCATACATTCAGAGGCGTCAATTGGGTAGGGCTGGGGGGGGTTGGCCCCCAAGGATCTGATATTGTTATTAATTACATCGATTTAATTCAAAATATTTTCGATTCGATATGTTATTTAAACTCCTGGTGAAATGACACTACTGCATACGAGTACATTGTGCGACGGTAGTGTTATTTTGAAAGAAAACAACGATAAGTACGAGAAGTTAAATTTAGATACAGTGATTTTCAAGCTATCGGACTTTGATTTTGAAAAATATAAGTTTTTGATTGCAATTTTATAGTTTCAAGATAAAGAACCTTAGAGATAAAATTTAAATTTTTTATCTTCATTACCTAAGAAGCGCGATAGTTTTGCATTCCATACCATGTAATAATTTAATTATATTTTTTTTTCTTATTTTAACGGGTGAATAATTAGCGATTATAATTAAATTCTGTATAAACAAAATGAAATATTGCTGTATAAATAAAGTGAAATATTATTAACAAGGCTCAAACCAAAGATTCAATCAAAATAAAAAGCAAACGATCGGAAGTCATAGTGTTTTATAAAATAAAATGAAGATTAAAATTTTACTTTCCATTGCATTTTTGCTCTGCGCATTTGAACTTCAATACACAACAGCGTTACCTGTCGATGATGTTAGCGAAGCTGTGGCATCACTACGCAGTGAAGGTTGTCATCCAAGTTGTCCTTTCAATACGTTTTGCAAGTGCGCTGATAAATGTTACTGTCTAGGAAGAAATTAATATAAAATTCTTCGTATCATAAACCTAAAAGAATAATTATTTACTTAATTAAAGATTTTTATTGTAATATTGTGAAATGACAGAATTATGCACAAATCGTAAGGCAAACTATTAGCGATTATGCTGAATAAATAAAGTAAAATATTTCTAGCAAGGCTCATGTCAAAGTTTTTTTTTAAACAAAAAGGATCGCTCGAAAGTAAGTAAGGTTTCTTAAAACAAAATGAAGACAACAAATTTACTATCGCTTTTATTTTTGCTCAGATCCTTTCAAATTCAATATATGTATAAATAATATTCCCTATCACTGATGGCACGAAAAAGTTGGACAACTGTTGACTGAGAACATTCTTGAAAATTCAGATAATCCTTATAATCCACCATTCTTCGTGGTTCCCTAAAAATCAGCAAAAGATAAATGCAAATTATTGGTAAAAGTTATACTTAAATGATAAGTTTCCTCTGACAAAAATCGAAGGTGTCTTAGTTAAATTGGGAAATTCCAAATGTTTTTCGATGTTGGACATAACTAGCTCTTGCCATCAAATAAACGTAGACAAAGGCTTGCGGCCATTGACAGCTTTTGTGACAGGAAACTTACACTTCAGACAGTTACATTTTTTATTGAAAATATCCTCCAATAGGTTTCAGCGAATGCTGAAAATTCCTTAACCCTTTAACGGGCAAGACGCTCTACAGAAGGTCTTTGCTTATGCTTTTATAAATCACATTTTTGTCGCAGGATCGGACATGCACTCATTTTTTATTAATTGAATGCACTTAACGGTTTACACGACGAAGTTTTGAACGATAAGCTTATTTGGTTTGGTAGCTACAAGCATTGAAGTGAGAAACAATAGTGAAAACAGACGCATAAATTATTTTGAAAAATAATGAAATTTCAATAATAAAAATAAATTGTGTTTAGTAGCTAGATCGAGTCGAGAATTTTGTTGGAAAGTATATATATAATGTATTTGCTTTTATAATTTACGCCTGGTGTGTTATTGGTGTGAGGATGGAAGTCATCAAAGATTCGTTTCCACCCACAACTGTCACATAGCAGCGCATCAATACGCACCAAAAAACGAGATTTATTTTTATTACATATATATTTACCTATTATTGAACACAACAGTATTTGAAGTCATTTACTTTTATTTATTTCCTTTTTTATAAGAAATTACTAAGCTACAAAAGGAAAAAAATAACAACCTAAGTATAGACTAATTAATAAAAATAAGATTAGTTAGGTACAACATTAGTCATAGTACACATAAGTCATAGTACACATAAGTCAAACTGACATAAAAAGAATCAGCATGCGGTACCCCTGCTCGACAAGCTGTCATGGAAAAGTTCAGCGAACAGCTGTTAAAGCTTCATATCAGAAAGCTGTTATGGAAAAGTTCAGCGAACAGCTGTTAAAGCTTCATTACAGAAAAAGCTACAGGCAAAAAGGTTACTTGCGACAGATCGCAACTAAGATTTTCTTGTCTTCGGAGGACCACAGCAGCGAGCAGTTCACCATCATCCTAGCAGCAGTAGTAAGAACCTTAAATACTAATCCATAAACTCTCTCTTAGGTTTCAGCAGTGAATTTAGGACACAAGTGCAAGTCGCTCTTGCGTGGTGCTTGGGTTCTCCATTCAATCAGATAGCCGCGGTCACACAAGTGTATCGTCGCCTTTGCGTGGTACTTGTGCGCCGCTGTCGAGAGAGTAGGCCGACGAGTACGTTGGGTTAACGTATGCAAGTGCAAGTCGCCTTTGCGTTGTACTTGTATGCAGTAGCAAAACACCGTCGAGAGAAGAGGCTGGCGCATACGTTGAGTTAGCGTATGCAAGTGCAAGTCGCCTTTGCGTTGTACTTGTATGCAGTAGCAAAACACTGTCAAGAGAGTAGGCCGACGAGTACGTTGGGTTAACGTATGCAAGTGCAAGTCGCCTTTGCGTTGTACTTGTATGCAGTAGCAAAACACCGTCGAGAGAATAGGCCGACGGATACGTTGAGTTAACGTATGCAAGTGCAAGTCGCCTTTGCGTTGTACTTGTATGCAGTAGCAAAACACCGTCGAGAGAGTAGGTCGACGGATACGTTGAGTTAACGTATGCAAGTGCAAGTCGCCTTTGCGTTGCGCTTGTATACAGTAGTAAAGCACCGTCACGAGAGTAGGCCGTCACAGTCAGCGCATCCGTCGAGCAAGTATACTGTCGCCTTTGCGTGGTACTTGTGCGCCGTAGTAAGACGCCGCCGTCGAGAGAGTAGGTCAACGGATACGTTGGGTTAACGTATACAGGGGCAAGTCGCCTTTGCGTTGTGCTTGTATACAGTAGCAAAGCACCGTCACGAGAGTAGGTCGTCACAGTCAGCGCATCCGTCGAGCAAGTATACTGTCGCCTTTGCGTGGTACTTGTGCGCCGTCGTCTAGAAAATAGGTCGGCGGGTACGTTGAATTAACGTATACAAGTGCAGGTCGCCTTTGCGTTGTACTTGTATGCAATAATAAAGCGCAGTCGAAAGAATAGGCCGTCGTAGGTACAATAAGACGTTGCTGGCCCAGCAAGGAACCTCAGCGGAAACGGGGCAACGGCAAATCTAGGCAAAATCTAGGAAAAATAAGTATTTTTGAACGTATCATTTCTTTCTGGCTAAATGTTAATTTATACACCGGTGAATTTATATTATTAAGACTATAGAAATAAATTGGATTCTTTTGAAATTAAAACACGCAAACGTTTTTATTAAACTCCTGGAAAAGACCTTTGTTAGCCACCTGCAAAATATAAATTTTTGTACACGAACCTTGGACACCGTCGAGCCAAGACCCTGGCGGAAAGGTTCGTTACATTGGATAAAAATTTACCGGTGTTTTTGTATATTTTGTAAAGACCGTTTTATGACGGTCTTGCTCCTGGCTGCCGAACCAATAAAAATTTTGGAAATCGGACTTCAAATTTGAGTTTCTTCCGAGACAAAAATCTAGCTATTTTTATTTTGACCGTTAAAGGGTTAAAGTGGTCTAGATGCGAAAGTGTTTCTTTATATATGTACCAAAATTTAAGGGTCTAGCGCTATTATTACTAATAACCGTCGCTTCAAATAAACCCATTACTGTGGGAAGCAGAAGCACTGTGAGTAGAAAAGCTGCTGTTAAAATGTAAACTCAAACTTACCTGTCATTCAAATCTTAAAAGGAAATTTCATAGCTTTTGGAATCACTGGCATCACTACCAATGAATATTGCTACTGTAGATGCTCTCAAGCATTGGCACTGATTGAATTTGTGTTCCTTTAATGTTTACGCTTCCAATCTTTGTGAATACGACATTAATTTGTCGAAATGTCTTTGCACGCTGCAAGGGTATGACTGTAAGTAAAGGTTGATATGTTTGTTGATAGTATAACAGATTAAGATACTTTGGAGCATTTCAATTTATATATATATGTATGTATATATATTACAAGATGGAATAGAATTAATTTGAACTCTTGAATAAGTTTGTGTTATTAAATGAAAACTATTGAATGCATTAGTAAGTATGTTATCATTATAATTACTTATTGTAATGGCAAGCTAACTACTTCAGTTGGCAACTTATATGAAACTAACAAAACGATACTACATATGAAATTACGAGTATAGTGTCAACTATTTAAACGAGCGGCGAAAAATACACAATTAGCTCTGAGGATGCAACACATTTATGCACACATTTTCGATACATTATATATTTTCTCAAATTACTCTTATATTTTTAAATTATCTGCAACACAAATTTCGTGTAGCTAAAATTTTTAGACTAATATTTTGCCAGTAGATGTGATGTAAAATAAAAAAAAATTTTAATAAATATCAGAAATAAAATAAATTTGAAATTGAAAAATGTGTTTTTGACGTCCCATCAAAAGTTGCAACTTTTTACTAAAACGTATTCCCGTACTTTTTCGAATTTCTCGCGCTTAGATTGAATTTTTTGCTTACTCACTGAAAATTTGCAAATTGCGAGTTTTTGCTCTAAGAGTTAGGGAACAGACCTATATGTTGTACAATCAGTTAAATAACAACATTCTTGGTGCTTGTGAACACCCTGTGAGATGACATATTTGACAGTTAGATGACACTACTGAACAGTTTCATTTTTTGAACACTGTCCATGCCTTTTGAATTGCTTAACCCTTTAAGAACCAAGGGACACATGTGTCCCAAAAACCAAAATATTCTTCAAAAAGAGATTTAACACGAAATCATTTTATTATCGAAATCACGATATCATATTTATTTACTGTCTACTTTTAAATATTTTTAACATAAATTCCACACAAAAGTGAATTATAATGGTTTATTTTTAGTTTAAAATAAGATATTAATTTTTCATGTAACAATAGAAAATAATTTTCAAATATGTTCAAATAAATTGGACTCCCTTAACGTCAATTCACAATAAAGTGGATTATAATGACTTATTTTAGTCTGATATATGATACTTATTGTTCATGTAACATTAGAAAATAACTTCCAAATGAATTGGACTCTCTGCAGGATATGTCCCATAAAATTTTTCGAAATCTAAAATCAGATTTTATAATTTTTGCATATTTTTGGCTTAGTAACATCCTGCTCGTAATAGAACATACTCATGCTTTGATTTTATAGGATCACATTTCAAAAGCTTATGGATTTCACGCACTACAAGAAGAAGACAAGTGAGGCATCCAGTTGCAAAACCAGCCGAGTCTCTTTTTCATACTTTTGTAAAAACAACGAAAAACTTTTATCTTTATCTATGTTCATTGAAAAATTAAAACGTATTTCCCACATGATAGCTCATTAAATTTCTTATCCAAAACATGTCAGATCAGACTTTTCGAGCTTCATCGGCCTATAATTTTAAGAAAAAATTTTTTGACTTGGAAGGTTATGATTCATTGAACATGGTCTTGACTCCTTTTGACATATTAATCGACAAGTTTTGCTTGAAAAAGTAGACTTGACCGGTTTTGATAACAATGTACTGGACTTGGCTGGTTTTGATTTGAAAGCGTTGGACCGGATTTGTAAGAAATTTGATGGACTTGGCCGGTTTTGAAATCAATGCATCAAAAATAAATTTGAAAAATGTAATATTTCTGTCAACATTTTTTTTTTAATCTAAAAACATAGCAGAAAGATAAATCATGGTCTAGATTTTGATTAATGGGCATTTCCATGGGTCACGTTCGACCGTCGAGCACATTTGAAGCAAAAAAAAAAAGTCAAAATAAAACGAATTTTTATTTTGATAATTGGTTTAACTTACAGCTCCTAATTAGCTTTATAATTGGTGCTAAGGTTGAATTTGGGCAATTTTTCATTTTCAAGATAATTGCAAAAAACGAAGGTGTCGCACGGGACCAAAACTTCCATTTTCGTGGAAATGAAAAAAATATATCAAAATTTGATTTTTTGGACTTGGCCAATTTTGCAACTGGACGCCTTAAGTGCAGCCGAAAGTGCACAGCCTCTAAAAGAAATGTTTTGTAACATAGCAGTATTAAAATCAATTGAACAACAGATACTTAACTGATGCAATGCATCGTGCAATAAAAAAGTTATGCTAAAATATTTCAAAAACTACTGCCATTTTATTAAGAATACGGTAAACAAGAAAGTTTCTTTATAAAACTTATCGAGTTAAAGTTATTTAGGGAACGCTGCAAAAAAGTTCTTGCATATAATTCCCCAAAGTTTTCATTCGTCGCATTCAAGATGTAAAAAAATTCAAGCCAAATTTTTTTCACAAATTCTCTCTGAGGAATTACGAGAAAATCGCAGTTAAAATAATTTTTAAGGATCTCATAAAAAGTAGCAAACAAAATTTTTATTAACATAAACACCTACCACCTAGCTATCATACACTTTGCGTACATGTGAGGTACACACACACAGAGAGGATGAGCTGTTGACAGAAACCTTATGAGAATTACTAACAACAAAAACGAAAGCAACACCAGAAAAGAAATTTGGGAAAAAATGAAGTGTTTACTTTGCAACAAAATACATACTACTCGTACATACAGACACACTTTTTTTTTTACGACAAGCATTTAAATGTGTTTGTATTGAAATCAGTGTTGTTATGTGTAAATATTATCGTTTTCTTGTGCTCCTGCACGAGTTGCACATAACAGCACCAAGCAAGCGACCAAGCTCGTCCAACAGACTTAAGTCAACATACAAACATAAACTTGAGTGAAAGGAAGTGAGCGATCCTTTTTTATAAGGATATCAAAATAACAATAATCGAATGCCATGAAATTTTGGGTTATTTTTTTGCTACTCACTTACACCTGTAAATGGGCGACACTTTGGGGAATTTAAGGTAAAAAAAACGATGCTATTTCATAGGTGATAGAATCAATGAATGCGAAATTATTGATTGTGTTAAAATACCGTAAGCAGCAAAGTGTTAAAGGATTCACACATTTTAAGTATGTACTTTTATGATACGTTGTAAAAAGTGTATAAGTATGTCAGTGTTTATGGCAAGGTATTTTGGACAAACAGCAAAAATAAACAGATATTGTTAAGCTATAAAATGAATAAAAATGAGAGAGAGAAATTATATTTGGTTACTTTGAATTCTTAAAGAATTTAATGGTGAATAATTTGAGTTTTTTCGTATAAAGAAAATTCAATTTCAATTGTAGCGCTACTTTTTTCAATGGATTGAAAAATTTTACGCTATGTATAAAAATAATGTTTATTATTGTGCTTTTTGGAATTTATGAAAATTATAATTTTTCTTTGAGGGGCTATTCCAGTATGGCACTTTCAAGAAATCGATTTTTTTGGCTTATTCGATAGTTTGTACTTTCAAAAATACCCTGTAAAAGCTGCAAGGTCGTATCTTGAATAGTTTTTGAATGGCAGCGTTCTAAAAAGCGACCGCTCGCAGGTAAAACCACCGATAGTTGAAACTTTAAACGCGTTTTTCTCGAAACGGCATTTTTCAAAATTGCTGACATCATAAAGCAAAGAGAACTTGACCGATCGACTTCAAATTGAAACTGAGTATTCTTGAATATATTTACTATACAATGACCTATGATCTTTTTGATTGGTTGAAAATTGTCAATTTGGCATTAAAAAAACGACCATTTTTTTACCCCAAAAAACAAGACTTTTTTTCAGAATTACGCCATTTTGTTAATTTTTGATATTGTTCGAAACTCGTAAGTCATTGTATAGGAAATACCTTCAACTTTAATAACCTTTTTGAATTTTTTTGTTTCAACTATTCATTCGGCCGGAATCATGTCAGCAGTTGGGGAACCTCCGAAGGCAACACATAACTCCGTTATTTTTCAATATTTTAGTAAAAAAAAAAATCTTAAAATATAGCTGAAAATATACCTTATTATGTCCAAAAACCTTCAAAACATTCTATCGATTACTTTCTTATAGAAAAATTCGCGAAAATCGCCTAATTTTTCATGGGTTACACTGGTATAGCCCCTTAAGGTTTGTTTTTGAAAGACATTTTAAACTTTGTTTATCTATTGAAAGAGAGTGTGTTCTTTCAACCTCGAATCCAAATATAAGCGGTACAAATCCGATCAAAAAAAAAAAAAAAAGCAATAACAATGCAAAATTTAAGAAGCAGCATAAGCAACGCATTTTTGTATGATTTTTGAAAAAACTTAATCCTCAAAAAAAGGATATTTAACTTAAAAAAATCATAAAAAAGTATGCAATAACCTTCCTTAGCACAAGTATATTTTTTTAAAAAAGAAATTATTAAAATCGGTTCAGTATATTTTGCGACAAAGTGTTACAAACATTTTCATATAAGCAATTTTACAATAATAGCAAGATATAACGAAAAAGATTTTGTTATAAAAATTTTTTTTAAAACATTACAAAAAATGTAAGTCTGCCTGCAGTTAGCACTAACACAAAAGAGGCTTATTTATCTTTAAAGAAAATCACCGAACTAGGTTCGTTTGGCTCAGCTTAACTCGGCTCGTTAGTTCGATGTGTCTGCTCAAATCGCGATATTTTTCTTCTACTTGTGCCTGCTTTAGGCTTGCCAGATCCAAATTGCGTTTTACCTGGACATTTTAAGAAAAAAACAAAAAAAATCTGGATTTTTCTGGACACTTGAAAAAAAAAAATCTTGATTTTTCTGGACAATAAATAAAACTAAAGCTTAGTTTTAGAAGAACTTATTTATTTTATAACACAAAAATAAACACAACATAAAACAGAAACATAACAATTCATTAAAACAAAATTTAGTGCATTCTTAAGTAAGTTAAATTAAGACCATAAATACTTATTATTAGATCGAACTGCTTTTATTAATTTATTACCTTTTGGTGTTTCTAAAAAGGAGCTAAATGATTGACAGTTTTCGGTACAGTTCAATCTTATAATTAGTTCTGACTTTATGAGATCTATCAGCATTCGGTTTCTCTCTTTAGAGTACAAGCTATTTAAAAGGCTAAAAACTTTTTCACAATAAGCGTTGCTTATTGGAATTGAAAAAATAAATGAGATCAATTTTCGTAAGTTGTTAATTTCGTCATTTTGGAATTTGGAAAAAAAACTTCCCCAAATTTTATCGTTTGGAATATTTTTTGGTAGGTTTTCATAAACACTACGTAAGCAACAATAATCTGTATATAATTTATCATTGTTGATATAATTTTCTAAGCCTAAGACTACTATTGCTGTTTGCAGCTCATCCCAAGAAATTAACTTATATTTAAGACAAAATAAAGATAAATGCTTTTTAATTGAAGCGTCACTATATTCGTATCGGGTTTCTAAATAGTTAAGACAACTTTTTAAGAAAGTTTTGGCTTCTTGATGAAAAACTTCTTTTTCATGATTTGACAATTTTTCTGATATAGATTTTGCCTTGCTTCCAAAATAACTATCATTCAGTCTATTTTCTAAGTTAGTCTTTAGTTTTCTCATTACTATATCTAGATCTACAATTGTACACTCATCACTAACTGTAGTACTGCTGAATGAAATTCTGGTATAACATTGTGTACGAAATATAAATAAGCTTCTGATATCCCTTCTTGGAAACATTCTTCATCTTCGCTGATAATTTCCGACATGGTTAAACTCTTTGCCACAAACTCCCACAACTCTTTGCGAGTATTCTGCTTTCCTTTTAAAAGAAAATACCTTTTTACAGCCGGCCAACTATAAATTAATCGGTCTAAAGCAGGATATAAAGAGAGCCAACGGGTTGGTACGTGACGAAGAAGATTTTTATACTCTATATTAGCGAAATCAAAGCAATCCTTCAATTTCAACGTCGTAGATGCTGAGGAACTAAATTCATTAAATATCTTAATAATAATATTTTCAATGTCGACAGACAATGAGTTAAGTGCGTATTTCACACAATTATTTATTACATGGCAATTGCAATTCGCTTTCAGTATATTTTGGTTAATTTCTACCAGTTTTTGAAAAACCGAATTACGAACGCCATAATTGACAGCTGCATTGTCTGCACTAAACGAAGAAATTTGATTAATCTCTAAATTATTAATTTCAGTTATTCGCTTTATATTGGCAAATATATCCTTAGATCCGCCATAAGGATCCTCATAAAAATCTAAAAGTTTTTTACAAATTCCTATTTTTGGATTAAAGTATTGGACGGTATAAGCATACAGTTTTAAATTTCCGACACTCGAAACGTCACTACCAATCGAAAAGTACAAATTATTATTGATATCGATGACTAGCTGCTCTTGAATATAGGGTGCTAACACGTTTCGTGTTATTGCAGCTGCTTTTGTGCGACCACATGAAATATTTGAAGCTATTTTACTATCCCGAAAAATATTTGGAACGATTTTCATGTAGCAATCGAGACTATTATAGCTTAAGCCATGAATGACGTTATGGAATACCGATTTCAATTCTGTCTGCAATGTTAAGGTGTCGACTGTAGGTTCATTGTCCTTGATAATAAATTTGTTGAGGCAGCCAGCGATTTTTTTAGATGACTTCATATGTTGATGTCTTTTCGTATGTAAGTGCTTTTCCAAAGCGCGAGTTCCTTCATATTTTATTGAAACGTCGACTTGACAGAACTTACATATCGCAGTGTGGTCGCCTTTCTTTTTTATCCATTCAGAAAAATCGGGCAGGTCCTCCCACCTGTTAGAATATACGGTCAATCTTTTTTTCCTTGATGGTCCTGCCTGTTCTTCGTCTTTTTCTGACATTATATGCTCTATATATAAATAAAAAGTCAATACTAACTACATTTTTTAAGTTCAAACTAATAACTTACAAGCTGTGTTGTTTTTTTTTTTTTTTTAATTGTTTGACTATGCTTTGTTTGTTCACAACACAAATTCAATCAGCTGGTCGTCAGTGTTGCAGACTAATTTTCATTTGAAGGTACGAAGCCGCTGGCCGCGTTTAGAAGAATGAAGATCTTAACAGCCTCATAAATCCCCTTTTATTGTTTGAAAAATGTCAAATTTTTATGAGCAGTCCTTACTTTCTGAACGTGACGGATGTTAAGACATTTTCAATGCACACGGCAGATGTTTTTGTGTCTAGTTCTCATTTATTTTACTGTTCGAATTTCATCTGGACATATTTCTGATTGTCGGGACTCTGGACTTGGGACTAAAAATCTGGACAATCCAGGCGAATTTGTACCATCTGGCAACCCTAGCCTGCTTAGAGGTCGTTCGAAGAAAAACAAGGCTTTGGGGCTTCTTGAAGAATAAAGTTGTGGATACTCAAACTGTTCAAAACCTGAAATACAACGTAATCGAGCAAATATCACTAATTGAACCAATATTATCCGAAAAAGTTATTCAAAATTTTGTTAAAAGATTGACAACCTGCCGAGTTAGCAGAGAAGACCACTTGAGTGATATTCTTTTTCATTATTAATCAGAATCAATGTACTAGATTTTCAATAAAAATAAATAAAAATTTCATACAATTTATGTCTTTTATTGAAAATTTAAAAAAGATACCTCAAATTTTAACGCCCTTTATATATTCGAATGGATTTCTCAGTGTATGAGTCTCTGTTAAAATATTCAGTGATACTAATGGTTTCTTATAAAATCTGCAATTCTTGGCTGTACCTTTTTTTGGAAACAGACCTTTTCGACCCTTATTTGAATATGAGGATTTGAATAAAACAACTCGTTTATATAATAAAATTTTAAATTATTAAAATAATTGTATGGTTCACTTATAAAAATAAGCAGTTTTTAAAAAAAAAGAAAGTTTTTTTCAAACACTTGAAAAAACTGTTTTTATTTTAAATTATTATAGAAATTTTTAATTTTTCAAAAGCATAAAATTATTATTCTTAATTTACTAACCAATTATTTTCTCTTATTTTCAGGTAAGAATTTTTCAATATTTCCATGGTATTTCTACCTATACGTCATCAAAGTAATCTATCGATTTGTAAAATGTTTGGAAGCGGCGCAACGAGAGCTGTTTGTTTACTTTTTTGCAATGAATATTGCTGGCCCAGGAGATCAATTCATTTGCACATCGGACTATGCCCATACTGTTTAATTTATACTAAAATGACTTTGACGGGACAGTTATGTATTTGATTCAAAAACTCTATGTTACAAGTTTTGTTTCGTTCAAAAGAAAGAAGTAGTACACAAAATTGCTAGTTTGCTTCATGTTAGCTAATTTCAAATTTCTCAAAACTATTCCTCAAAATTATAGCCGAAGGTATTATGATTTTATATTTTTATTTATGGCCAAATTCTTTGTCTTACTATTTCTACTCACATGTTAAGATGTTAAATATTTGCTGTTTAATTAAACGTAATCTTAAAGCGTTTATATTTCATACTTTGAGGTGTTATTATAACTTCATTATCTCAGCTTTAGTGATTCCTACCGTTCTTTCCTTTTATCACCTTACCGCATATATAGGCATTTTCACGCATCATCGAAGTAATTTCTAATCCTTTGTGGGCTCAGCATTGCATGTCTGCAATTGCTGTTGTTGTTGTTTGTGTGCAAGCATAGCGTTAGTTACAAGGAACAACTTAAGCTATACATACCCACTAACTGTCGATTGCACACTGAAAGTAAATTAAATTTTATTCCTATTTTTGGTTTTTCATTTTATTGCGTATTTGGTTACACAGTACTATTTCTGTTTCTCATTTCTTTGTTCATTGAATTTAGTTTTGTCTCCCTTAGCATTAGGCATTGTAGGCAATTCCATAAATGATGTAAAAGTAAATTGATGGAAGAATTTTCTTTTGAAATTATTAAGAATCCAGTTTGTCAAACGGATGCGTTTCGAATTCGAGATGGAGTCGCTTCTTTGTATATTTTATGCGAAACGTATTCGTTTTCGTAAGAAATTCCATTCAAAAACGCGTATTGCTTTTTGGGATTCATCACGAACTGGGAACATACTTCATATGTAAAACCATATGTGTATGTATCATATGTGTTTTTGATTTAAATAATGTGGATTCGAGAAGGACTCGTTTTTTTAAGTAATACGCATTCGAGATGGATTCTGTTTTTTTTAATAAAACTTATTTGAGACGTACTCGTTTTTTTCAAAACTCTGACAAGTAATACTATTCGGTTTGAAGATGAGCTTCAGAAGCATGTGGCTAATCATATAAGAAAAGTATTTAAACTAAAAATAAGTACAGAATTGCATTGTATCTGAACTGCCTGATACATCTATACTATTTATATAAAATTGCTTACATGAAATTGGTTTGTAACGCTTTGGCGCAAAATGTTTTGAACCGATTTTGATAATATATTTTTTAAAACAATATATTTGTGCTGAAGAAGGTTACTGCATACTAATTTTTTTATTTTTTTTAGTTAAATATCCTTTACTATAGGATTAAGTTTTTGCAAAGCCTCACACAAAAATTGTTCGTTGCTTATGGTAATGCTGCTTTTCAATTCTGTGTTGTTATTGTTGTTTTGTTCTCTTTTGTACCGTTTGCATTTAGCTTCGAAATTCAAAGAACAAACGCTCTTTTTATTTATTTTTTTGTTACTTTTAGGGAGAGAAGATCGAATAAGATGTGAGAGAGTAATTTCAGCACAAAAAAAAAAAGAAAAACGTCTGGAAGTGAGCGTACGATGCCACTAGTTGAAAATAAAATAAAAGTTCTGATGACAACTTAAAAACTGTCTCTTATGTCTGTAATCTGTGCATTGTTCTGACGGATTCGTAACGGGTTCGAAACGGATCTGTCGAAACATGAAAAAACGAAATCAGTGCTGACGGACTCGTAACGGATTCGAAACGGATCCGCATACGTTTTTGTGCACAATGGAAAGGCTTGAAGATTTTAAGGTTTTGACTGTAAGCCACACACAATTCAAACTATGTAATGTTTGAGTAAATTTTAGATCACAAAATGGCAATAGTATATTTTTTGGTAAAAATGAGAACTATAACAAGTTTCCACCATCCTAATGATCTATCTTTTTCTTTGGCCAAAATTGCGTAAACTATAGCGCAAGTTATACATTGAATTGCCCATATTGTACACACAGACCCTTATAAATGTCTAATGTCCTTTGGTTTACTATCTATGCCAGCCTGCTGCTGATGCATTGCTTTAATTGTCAAACCAAAAATTTTGCCATTTTCATTTTCTGCTTTTGTGATTTTCCAATTAAATATTGAATTTCGTTTTGTTTGCCGCCTCGCATGTCCTTTTGGCTTTTGTGTCTATATTTAAGTTTTGTGTGCATGTGTGTGTTTGATTGTGTCCTTTTGTTCTAGCCTAAATGTTGTAATTATTTTCACTGTTTTTGATCTCACTCGTTGCGGCATTGTTTTTTTGAAAAAAAATATTTTTTTTTTCCCTACATTAGAATTTTCCAATCAGCTTTGTCGCTATTTAAAGAATTTCTCGTATGTATGAAATTTCATTTGATTCACTTAAGTATGTATGTTTTGAAAAAGAATGCTACTTATTTTAGCTTACAGTTTAATTACATTTTTTAATATATCTTAAAAGTATAAGGGAAGCCATGAAAATATCAGCCGCAAATTTGTGCTATAAAACTTTGCGCAAAAGTTGACTTGAAACAAAGAAATGTCACTATAAACACTGAGGTTATTTTTGGGCATATTGCACTAAACTTGTATACATTATATCAGAATTTGAAATCTAAACTAGAAAAACTTAAAATGTAATTGCGAACTTCTAGAAGTAATTATAAGTTTGACGCAATTAAACACTGGGCCACACTTTATATCACAGATGGGCAAAATTTAAAAAATGAGCCAATTTCACCTCTATACAACAAATAGGTCCTTTTTCTTAAGAAAAATCAGTAAAGTAACATGGTGTGTTTTTTTTTCGTTGTTTTTGTAGTTGTTGCTTTTTTTTGTAAGTAGCTCCTGCTTCCAAAATGTTGCACACCTATGCTTTATATTATACCTGGGGATCTTCATTTTTGTTTGCTTGTAAGATAAAGCCCTCAGCATAATATTTAACTGCACCATCGATGGATAGCGTTAAATTACTGCAACTTTTCTTCGACACGCTGTAACATTTATTGACATTTTAAAACTGAACTGAAATTTATTGCAAATTTAAAAAAATTATACTACAGCAATGCAAATGCATTGATTTTATTTACGATGCTTTATGCTGCAGTATTTGTCTTGCGTAAAAATACAATGGCAACATCAGACAAAAGGCAAAATGACAGGAAAAATGTTGAAAAAAAGCGTATGCAATACAAAAATGCAAATAAGGATTATCGGGACTCAGTGGTAGAACCATAAAATGCCTGATAATATTGGTTTGGTAGTGGGTTTTTTTTTGTTTGTTTGATACACTTTTTTGTTGCTCATGCTCATTTTATATTATTGGTATGTGCTTACAATAGGCTTTCCCGTCGCACGCACACAAACGCATGCATTTGCATACATAGACGACAAATATGTCTACTTTATGCCACATAAACTTTATGTATCAGTGTAGTGCAAATAAAACCCACATTTTATACAAATAACATGCGGTAGCCATATTGCAGTTGTTTGCTTGTAAAAGTTGGGGAAGGGGACTAAGTTGGTGCAAAAAAGATAAGACCACAGTGACTGTGAGCAAAGTTGTTGATCAAAATGAATTTTCTGCACATAAGCTATGCATTTTTTTGTAAAAAATTTAATGGGAAAAACTTCGTTATTCAAATTTATAATATTCTACACTTGTGTAGAATATACAGCACAACACTATTAGCCACAACCATAGAACAGCAGGTTAGTTTGACTGAAATGTCAGAGAAAAACCATTTAAAGCATGATAATAGGTTACGCAGAGTCATGCAGAGTCCTTCCAGCACTAGTGCACTGCTACCATTACTACTGCGTTCAGCACTGTTATGTTGGTCATATATTACACACACAAACACATACATACATAGCTCGATGATGCAAAATATGTTGCATATGTTTGGGCTGTCATAATGTGTAAAAGGCACATAATTTTCTCAATGCATTAAATTGTTTAATTTACATCGATTATAACGTTGTACTGATGATAAAGGATGTTGAGCGTATGTCTCTTTATATGTACGTACGTATGTACCTATAGATGCGTTCATTTTGATGACACATTATGTTGTGCATTTAAGCCAACAAAAGACAAATAAACAGACAAACCGGCGACAACACGAATAAACGTTAACGTTTTTAATGTTGTCGTTGTTGTTTTTGAAAGGTTATAAATTAGTTCCAATAAATTAACTTATTACAATGTCGGCATACTACTTTCGTATGCATTAATTTGCATTTACAATTTTTAATCAAAAAGTAACAATGCCAATAACAAGTTACTTTCAACAATGATAATACCACAAAGGCGTGCTTTTATTTGAAAAAAATTAATGGAATATTTTGTACATTTGAAGTCAAGGCCCACAGCAATTGTGTTGGTATTATATTTTACCAATGAGCTGGCGTTTTTTCACTTTGACGTTCATTTTTGCGTGTTTTTGTGTAGTTTATTGACTTACCAATCATTGAAAATGTTTTAAAGCCCGAGTACAAATTTAGTCATCATTCGAGGTAATCCACTGAGATTTGGCTATAAGTTAGAGTGCTTGTGCCTATCAGACGGCTACTTATATTATGCTTTTATGCATACTCAGTATCATCAGATATGTACAATATAAATTTGAGTATAGTCAAAAGCTCTCAACTAGAGTAACTTCGGGTATTGTGATATGGTCGGGTAAAGTGATATGCCAACAAATTCTTCCAGAGAGATACAAAGAATCAGACCTGAGCTCAATGCCTGCAATGCGATGTAATTTTGGCTCACAATGATTGTCTTTCAATTTTTATACGTGAGTCATCTATCTGAATTTGAAATGTTCTGCTTTTCGCTTATTGATTCAGTTTAAATCTAGTTTCCTTTTTTATGGTAATTCTATTGAAATATGAAATGTTATTGTATATTTAGTTACTATCCGAACGCTATATATCACATTATCCGAACGCTATATATCACATTACCCGCCAATTTCATTATTAGTTGTCACTTGGGTTTTTTCCATTTTGTTGAAATATTTTCAGATTGGCTTACGCTGTAGAGCTCCGAAGTCATAATATACTGCACAATGCATCAACAAACCATAATACATAAAGAAGTAGAAGCTATGCTTTAAAAGTTACGTGTAATTTAAAATACAAAAATACCCATATCACAATACCCAAAGTTACTATATATCCAGTATTTTTCGACAATGAGTGTGCGGCTGGAACCTTGCGAAATAATAGTATATTACCGTGAGACCGACCATAGTTCTGTTTTTCGTTTTAAGGTTGAAAAAATATGGAAAATATTTACAGAAATTGAAAGAGGTTGAAAAACTCGAATAGGTCGAAAAAAGTTCAAAACTGTTGCTTGAAAATGGCTGAAAAAAAAATATAAGGGAAATATTAAAAAAGTTGAAAGAGAATGAAAAAGTAGGAAATTCTGAATAGGGTTGAATAAGCCGAAAAATGTTGGAAATCTCGAAAAAAATGGCAAATGTTGAAAAAACAATTTAAAGTGGTAAAAAATGTTGAAATATGTAAGTGAAGAAAGGCAAAAAAATAAAATTAAAATGTAAAATGTTGAAAAAGTCAAAAAAAAGTTGAAGAAACAGTTCGAAAAAGCTGGAAAAGTCGATAAAATATCAAAAAAGTTGAAAAAAGAATGTATTGAAAAAGGTTAGAAAAAAATTGAATAGGTTGAATAAGTCGTGAAAAATTTAAAAAAATTATGGAAAAGGGCTGAGAAAGCCGATAAGATATGGAAAATAGTTGTAAGAAGTTGAAAAAAACTGAGAAAGTCAACAAAAATATAGAAAATGTTGATCAAGTTGAATGAGGTTGGGAAACTCGAAAACAATCGGCATTCGTATACAAAATTTACCACAATAGCTTGTATAATTTTCGAGATATGACGTAATCAGTCCTAACACTTAAGGTATTTTTCAGTCCCTAAAGTTAGGTTATGTTATGCAGTAGCGTACTTAGGTCTGCTGCTCCCCCAGGCGCAACGGTTTGGGGTCGAAAAAATGATCCTTGATTTTAATCAGATTTAATTAATTTTGTGGGCCTTTTTTTTTCTTTTTTCTGTAAATAAAAGAGTGAATTGGACCCTGTAGGGGCCCCATGAAGTTTCGTAATGTGAAAAATATTTTTTGCTATGGTTTTTGGAATGTGGAAAGCTATTACCGTTGTTTGTATTTTATTTAGTAAATAAACATTTTTTAAGGCAATTTTTGTAGGTGGTAAATTTAAATTTTGCCCTGTCCACGGTACGCCACTGAAATCATGGTTAGATACGAGTGACAGTCAGTTTAAGAACCAACGCTCTCACTATTGTGATAGCACAGGAAATTAAATGAAACTCTGTCGTGGAACCAACCAGATTTTGTAATGAAATTTAACCCATTTACTACCATTGTACTCGCTTGAGTACAAAAAATTGACAAAAATTATTTGGCTAAAGTTTAGAAGCTATAAGAACTTTTATATCCTTTTTATCACTCTTACGATGTGTTGCCAACACTTTTTTTGCTTTCGCCAAAAAAAAAAAGTCTTAAAGGAAGGGACTTCCCCGATGAATAAAATCAGAAACAAAAAGTTTTATTTTTTAAACTTAAAAATATCTTTGGTTTTAAATGGGTTAACAGCTGACTTATACTTGATGTGCTTAAGATCCTTCAGGTATTCAAGAGCGTACGTAGCAATTGTTTTTTGCGGTCTCTTCTCTACAAAGCACAGGGCAGGAGCAAAGAAAATTTGAAATATTTTTTACATGCTCAACATCCTTTCAACCTTCAGAAGTCGGCAACCCATTCCGCCCAGATATACTATGTATAGCGTGTCTGGAATATCTCTTAATATGATAAATAGCGTACATTTTGATAGAAACATTTTCTTTTTTGCAAAGTGTTATGTTCAGACTTGAAATTACTAAGAGGAAAACTTTTCATATCTGTTTTTTAGTTTATTTTATAAATTTCGAAAACTCCACCTTCTGCTTCTGGTGAAGTAAATTACCTTCTAAAGT
Source organism: Tricholauxania praeusta (assembly GCA_949775025.1). NCBI lineage: Eukaryota > Metazoa > Arthropoda > Insecta > Diptera > Lauxaniidae > Tricholauxania > Tricholauxania praeusta. The sequence goes on along the minus strand of OX459031.1, from coordinate 116,593,424 downwards.
TTTTCAATTTTGAGCTCAAAAGATAAAATAATTATCTCAAGTAATACAATGAAAGAAGCAGAAGCATGGGTTGTGTCGCAGACTGATGCAGCCACGCTTGGGGTGTTTGAGAGAAAAATTCTTCGCAAAATCTTCGGTCCTGTTCACGTCGGCGACGACTACCGTATTCGAATGAACCACGAACTGTACGAGCTCTACGCTGACATTGACATAGTCAAGCGCATCACTATCCAACGTCTGCGCTGGCTGGGACATGTTGTGCGTATGGACGATGAAGCTCCGGCGAAAAAGGTGTTTGATGCGGATGCCGCTGGGCGACGACGAAGAGGAAGACCATGCCTCCGATGGAAAGACCAAGCCGAGGAAACCCTATCCACGCTTGGTGTGAATGATTGGAGAAGGCGCGCGCAAAGCAGAGGCGCCTGGAGAGAGCTTTTGAGGTCGGCCGTAACCCGGTAACAGGTTGTTATGGCCACCCAAGTAAGTAAGTAAGTAATACAATGAAAAATCTCTTTACTATTTTGTGTTGCCAACCAACAACCTCTTTTGATTTTATTTGTAATTTAAATTTCTGCACCACCTCACATTTTGTTTATTTGACCCAATGCGTGAACATTGAACGTATGAACTGAACCATTAAATCATATTTAAATATGCATTTGATTGCATATTCATTTTATTTTGAAAATGCGTATATTTATCTGGCGTTATTTCATGTGTCGTAAATAATTGAATTTCTCCCCTCTTACAACATTTCTACCTACTACTATACATAAATAATTTTATTTTATTAATATTGATTGCTCACATACAAAGTACATGCATTAAATACATATAATAAAATAATGTAATTAAACGTTTGGCAAATTGTTTTAAAACTCATAAAAACATCAATTTGGCTTATTTGTTTTTGCTGGAATTTTCTATAATATTCGTGTGATAAATCAATTGATTGCTAATACAAATTTAGACACAAATATTATTTTTTTTTTTTGCATATAAATTAGTTAATAAATATTTAAACTGACGCAGTGCATAATTTGGATAAACTAAATATTGATGCATGTCTGTACATACATGTGTATGTATGTATGTTTAACGCATGTGCGGAAATAAAATTTGTATAAATTAATAATTTTCAATTTTAGAATTTAATTTAAAATTAAAATTACTGCAGTTGAGGAAAATGAGGTTTTTTTTTTGAGTGACAGTTAGTTAAACTTTTAAATTAAATAAAGTCAAAAACACTGTGCACGCAAAGTTACGTCGAATAAACAAAAATCTTCTTTGAATTTAATTAATTGACACCTAAAAACTTTAATTTATTCTGAAAAAGCAAGAAAAATAAAAATACAAAGTTTTAATTTAGTTTTTAAACGAATGAATTAACTTTAAGTTCGATGCAATTATCAAACTTGCAGCAGCAACATCAACATCAAGAGCATCATTGACAAGGATCATCTGTTGCTGTGATGTGATGTCGTGTCGTTCCTTTGCGAATCATTTCAGCTGTTCTTGTTACTTACCATCTTAGTTCCATTCTTTTATTCATTGTCAATGCAAAGAAATTTAACTTTCGTGCAAAAGTTGCGCTCTAAAAATTGAATTAAAAACTTTTCGCACTAAATAAACAATAAATAAAACACAGCATGCAATTCGCGTTAAAGGACTCAATATTTGTACTTCGTCCTTTCATTGACAGTTGACAGTTTTGAATAGTCTCCAGGAGCAGTTATTGAGAAGATAGCAGTAGCTGACGGAATATTTACACTTCAGAAGTGAAGTTTCGCTGAAGTTTTTGTTTATTTGCAATGCATTCAAAAAGTTTGAAGTTGCACGTTTGAGCAAATTTGAGATTATGAACCCTTTTTGTGTGGCGTATTTACAAAAATGCTCAAAAAAAGTATAAAAAAATATTATAAAATTAAAAATCTACCTCTTTTTTTTTTGCGACATGCACTGCCTTAGGTTTTTTTATTTTTCTGTACCACCACCTCGAAGCCTCATGGACATGCGAATCAAATCTTTAAGAAATTCATGCTCTGTGGCTTAAGATTTTTTGCTTATTTTGGTTACAAGACTTTGAATGAGAAAAGTGTCTAGCAATCAATAAAAAGTTCGCGAGAGTACGGTGATGCTCTGATTTAGCATCCTCTCATTACCACTATGAAGAGGTAAAAAAGCTCAAATTTTTCAAAAAAAAAAAAAAAATAGTGACAGTCCTAATTCAACTTAGGGGTAGTCCATAAATTCTTAAAACTTTACCTCCTCCCCTCAATTGCCCACTTTTATCGCAACCTCTGCCCGAAAAGCGGTACACAGAAAATTATGTTAGACCCCCTTTTTTGTTCGTTTTTTTAGCAACAGTAAAACGAAAAAATTCATGTGATATTTGAAAAAACAGAAGTCCAAAAAAGCATCCCTTCCCCATGTTCGTCCGTTTTTACCACTTCCTGCTTTAATGAACGACTTCTTATTGGGATGTTTTGATTCTTGGGAATTAAACTAAAAAATCTTTAATGCAACCAATTCTTCTTAAATTTTTTATTATAACAAAAACTCATTTCACTTTGAGCAATTTTGCTGGAACTCTGTCTTAAGGAAAAATTAAATCTATATAAATAAAATGATAGCTGTTTTCGATGTTCGCATATCACGCAAAAACTGTTTGACCAATTTCAATCAAATCTATTTAGGGTTTTTTCTTAGACAGTTGGTCTCAAACTACAATTTAAATTAGCAAGATATTCCTGTTAAATATCAAAATATTTAAGTTTTAAAATTGCTAAAAAAATTAATTTCACACATAGAAACAAGCATGTAAGCGTAACAAATCGTTGAATGGGAATTGAATGTGTAAGTTAGTGTGTGTGCTTTGTTTTTTGTCGTTCCCTTGGCAATTTAAAAAAAAATAAATTGTTGACTAAAAATTTTGAATACAATTTTGAAATAACTGAAAATAAAAGCTATTTGTTTAAGAAGAAAATATTTGCAAAATTATTAAAGTTGTGTTCAAAAATTTTTCAATTAAATTTAAATGGAACTTAGAGCTAATGGGTTATATATTTTGTACTAATATGCATCATATCATTATAACCTGGTGCGTTAACGTCCTTTTGGGTGTAAATAAAGTAATGGCACATTAAATTTTATTGGCCGGTACTTTTGTGTTCATAAGTGACCGAAATAACTTCGAGTCCAATATTTCGCCAGTAAAATATTTTATATTAGCAGATGCCCGCGACTTTGTACGCGTAGCCTGTTTTTCTGCAAAGGCAAACAATTTATGTTTTTTAAATAGAACTACAGTCAATTTTGGATTCTTCTTCACAGATCTAGAGTTCTTGTTGTTTGCTCTTCCATAAATATTCCATTGCATTGCCATGTGAAAGACAAAAACAAATCACACACACAAACTAACACATTCAATTAGCCTAGTATACATTATCACACATGTTGTCCAACATCAATGTTCGATAATGTGAACTCTAGGAACGACCGCTTGACATGCATGTTGGATGGATTTCAAAAATTGTTGATTTTCCTGCTGGCTTGTCCAACCGTACAATCTGTGTGAACTGACTGTCAAGCCTAGTGAACATTTTTCATTTTAAATAGGATTTCATGCAGTTTACTTCGATGTGGACGCTCATAAATTGTTCTGCAATTGATGTTTGATGGCATGCACGAAAATGTGAATGCAAAGCAATATTGACAGTCACACATGTTGTCAAGCCATTTAGGACAGCATGTGTGTTTTCTATGTGTGAACGCACTGTATTTTTTTTTTCATTGTTCACAAATTCCGCGTTGCTGCGTTGACAAATTGAGAATGAGAGCGAGAGTAAAATTTGAATATTCTCTTCCATTACATTGCCATATAAAAACAAAACGCACACACACTAACTAACACACTAACTTGCCATTAAACGATTTGTTAAGCTTACATGCTTCTTTTTATGTTTCTTTTTTATTTTTTATAGCAATTTTAAAACTTTAATATTTTGATATTTAACAGGAATATCGTGATAACTTTAATTCTATGTTGGGACCAAGCCTCTAAGAAAGAGGACTAAAAAAATTTGATCAAAATTGATTCAGTAGATTTTGCGTGAATCCCGTTCATCGAAAACGGCTATCATTTTATTTATATAGATTAATTTGATATTCTTTTTTAATTCTAGGCGATCATATTCATCACAATTTTTTTAAAGAAATGTTTTCAAATTATTATGAAACTTTCTTTTCACTAAAACGATTGTTAATTTTTCGCGATAATTTCATTCAAGAATTGTGCCTTTTAAGAATTATTTCCAGCAAGTGGCAGGTTATTAATTTTGACGAAAGAGTGAGCATAAAATGCTATTAAAATTCAATTACTTTGCTTGATTAATTTCATTAAACTTTTAAGCAGCGTTAAATAAAACGTTCAACCAAAATCAAGCAAAAAAAAAAAAGCCATAAAAGAAAGAAAAAAAAAACAATTTTATCAATAAACTGCTAACAAACTATAACAATCTGCTTACAAATGTCATTTTCAGCTGTCAATTGCACAGCAATAACAACAACAACAGAAAAAAACGAATACAACTTTTCTCAATTGCAAGCTACTTAAAGTCCTGTCACTTTTGGAAAATCTTCTGCACCCCACCTACGCTCGTCAACAGTGCCACAATTTGGCAACCAAAAAAAATAGCGATTAAATTAAAATTCAGCTCAGTTACCAAAATGAATTGCATTGTATGTGTATTAGGGTGTATTTTTTTTTTAGAAAATTTTAGTTTTTTTTAATTCTCTAAAAGAAATGTGTTAGATTAATGTTATATTTGTAGCAGATGTTGCATCTGCTCTTTATTATGAGTCATTTTTCTTAAATTTAAAATGGTCATTGAAATGTTATGTTACGAATATTTTGTTGCCTCATATCTAAAATTTGTTAATTTTTATATAAAATAGCTTAATCATTGATTGATCTCTAAATATTCGAATTTAAAAATTTATTCTTTTTCATAAATAATCATCTAATGTTTACAAAAAGCAAATCACCCTAATCCTCATGTTGCTATTGTACGTCTGCATTGGTGTGTGAAAGAATTTGGTTTTAACGATGGCAGCAAAAAACGCGTAAAAGCGCAGCTCATTCGATTGCAGCAAAACTTAAATGAAAAGCGAAGTGCAAGTTGCAGCAGCAGCAGTGGCAGAAACCGTCGAAGGAAGCTGTCGAAAACACTCGCTGAATAAGCAAGTAGATGGCTTAATTTAAGCAACTCTTAAGGATTATGGTGGCATTTTTTGGCAAGAATGCTATGAGGTGGCAATAGTGAAAAAGGGTTGCCATTTGATCATAGCTTTTTATAAAACCCTAAGTGATAAATTACTGATATTTTTGCAAACACTTTCTCTAAGGAATTTTCTTTTCAGCCACATAAGGTATTGAAAATCTTGGATAAATATTAGCACTTAGTTAATTGAAAATTATTTAATCCACCAATTATGTTAAATTGTTCCATTTGTTATCTGTGTCATGTTTATAAAACATTAACCGATTTGTGAAATTTCACATAAATATCGGATTCTTTAAATGACTGTAAATTCGATTAAGCAATTTTCAATCAATTAATAATAATCAGTCGACTAAAAAAAAAATTAATTTAGCACTAAGATTAAAATCGGGTTAATTTTCTTTAGTATGTCTAACGAGTGATTACGGCCTGATGATGAAAGTAAGGAATTATCCTGATCCTATTAGAAAATACGAAAACGAAATTTCCCTAGCAAGGAAATCATGGAAAAATCAGAAATTAACAGGACTACAAGCTTGATACGGCTCTAAGACAACCTAAGTGAGATCTATGTCAAGAATTGGAGTTTTTTAAACTTTAGCTTACATCAGTTCTTTGAAAGAATCTGGAAAGGCTTTGCATTACCTTAGCTAAGAGCGAAACACACCTTCCTTTCAACTCTAAGGTTTTTATGTCTAATTGGAAGTTTAATACTAAAGAGGACGGCCATAGTGAATTCCTTATATGGGCAATTCTTTGATGTCGAACGCTAGCGTCGTACACTTTTAAAGTGGAATAAAAGTCAAAGTAAAACACTTTTATTTTCCCATTTTCGTTATATTTTTTCCCATTAGAGGCGGTGCCACTGCCTTTCAAAGAACTTAGAGTCCCTACTTATCTTTTTTTTATGGTACAATCTATCTCCTAACCAAATTTCATTAAAATCGGTTTATTAGATTAGCCACGGGAAAGTATTTTCCTATTAGGGGCGTGGCGTCGCCTACTATTTGAATGAAAATTATGTTGTGTCATGCCTTTTTTCCCAAATTTGCCAAAAAAAAAAAATTATGCGATTATATTGTGTTATGGCAGTTAGTAAGTGGCTTAATCGTTTTGCAACTGCCTATTTATAACACTTATATTTACGAACGTGACCAACTTCAAACAGCTCCAAAAATTTAAAATTTTATTTTTTAGCACTCGTTGTTTTTTTTTTAAATTATGTACATAAAACTCTGTTTGAACAAAAATTTTGACACACTTGCTGCTAATATCAATCACAAAATGAGAACAAATGATGTTTTTCTATGTTATTTGTGACATAAGAACATGAACTAAAGCAAATTAAAAACTTACAGTTAATAGAGATTGGCTCAGCGTGGTAAATGATTTCTGATATAAATTGTTTAAATTAACAAAATTTGATAGTTTTCCTTAGATAATATCAGATAGTAATGCTTTTATAATGACTTTTAATTTTTCTGTCACGGTTGGCCATTTGACGGAAATGCCCATATGAGAATATGTATTTAACACTTATCTTTCGTATAGGCATATTAAAATGTGGTTCGATAATGCAGAAAACACAAACTTCCTTAAGTTGCTCTTTTTTTTTTTGAAATAAATTTTTCGACAACAGTCTTTTTGAATTGTGAAGATGTCCTTTACCATCCTCAAAAATAGAACACGTGCAAGAGAAATTAACAAATAACAAGTATTCAGCCTTAGAGGAGATATACCATCACTGTTTTCTATTTAAATAACTGGCAACCCTAACTAAGAAGTAATAGCATAGTAAAGTAACAATTTTGTAAGTTTAAGTGCACCGCCGAATAATAAAAGGAACTTCTTTGCTGCATTTGTGGTGTAGTGCCACAAATGACTAACTGCAAATCTATTGGTAGTGGTTTAATTTTTGAAAAGTCCTTAAATAATGTTATAATTATGCAAAGTATTGTGATTTTGATATGTTAAAAGGGGGTTATAAAAACTTTCAAAAATAATTCATAAAAGTTCTAAAAGTTTAACACAATGATAACACTTGGTATCAACATTGTGACGTATTGCGATTTTAAAATTTTTATAAAAAAAAACTTGTAATTAAGCTCTCACTTAAGAATGTATGGCATGGCATGACTGTTCTAATTACATAACCTTTACTACCCGCAGCGTCTAAATTGTGACACAATTAATAACAATTATTGCTGGCCACTTGAAATTGCACTCATAACTAAGTCCCCCTTTGACGTCTTACTTTTAACACACAGCACCCAGCACAAGTAGCATCTGTGTTTTTGTTCTTGTGACACTGCGGGTGGTGGTGCGCTGCTTTTAAATGTCAAAAATTATGCCAAGTTATTTATAAGTGCACATTGAAGAAAAAACCTGTGAAAATATAAAGTTACTAACATAAGAAATGCTTCACTATTTGCTTTGTCTTACCTTCACCGTAGTAGTGACATTTTGAGAAATGCTCACCATGCGGTCATAAATTGCAGATATTCATACTGTTGCTCATACTCCAGGAACTCTTTGTTTTTCTTTTGGCCATGGCTCTTAAGACATATCTTGCTACATTAAAACTTTTCATCAACAACTTCTTTTATGTAGAGATAGTGGTGTGGTGCTTTTTTTCCACCTTTGAATTCCCGCATCTTTGATAATTTAGTGCACTTCTTTACTACTTTTGGCGCATAGTTTTATGGCAACAGAGGGTTAGTAAATTAAGTGTGAAGCTCTGATTTTATTCTTATATAAATTTTTTATGCAATTTAATTCATTAAAGCATGGTACGCACATATAACTTAATTATGTAGTTAAAGTTGCATAAAATATTTGTCAAAAAAGAAGCGTCTTAAAGATGATTTTAAACAAAACGTCCTAAGTGCCCATTGAACGAAAAGTTGCTTAAAATGTTAAGCTTAGTTGTTGGTGGCTTTTGATTTTCTTTTAAAATATTGTGCATTTAAGTACCTTTTCAATGATATATTTTTTAATATAAATTATAGAGAGCCAGGAAATGTATTATTTATAGAACCTTTCTGCAGGCACTATGTTCCAAAAGAAGTCTTATGATTTAAGCCATACCTTCTACAAATGAATAATTTCTTACAATAACCAGATTTAAATTTGACATCAAACTATATATGGGCATTTCCGTCAAATGGCTAACCGTGACAGAAAAATTAAAAGTTATTATAAAAGCGTTTCTATCTGATATTACCTAAGAAAAATGTTCAAATTTTGTTAATTTAAACAATTTATACTAGAAGTCATTTATCACGGTGAGCAAACCACCAGTTTCCCTTTTTTGTTATGTTGAATAGTATTTTGCCTTAAATATTTAAGTGTGTAAGAGAGGTGATACATGATGATAGTCATTCCGCAAAATCTCCCTTCCAACATCAATTAGCAAAAAAAAATGCAAAAACATCAAACCAAATCTCCTCTATTATTTGTAAATTTTTAATTTGCTTTAGTTCATGTTCTAATGTCACATTCGACATAGAAAAACATCATTTGTTCTCATTTCGTGATTAATAACAGCAGCAAGTGTGTCAACATTTTTTTTCGAAGAGAGTTTCTTGTAAATAATATAAAATAAAGAACCAGTGCAAAAAAAAAAATTAAATTTTAAATTTTTGGAGCTGTTTGAAGTTTGTCACGTTCGCAAACATAAGTGTAATAAATAGGTATGTAGTTACGAAACGGTTGAACCAGTTATTAACTGCTATAGCCAACATAATCGCATAATTTTGGCAAAGTTTAGAAAAGCGGCTGTGTACAATATAATTTTCTTTCAAATAGTAGGTGGTGCTACGCCCTTAACAGGAAAATACCTTTCCACGGCTAATCTAATAAAGCGATTTTAATGAAATTTGGTTTAGCAGATACTTAGATTGTACCATAAAAAAGGTTAGTAGAGACTAAGTCCTTTAAGTGGGCGTGGCACCGCCTCTTATGGGAAAAAATGCAGCTATAACAGAGTCGCTACACCAATTTTGATCAAATTTGGTGTGGAGACAAACTGATTCCTGAGAAGAAAAGTTTGCTTTTAGTAGTGCGGTGTCAAGTCCCTTACATGAAAAACTTTTTAACAGCAAAAAGACAAGTTTCATATTCTTTTAAGAAAAATATCTACTCATTCCTCTTTTCTTTGTTTAAATTGATCTCACCAATTAATTCAATAACAATGATGAATACTAAATTTGTTATTTTGATTACTGTATAAATTTTACATATTATTATTTTTATAAACATTAAAATCTTTATGAAAAATTGCCCAAGTGAACCATAATGGAAAAACACGTAACGTTTGAAATGTCACGTTCGAATCATATTATGCCTTGTAAGAAAAAAAAAAATAAAAGAAAATTTTTCAATCAAACGAAATCTAATAAATAGTGACATTGTTCCATAACATTTTAAAATTAGTCGCATTCAAAAATTTTGCCAGGTTTCGCTGACTTCTGATTTTCTATAGATGGCCATGAAAAACACTTTCGTTTTTCGTCACGTTCGAATTGCTTTTTTAATGCTGCTACCTTGGAACCAGTACTACGTCTGGCATCAACTTAGCTATAAATATAGTGCTACCAAAGGGCTATTCCTTAAGATAACAAAAGAATATAAAAGTGTTTTACTTTGACTTTTGTTGCACTTTAAAAGTGTACTTCCGTCGCGTTTGACATCAGAGAATTGCTCCTATATTTTCCAGCTTAACTAATCAAATTAAAGTTTTATACTTCTCTGTGTATAGTAAATATATGAGTTAACCAAAAATAACATAATATCCTTTACGCTAATATATTTAATATATTCTAAATTAAATAATCATTAAAATTGCAACTTTCTCTCTCTCGATGAGCTTAGACTTCATAATACGCAAGTTAAACAAAATGCAAAACTTAGTGTAAGCTCTTACTACTTTTGTCCCAAATGCTCTATATAATACCAATATAACTTTTTGGCCATAAAAAGCAAGCATTTTGACAAAATGTTTTCTAATTGCATTGAGTGCGTGTGCACATTGCAACATGCCATTAAATACGAGTACTAAAACAATTTCAGGATAATGTGTAAAACTTTGCAACCAAAATTATTGAAAACATGCTTAAAATATGAAGATGAAAAAGACAAACGACAAAAGGATGTAGTATGGGAGAGTAGGAGTAGTGGATACTATATAAAAAAACTTTTTTTTTGCTCCAGCAAATAATTTTTGCATTGTTTCTCAACGTTCTATCAACAAAAATTTCAACAAGCATACGCAGCAAAACGATTGCAATATTAACCCTGGAGTGGATAGCGATATTGACAAATAATAAATAAGATTTTCCGAAGGAACTTTTTGTACAAAAATCTGTGAATATATCAATTTACCGATAAAAACGATGTGATCGTAATATTTTTAATGCACACTTCCTGAGTGCTGAAAAAAAAAGAAGAAATTTCATAATTAAATTTTCACAACCAAATTTTTACTCAAAAATGTTTCTTGTCACTAGGAAATTGATAAGCACCAGAGCTGTGATTTGTGCATTCATTTTCAATTTTAAATCATGAGAAATTCCGCATTCAGAGTGCAGCTATTTAAAAATGAAGTCACCTGTTGACTTTAATGCCATAAGTTTGCAGCCTTTTCTATCACAAAAGACTGCTATTATTTTGGTGACGTCACATTTTTGGATTGGAATCATGATTGGAAGAATTATGATTGCATTGAAGTCACCTCAAATCACCTTTAATTCGCTGCTTGAAGTCGCTGCAATCATTTGAAGTCACTCGAAAATCTACACAAATATCTTCTATCTTTTTGTTTTATTTGATTTCGTGTGATTTTCTAGTGTTAAACGTAATCACAAACCGACTGACTGGACAGTACTCGTGTACCAACAATGTATGTGCGTGTGTTTGTGTGTCGCTACCCAACCAACCAACTTAGTGTAATAAAGTGTTGCAACAGCATTAGTGTTGGTGGATTTTGTTGAATTGTTACATTTAATGTCCTAAAATCACTTTGGACAAATTTTATTGCAAAAGTTTTCTGCAAGTAGAATATTTCCGAAATTTCACAAACCACCACATACCTTACCACTAGCCAGAAGACGACGACTAACAAATATAACATTGTAAGCAATTGAAATGAAAATCCACGTTAGACAAAGAGGACAACGTTGATGCCGGCAACTTAGAAGACAAAGACCATAGACCGTAGACCACCTAGCGTGTGTACTACGTAGTAGCTTAGAAAATACTTTTGGATAGTAGAAATATTGCTAAAATTAAAGAACATTTTGTCGACTTCAGCCATTGCAAGTAGTAATATTATTATTATTATTACTATGCAGTAGAATAAAAAACCACAGCATACTTTTAGGCGTGTGCAAGGAAGATGTCGCAAGAAGAAATGTTATTGAAGTTAAAGTTTTGAGGGTTGATGGTACTCGCCCCTCATCTAATCGTTTTGTCAATTGTCCTAAATGGCTGCTTTGCCATCCATGCGGGCGGTGGCTGGCTTATAAGTAATTTAAATTTAATTAGGGCGTATTTTTAGAAACTTATAGATTAGGTCAAGTGTGCACAATCTGTGTACGATGGAGTGAGCTACTTTGAATTTTTTGAGAGAGTGAATGTATTTTTGAGCTTATTGTGAATGTAGTTTTGCATGATGTGCTTTGGTTTACTTTTTCTTTAGATGTTTGAATTCGATGAAGTTATAAATTTAAAGAAAAAAATGTTGCGACAAAGTTTTGTTTTACTTAGAGATTGTAGAGACACTTTTGTTTGCTGATTGATTTTGCATTTAAGTTTTAAACAAAGTTAAAACATTCTACCGTACAGAGCTCAAAATTCCCAACAGAAAATTATTTCTTTTAATAATTATTTGTTTTTGCCAAAAATTTAGTTTTGAGTGATGTTTTGAACATAAAGACAAGCGTGTATTTTTACTTAATTAATATTATCATCTTAAAAGTCAACAGAAAATTAGCCGGTAAGTTGACAACTAAACCTAAAACAGTTACAGATATACTTATAGACACTAATAGACAGTAGCCTACTTAGGATTTTGTCAAAGTTTCACGCTCTTACTACCACTTAAAAATCCTTTACCTTAGGTGCTTATTACATGCCAAAGGCAGCTGAAGGTTAAAGAAGAGATTTATTCGTTGCTTAATGATAGATATAATCATTTAAAATACATGAAAATTAATTTTTTGTTAAGCGTTCATAGCATTGATACTTTTTGACTGTAATTTATTTATAATTTTTAAGTATACATTAGATGAGAAGTCTAATTTTTGGGAGGATATCTTCGATTTCGAATTTTTAAAGGTCGTCCAAAGTCGATGAAACTTTTTCATATAAACATTTATTAAGATAAGGTACCAAATCTGAGCATTTAGATATGAGGCTGCTCAAAAATTTATAACCCAGTGGAAAATATATATATAGCATACTATTAATAGCATACTATTAACAACATCGATGAATAGTTATACTCATTGTAGGCAGTAATGCTCACAACTCCAGCGATAACTGTAAATTCTTTTTACAAAGTTATGGCCGCTTTGTAGGCAACTTGCCTTCATCTCTATATATAATGTGTAGCAAGGGAAAGGCAGATTGCCTTTGAACATCCCTTACTAAGTGCCTGTATAGTTTAACAAGTTGCCTGCATTTCCACACACACAAAGCATACAGCCAACAGGTAAGACTACTTACATCTCCATATACAAAGCAAGCAGCTAGCAACCAGACTGCCTACAGCTCCATATACAAAACAAACAGCCAGCAAGCAAATTGCCTACAGATCCATATATAAAAGAGGCAGCCAGCAACAAATAAACAAAATATCACAGTAACAATTTCATTTGTGAAACATACAACACAAAGGGTATAGCTTTTCATACATGAAAAATCAGAGTACTTCATCGATTTGCCGCTGGGAATTTATTTTTCTTTAAAAATGTCACAAAACAAATTGCTCTCTATCACTAATTTTATCAAAATAACATGCTTTCATGTCAAGTTTTGATCTTCAAGCCCATTTACTTTTTTCTCATCTATAAATGGGTAAATAATAGATCACAATACTCGCCTACAGTCATTGTATTTTTAATGAAACTTCAATATCAATAAATTGATTCTAAACCTTAATATTAAATAATTTAATTTATTTCTCGGAATACCATCCTAATTTACTAACTTTCTTGGAAACTATTATAGCTTACATAAATAAATAAAAAAAAAAAAAGAAGTGATATGGCTTGGGTAAATTTTTACACAATAGTCCTTTATGAGACAAAAAAAAAAAAGAATTTACCTTCTAACTTTTCATTCAATCCAATTTGTTTGAATTTGATTTTGTTTCGCGATTTTTTCTTTAAGTCTTCAAATTTTCCTTGATCGATTATTCTACCAAAATTTTGGAAATTATATGTTACCTAAATTCTACCTCAATAGTCATTTTAGACCAATTCTTCTTCTAGCCAAAAATGCTTTAAAAACCAAAACACTTTTTGCATCTCACTTTGTATGATTTTTAAAATGCACTCTTCTTTTGGGTAAGAATTAACCTAATAGACCTTAATGAGTTAAATGTCAAGATATAAAATGAATTACAAAAACAAAGAAGCTAATCAGAAAAAATAATTATTGCTTTGAAAAACCTTTTAAGCTTAGAAATTGTTGCTTATCGGCAGAAAGGTCGCTGATGATTCCATTTAGCAATGAATGAAACTAGTGTTACTTGCTTTAGCGAATTTTGTTTTTGTGTTGCTCCTAGCTTTGTGCTATATTTTTTTGCGTTGACATACACTATACTGAACAGTAAGCTCAGTTAAATAATTATAAATTATTTTCTGTTTTGAAGTCTCAAAAAAAGAGGCTAAGTGCCACAATCATTGAGCATTGAAAATTGGACAGTTTTGGAGATAGCGTTAAGAAAGTAAATAGGAAAATGTAATTTTTCATCAGTTTCATCATCTAACCAAAGATTTCACTTAGTTATTTGTGGGAATTACTTTGGACTCATTATGTAGCTCATTTCATGCCTAGAACCATGAGTCGAATTAGGGGCTTATGTATGTTATTTCATCCATTGTTGAAAAAATGTGAACTATTTTTTTATCACCATAGTAATGTATCTCATTAAAAGGTTTTTGTAAGTGAATATGCTTGAGGCCAATACATATGCTCCAACTATGTGTCTTTATTGTTTGTCTAACCATGTTTCAACAATTATCGATCTCAACTATCGTCGTAATATCACCATATCTAATTTATTTGTGCAAATGAAAGTTGAACTTTTAAGCAGGAAATGTTGTTACATTCAAACTCGTACGTTAAGTAACTTTTAGTTTTCGCTGGTATTTTCTTCATCCTGCCTTTCATTTTGGTAAAGGTGAATTGCTTAGTTTTAGCAAGAAGTAAAGTGGTAACACTTAAAAGCGGAAGTGCCACACTACACACACTTTAAGTGTACGTGTGTATGTGTGTGTGTGGAAATGCACGTCAGTATGTGTGTGAAACTGCTGAGTGTGACATCCTGTCTGAGTAGTTTGAGCATTGCCAACGATTGGCAAAGGCAAAAAAATAGGTGTATACGAGCTTGTGTGTGCATGTGTCCAAGTGTAAATGTTAGTGAGTGCATGATTTATTACAGCACGTCGCACACATACAAATACGTAATAAAAAGGAAAAAAAAAACACTTATTAAAAATACACTATATTTTTCATGACCCAATTGGAAAATTGAAGTCGTACCATTTATTGAGTCAAATTGACTTAAATAAAGATTTCCATAAAACGAAAAAGTATTGTCAACGTACAGCAATTACCCCGTTGACGGGTTTGATTGTAATTTTCGATTTCTCACCCTTCTTTAATTATTCCAAAGTGCAAAAAAAGCAAGTTTTGGATAAGTTGACTTGGCTTGGGCTAGGCCGGGGGCTTTAAACCCCAAAATGGTTTTCTGCAAATAAATGTTGCAAAGATCCTCCTAAGGAGTGAAAATTTTTTTCATTATATGAAAAGATATGTTCATAGGAGGGTGATTTTAAGCACTAAACGAAAAAGATCTTAGAGAACATTAAAAAACTCGACCTCGGTGTGGCTTTTAGCCCCAACGAATGTTTTGCATTTTTGCGTTTTAAGCTACTTTGAACGAACTTCTCGGCAAATTGTTAGCTGTGTTGTTCTAATCGAGACCACCTCAAACAACGGTCTACGGCTGATCGACTTCGCCGCGGCGCGAAACATGGTAGTAAGTAGCACCAGATTTCAACACCTCGATATCCACAAGGCCACCTGGCTGTCCCCTGATCAGAAAACACGCAACCAAATCGATCATGTTGTGATCGACGGAAGGCATGCTTCGAGCGTGCTAGATGTTCGTACGTTCCGGGGAGTCAATATTGACTCCGATCATTATCTTGTTGCAGCCAAGATACGCATGCGGCTGTGCAATGCAAAGGATGTACGCTCTGGTACGCAACGAAAGCTGGACGTCGCTAAGCTGCAATCACATCGGACGGCCGAAGCCTATTCCGCTCGCCTCTCAGAACTGCTCCTTCAACCTGACTCTCTACCCGATGATGCCGGTGGACTTTGGGCGCATATATCCCGCTCCATGCGCTCTGCCGCTGAGGAAGTCATTGGTTTCCGACGCCCACTTCCGCGAAATCAATGGTATGACCAGGAGTGTCGCGAAGCTACTGCAGTGAAAAACGCCGCCTACAAAAGAACCCTGCAGTCAGCAGCAACGCGAGCCGTGCACGAAAACTACCGGGAAAAGAGAAAGGATGAGAGGCGCCTTTTCAGACGCAAGAAACGAGAGCAGGAAAGGCACGAGCGTGAGAAACTCGAAGTGTTACGGGGCAGGAATGATGCTCGAAAATTTTACCAACAAGTCAAGCGTCTGACCCAAGGTTTCAAGCCCGGAGCATCTACCTGTAAAGATGAACATGGAAATCTGGTTACGGATACGCAGGGTACACTGAGATTATGGAGGGAACACTTTTCCAAGCTGCTTGCTGGCGATGACTCCACCAATCCCGCCTTTGGAGAAATTAACCCGATACCACCAATCAACGACGATGGTGTGGACGTACCACCACCTAGCCATGACGCGGTACGAGTTGTGATCCAACGACTTAAGAACAACAAAGCGGCTGGTGCCGATGGCCTGCCAGCTGAATTGTTCAAGACTGTCGGCGATGAGCTGATAGGGTGTATGCATCAACTCATCTGCAAAATATGGCTAGTTGAAAGCATGCCCGACCATTGGAATCTCAGTGTCCTTTGTCCTGTACTGAAGAAAGGTGACCCGTCAATCTGCGCTAACTACCGGGGAATCAGTCTTCTTGCCATCTCTTACAAGGTCCTGTCGACTGTACTGTGTGAAAGACTTAAGCCGTTTGCCAACACACTGATTGGGCCTTATCAGTGCGGCTTTAGACCTGGTAAGTCCACCATAGACCAGATCTTCACACTACGTCAAATCCTGGAAAAAACCCACGAAAAACAGGTCGATACCCATCATCTCTTGATCGATTTTAAAGCAGCTTTCGATAGCCCGATACGGGATTGCCTGTATGCCACCATGTCTGAGTTCGGTATACCTGCGAAGCTGGTGCGGCTTTGCAGAATGACGTTGAGCAACACAGCCAGCTCCGTTAGAGTAGGAAGGGACCTCTCCGAACCATTTGATACCGAACGAGGTTTCAGACAGGGCGATCCATTATCCTGCAACCTCTTCAACTTTGTGATGGAAGGGGTGTTGCGAAGAGCCAGTGTACATCGTAATGGCACTATTTTCTACAAAAGTGTCCAGCTCCTTGCATATGCCGATGATATTGATATCATTGGACGTTGTAAGCGAGATGTTACTGCTGCGTTCTCTGCTATCGAAAAAGAGTCAGCGAAAGTGGGTTTGACGGTGAACGAGGGCAAAATAAAGTATATGCTGTCCACAAACAGGGAGACGCGGCGTATTGGATCCTTTGTTACTGCGAACAACTATACTTTCGAAGTTGTCAAGGAATTCACCTATCTTGCCTGGAGATAAAGCGAAGATTAACTCTTGCTAATAGGTGTTACTATGGTCTCAGTAAGCAATTGAGTAGTAGAGACCTCTCTCGCCCGACAAAACTGACACTCTACAAGACGCTCATCTTACCCGTGCTACTTTACTGCGCAGAAGCATGGGTTGTGTCGCAGACTGATGCAGCCACGCTTGGGGTGTTTGAGAGAAAAATTCTTCGCAAAATCTTCGGTCCTGTTCACGTCGGCGACGACTACCGTATTCGAATGAACCACGAACTGTACGAGCTCTACGCTGACATTGACATAGTCAAGCGCATCACTATTCAACGTCTGCGCTGGCTGGGACATGTTGTGCGTATGGACGAAGAAGCTCCGGCGAAAAAGGTGTTTGATGCGGAAGCCGCTGGGCGACGACGAAGAGGAAGACCATGCCTCCGATGGAAAGACCAAGCCGAGGAAACCCTATCCACGCTTGGTGTGAATGATTGGAGAAGGCGTGCGCAAAGCAGAGGCGCTTGGAGAGAGCTTTTGAGGTCGGCCGTAACCCGGTAACGGGTTGTTATGGCCACCCAAGTAAGTAAGTAAGTTGTTCTAATCGCGTAATTGTCATCGAATTCAGCGATTTCTAGCATGGTAAAAATAAAATAATTTAAGTCAGACACCTACATATTTACACTCACCCACACACATACACATTTATAAGCAGAAACGTAAGACTTTTCTCATACTTTCTTTTTCTTACTTTCTAATGTTTTTTTTTTCCAATGTAATCGATTAAAACGTCATTCGTAGACGTATTTATTTGATGCGCTTACGTAATTTTTCTTATTTCATACCAACACACACATGCAAAAAGTCTTACACACGTTCACCTGTACATGCAGACTTTGTATGCGTTTTCTTTGTAGTGTATTGCACGTTTTTTCTTTTTTCTCATTTTTTGTTGTTTTACACTTTATGTTTTCTTATCCTTGGTAAAAGTTTTTAAAGGTTTTAATATGCAGCACAGCAGGTAACATTTTTGCGCATTTGTATTTGTGCGTATTGAATGTGTCTCTTGTATGTGCATTTCTCTGTGAAGGTGTTTATATAGATGTCTATGCATGCAATTGCAGTTGCATACATACGTATATATATACACATATTTGTTTGCAGTATAAATTGAGTTTGTTAAAGACAAATTTTTTATATGAATTGCATGTCAAATAGCTCATGAATCAATTTCTAGCACACATTTTTTTTTATATCTATTTTAAGTTTTGAAAAAATATCAACTTTTTTCATTAATTGACTGACAGAAGAGTCATGCTGCGTTATTCTGATTTATGGCACCTTGAAAACACCATATTTTGTTTGTCAACTTAACCTTTATTATAGGGTCTAGATCATTAATAGAAAAAGAAGACTGCTGCAGGGTCAAGTATAATTGAATTTTACGTTTAAACCAGTGGTGGGCATGAAAGTCTAACAAAAAGCCTAAGCAACAACAAACAAAATTTTAAAGTTTTTTTGCTGTCATTTCCAAATTTGCCAACAGCACAAAAAAATACCCAAATTGCACTACAAACAAAAACAATTGATACATTCGTCAAGACACAATGCGGCGACGTCGCACAGTGGCGCCTTTTGCGATTTCGCGTTGCTAAAATCATAACTTTTGAACGGGTAAAGATATTTGAGTAAAATTTTTTGATTTTGGTTGGTAATTTCTGTAGATATGACATATATAAGATTCAGGTTTGAGGCTTAGCTATAAATACTTTTAAAAAGAGGTGAAAGTCCAAATTTCGAAATTTTTGGTTTTTAGTGGTATGAATTCATAAAAAAAACTTTTTTTTGTATAAATTTTAGTGCGCTTTATTCAATTAATGAACTTTAAATAATTTAAAAATTTTTTAAATACTTTTTTAAAAAAAAATTTTTTAATTTTTACTAATTCATTCATATGCATTTATTTTTTTTATCTCTTAACATAATTTATAAACAGTCTTTCTCAAAGGCTAGAAAAGTTTTAAGAAAAGGGTTACAGTAATAAATTAGGTAATTTCCTTAAAAAATCAACAACAATCTACAATTCTATAAAAATATCATCATTATTTTGGATATCTAAGAAACTTAAAACAGTACTACAGAATTTATCAGTCAGTTCTTTTTGTGACCTAACGTGCCTAAGTGATGAAATCAAATGATCTGAAGATGCTGAAAGTATATTGAACAAGTCCTCATTCTGTCGAATACATGAAATTTTACATGTATTGCTATATCTGTACTTCTTATAATCTTTGTTTTTAGACTCTTGGGCTTCTTCTGATAATTCTCCTATGGGTAAGGCTTGATAATTTGTCCACTATGAGCTAAGGTATTATTTATGTTCTAATATTTCTGCAGTTTCCTTGGTATACTTTTCAAATTTTTCTACTTTAACGGGTTCTGATGATAGTACGTTTAAAATAACTTGTAATCTTTTTATCACGTCCTCATCGACTCCCGTTATTTCTGAAGTTGTTTCTGGTTTTTCAAAAAATCGCCTTGCTGTATTTCCGTCATATCTACTATAATACCCAATTTTTCTCGAAATTGATCTTGTATTATTTTTTTTCTTAAAAAGAGTGAAATGTTTTGGAAAAAGTTGGCAGATATGTCAACTATAATTTCCCATTCACCAATCCTTGATTGACATTGATTTGTGGATTATTGGCCAAGGTAAATTTGAAAAACTATGCTAAAAACGACCTTTTTTGAAAAATTCATGAAAACTACTAACTAAAATTTTTTTTCTACATCTTGTGTTAATTATTTATTTTAAAATACCATAAATTCAGAAAGCATACTCCAAATTCCCATGTTTTTTCAAACTTTTGAAATTTTCCATTTTTAATATTGCGAAAAATGTAAAAAAATGCTATTTTAATGAACGACAAAAAGTTATCCAACTTTGAGCAGCCATAAAAACCAAAACACTTGTCATAAATCAAAAAAGTTTTCGGTTTTAGAACCTTTGGTCAATTATCTTTTAAATAAAAAAAAAAAAGTTTCGAAAATCAGAAATCGAAAATTTGATTTTAGCAATCACTTTTTGAAAAAGGAGCCACTGTGCGTCGCTTATGCCTTTATGTTTTGTTTTTGTTTTCATTTGAATTCAAGTCAACGCTGTGCTTCGATAGCCGTGAAATTCTGCGAATTTTTTTTTCGCTTGCTTGTGCTTCAAACAACGGTGCGGGCAATGAGGGCGGATAGGGACACTACGTGCCCACCACTGGCTTAAACTGTAGCACATTGATTCGAAATCGATGATTTTGGACTCAAAAATACCTATAGAGCACTTATTTAGTTGGAAATAAACAATTTTATTCATTTAAATAAAACCTTACGAAATATCCAAAAAATTGTCCGAATTATTAAAAAAAATTTTTTTTTGATTTTTATGATTTTTAGCTAAAGTCCAAAAAAATTTGGTTCAAAAATGCTAACAACAATATCGTTATGAAATTTCACATGACATACATATAGGTATACTTGCTATAAGGTATCCTATTACAAA
The DNA here is from genome assembly GCA_949775025.1 of Tricholauxania praeusta. Lineage (NCBI taxonomy): Eukaryota > Metazoa > Arthropoda > Insecta > Diptera > Lauxaniidae > Tricholauxania > Tricholauxania praeusta. The sequence continues at coordinate 116,572,553 of OX459031.1, read as the reverse complement.
AATTTGGCGCAATAGAACCTGTGGGCGTAACACCTCCCATATAAGCAAAAACGTTTAATGTTATAAATTGATTGAACATAATTTAATCGTATTTGCAGTCATTTGCAGAATTCGATATTGATGTGAAATTTCAAAAATCGGTTTATGCTCTATAAACAAACATGACAAAGATAATAAATGGAACAATTTAACCTGGTTATAAAGCATAAGCCGATTTGTGAAATTTCACATGAATATCGATTTCTGCAAATCACTGTAAATTCGATTAAATAATTTTCAATTAATTAATAATATTCAGTTGACTAAAAACAAATTAAATTTCTAGTTTAATGTTATGGATAGTGTATAGATGTCATTTCCTATAAGCTTTAAAATTTAAAGGATTTCGACAAGGCGCGGCACCTCCCATATTAACATAAAATTGTAAACGCTATCTTAATTCAACTATTGCAGCAATTGAAATGAAATTTAGTGTAGGTGGATTGCATGATATAAAGTTTATCTGAATCGAAATCGGCCGAAGTAGCACCAGTAGGCGTGGCACCTCCTATACAACTAAAATACGTTAAGTGGCATATCTATCGAAATATGTCAGCAATCATACTAAAGTTTGCTGTAAGAGGTTTATTTATGGAAAACTATTTCTGGATCAAAATCAGACCGGATTTTACCAACGGGTATTGCACCGCCCTAAATTTAACGGCTAATTACGGCATATATCGCAAAACTATATAAGCTATTGTGCTAAAATTTTGTATGCGTATGTGGATCACGTGTATAATTTATTGAACATAAAGCAGGCGGAATTATGTAAGTGGGCGTGACATTTTAATTTCTTCATTTCTATACGATTTGTTTCAACATTTTCCATTTTCTTTTGACTTTTTCAAACTTTTTACTTTTTCCAGTACATCCCATATGTATTTGTTCGACTTACCCGTTCAACTTTCTTCGTTATTTTTAAGAATTTTTCAGCGATTTTGAATTGTTTCAACATTTCTCAAACGCTTACAACTTTTTCGTCATTTTTCATATTTTTTTTGACTTTTTCAATTTCTTTCAACTTTCTTCAAGTGTTTTTTAGATTTTTTCAGTCTTATTCAACTGCTTCAAAACTTTTCAACCTCTCTCAACCTTTATACATCTTAAAATTTTTTTCGACTTATTCAACCTCTTCATCGTTTCTTCCAATCTTCAACGTTTTTTAAACATTTATTTTAAAGTTACTTACAGTACAGTGTAGGTAGGGTATTTGCAATGTACAACATTTAAGATTGAAAGTCACTATATGGGTAACAATATTAATGATTGGACCCAAAAAAAGTGTAGTTAAAAAAAAGGATTTTTGCTTTTATTTATTTATTTTTCTTTTTAAAATTACATGGCACTTAGCTGAGTGTAGCTTAACATACACTGAAAAAAGACCTCACTCGATTAAAGGCAACTGCTTTCTTCGTTATGCTACAAAAATGTTCCCTACATAATTCTGAGCTATGATCGGTACCTATAATAAAAATCAATTTTTATGTGATTTGACATCTGATAACACTTTAACTTATGCATAAACGGTCTTGCGCACATATGGGTATTCAAAGAAAGCATATCTTATCTTATCTTATCTTATCTTAGAAATCCCAAAATGGTGTAATTTTAATAAAAAAAAACAAACTTTATCTTATTCTACATAGTTGAAAAAAAAAAAACAAAATATTCGTATTTCATACGGAACACAAAAATATCTCTTCTACTTCTTCACACAATCAGCACCGCACTCATCATCCTCACAAATGTCACAAAGTGATGTTTTCACCAAGTAATATTCCGTCGCTCTACGTTCGGTATCATAGTAATCATAAATGACTACCGCAGCAGGTTTCTGTTTGGCAACAGCATGCGTACGTGTTGCTTTAATGGGAACGAAAACCACATGACCGGCCGCCAGATAATCAAAGTACAAAATAATCATTGTATCCGATTTTGTTATATCTGTACGCATCACAGTGTCAATTTCCTTGATTTTTTCTATGTGTTCAATATCGGCTGTAAAACCTGAAGGCAATGCAATTTCCATGACGGCCATATTTGATTCTTGGACTGAACTGTCATCGCTGAGTGGCACAAACTCGGCACATATATTCAATTGCAAAAATTGTGACGGCAAGTCATCACGAATAGTGATGTTCAAATTAAAACTTGGCGTTTGCCCCTTTTCAGCGATATTATAACGAAATGCTAGCTGCACCAACGATGAGCCATTGCCTTTGGCCACAAAATTTAGCTTACGTGTACTTTTAGGAAGCTGAAAGAGATACAAGACATACATATATATATACTAGTAGCTAATTCAGTAGCCAATGTGCTTACCACATGTGTCATCAAAACCAATGAGTTCTCGGGACTTACGCTAATACTACCCTTATCGTTAGCTTCAAGACCTTCCGTTGTAAACTCAATTTCCATTTGACCCTTACCGCTAAGACCTGTTGTCTCAGCAAATTTGGCTAAGGCCTGCAAGCCGACAACTGTATCTTGAGTTGATGCAAAACCACCGTTGCTATTACGTTGTTTTACTAGCCATTTAATGATCGGCAATACATCATCCTTAGAGTCACTTTCTAGCATTGCCAACAAGATATATGAAGTAATTTCCACATCGTTACTACTTGCATATTTAGCAGGTTTTATGTCTGATGTATTTGCCACTTTCGACCACCATCTGTGATCATTCTCATTGTTGGCAATAGCGAGCAAGTTGCTTAAAAGCTCATTGGCTTTAGGGTCTTTAGCTTGTTGTAGCACCAACGCAGCTATAGATAGCGAATAGGTATCTTTAGTTTCATGCATATTTTCTCTTAAGTATTTTAAGCCATTTTGTATTGTGTTTTCATATTTCACACCATTTTCCTACAAAAATACATAATAAGAATGTAAGTTTTTCGAAGCTAATAAATAAATAAATTTACCTTATCTTCCTGGAATGCTAACATAACAAATGCTGAAAGTGCATATACATTTTGATGCGAAAAATCAACGAGACGACCAAGCTCCAGAAAGCTGCCGTCTTTTGACTGCTGTGTGCATAAGAAATCTAAAGCCATCGCAATAAGTTTTGTGTCAATATCACTGTATTTTTTCGCTTGTTGGAAGGAACGCGCCACATAGGCTGTTAGCCATGTGCTTCCTCGAGCATCCGACATACCAAAGGCACTGTATGACCCATCAGGATGTTTGTAGCCCAATTCACGTTGATATCCCAATTCGATGAACTTAAGTGCATTCTGTTCAACTCTTGACATACTTTGATTGACAGCCTATTTGTTGAAATCACAAAACATAGAAATAAATTTTTGAAAAGCTACAGTCTTGGAAATGGATCTATATTTTAGATTCGGCTTTTTTTTTTTGTTAAACAAAGGACCTAACAAAAATTCTTTAAGTTGGTGGGTTTTTAAGGTTTTGTACCAGTATTCTTTTAAAAATTTTCAAAAGATCAATGAGAATGAAGGAGAGAAAACGTAAAATAACTGCAGTCAAATAGCCACAAACCCTACCGCCAATACAGCATGAAATTCGGTTCGTTATTCTTTCAAACCAGTGAGAATTTTCCCACGAATACCAATTCATGCCACTGTTTCTAAAAGACTTCAAAGATACCAGACCGGACATTTTCTTTGATTACCTTTCGAAATATTCGACCAACTTTATGGATATGCAAGCAACGAAATATCAAACGACAATTTTTGGGTGAAATTTTTCAAAAACTTGATCCAGAAAAAGGGATTTAACTTCAAAAATAAACAAAATAAGTATGCAATAACCTTTTTCAGCACAAATATGTTCTTTTAAAAAGAAATTATTAAAATCGGCTTAGTATATTTTACGCCAAAGCGTTACAAACCATTTTATATAAGATGTATAGATAAAGCGCTGGTGAAGCTACAAAAACAACACAAAAAATGGCTGTTTATGAACTGGACTTGAAAGTTTCGGCTTTGTCACGAATAGAACAAAATAATGTGCTCGATGGGTTCCAAGGACTTAGAGAGGGGTTTGTTAAATGAAGAACAGGAGCTAAGTCAAGACAAAGGATGACGTCACCACAAAGCTTATGATGTCGATTCATTTCATAAGGGTGAAAAAAGGAGCTGTTATTTCTCTAGAAACTGGACGGACGGAAACTGCCTTTCGGACCAAGCTAAGCGAATTTTTGTCAGGCGTCTAGTGTTAAAAAATAAATAGAAACTTGGAAGGTATATGAATTTGAATTAAATATAGATCAAAATTTAGTTTTAGTGGACAATTTACTGTACGAAAGAGCTTAGAACTTTATAGATCCATGTATTCTAGTATTCTTTACAATTCACTATCAATTTACACAATGTTAAAATTATAATTGAAGTGAATAAGCTCTAAAGTATCATTATCATTCAAACCGAACTTTTGTTTGATCCACCGTCATCACCCGTATACGCACCTGAAGATATTTGAGAACCAAAATATTTGGCACAAAATTTATCATATTCTGTTCCCCACAGCCTACAGGCATACGCACTAATTTATCGATATTTTTAATGGTAACACCAATCAAATCACCAATTGCCGAAAGTTCTATAAACTCCGAATTGTCCACTGCATTGCTGGGTATATCCACATTAACTGCAGCCTCATAATTCACACCATCGACCAAATTAATAAAATATGCACGATTTTGATACTGTGTAACACCTTCTGGTTCTACATTCAGCTTTTGTTCTATGCTGTCCCCAGCTAGCGCAGACAATGCCGTAATCTTCAACGTAGTTATACCCACAAATTTGGGTCGTATCATAAATGAGACACTCTTGCCACTATTGGATGGTATGGAAATGCGCTTGACGCGCTTTACCACATCGATGGGACGTTCTTCATATTCGTTAGTTGCCTCAGTGAACTCATATTCGTCTTCAGTATTATCCATGATCACTTCGGCATCGAGTGTTTGACTCATATAGTTGAAAACTAGCACAGGAATCGAGATGACTTCAGCTGTACGAAGTAAATACATCAGAATTTAAGAAATTTTTGCGCTCTACTGTTACAAACCTCGCTTGACAGAATACGGCAGATTGATGGAGATAAAGAACGGTTGGAACACTTGTATTTTAGTTGGATTTTTTGTTAGAGCAATACCGAATTCTGGATTTACAGAGAAACCGGTAATAACCCATGATGTAATTGTGTCTGGAATCTTTTTTGTAAAATTAACCCCATTTTGACCAAAACTAGAAAAACAACTAAGGTTTAGTTTTCACATGTAGATAGGAGGATGTACTTACTCATCAAAATCTGCAAAAATCCAACTTTCTTGAAATTCTTTACGTACTATAGGCTTCTGAAGTGATTTGGGTTTCTTTCTCGAAATTTTTTGTGATGACACTACATTCATCATTTGATCTTCTGTTTGGAAGCGGAGCGCATTGTGGAACTCCATAGCCGGTGAATTCAGTGGTCTCCTGAACATCATGTTTTCAAAAAATCTTTCGTTTTGTCTACCCAAACCAAAATTTGTGCCGCGGTGGTGCAACCACATTCTCCGTCTTGGTATATGCCTTCTAACTACATAATTATTGGAAACAAACACTGACTATAAAACTAGAATATTTAAATTTGGTACAGATTTTCCAACTTACTCTGGTATGGGTAGTTGGCATTCGTCAATGTCACTAAGCCAGATTCTTTTCCTGGATATCGTCCACTTCCAGGCATTGTTGGCGTTTTAGTTTCATAACTGCTGAGGCTGGTAAAGATTTCATTTTCACTTAGGTCATTACCAAGCTTCAAAAGCAAAACACTTTGGTCAACGCCCAGCAAACCAACAAAAGAATTTGGTTGAGTTGAAATCTTAACTTCTACATTGTCGCCTGGTTTTGCCTGATTGGTAGTCGATAGTTCAAGCTGTGAAAAAAACTTAAGCCATTGACCTTTTTTTTAGTAACAAGCTATACATACAGAGTTTTCATATTCCTTCTCGAATTCAATGCTTTTTTCTTCAAAACGAAGGTCTTTATCGTTCGTAATGTATTGGACAAAAATAGTAGCTTTTGGTATCATCTCAAAAGTGGGCACAATTTTAATAGTGTATGATTTGAGATCATTGGGCACCTTGACATGTTCAGCTTTTAGGATGTTGCCACGCGCTGTGATGGTATACACAAAGTATTTCAAAGGTTCCGTTGATTTGACTTCAATCGATAATTCCTGACCCAGTTGTGGTCTATGAGAGTTGATATTTAAGAACCACATAGCTGGTAGTTTCAAAATTTAATATGAAAAAGATTGTTACTCACTTACTTGTACCCAAAACCAACTGCAGTATACCTGAATTGTTGTCGTCAATGTGCGATATTTGAGTCAGTTTTTCACGGTGATCTTGATATATGCAGTATACATCTGTTAGTTCTAATTTTGGTAAAGTGAAGTTGAATGTTGCCATGCCATTTCCATCTAACATTCCTACAAATTCCAATTCATCAATATTTAACTTAACGGAATTGACTGTGTCCTGCACCGGTGAGCCATCAAGATTTTGCACAGCAACAGTGTAGATAATCGTTGTTCCAGGACGAAATTTTTTAGGTGCATTAATAGCCCTTATTAAAGTCGTATGCTGACACAAAGTAACTTCTTTTGTTGCATTTTGCTTATTACCCGTCAGTTCCTCTTCTACAACAGCCAATATATGAAGCTCTGGTAGTGACATGATTTGATTTAGTCCATGAAGAAAATCTTTTTGTAAATCAAATTCAACATGTTCCTTGCCATTGATGTCAAAAGTCTTTTGTGTCAAAAATCTGTTATTAAACAAATAATTTGGTGCTTCAGGCCGTACAGAAATGGTTGCTCTGCCTTTAACCGATTTTCCAAACGTATATCTAAGAAAAAAATAAGAAAAAATAAGTTTATATTGACGTATGAAAGAATTGTACGGATACGCACTTTGATCTCACGGTCATTTTAATGACGCCATCTGAAATAGCAACCTTCTGCGGTACATCAATGGTCACCTCAAATTTTGGCAAAACATATTTTGCAACTTCAAAAGATTTCATTTCAAGTGTTTCAACTTCGTTATTAACTTCAATTTTCCAAAGGCCTAATACAGGCTGTTCAGAAAGTTGTAGGTTACCAGTGTAGACACCTTTTGTAAGTTTAACTTTCGAAAATTGTTTAATGCGATTACTGGCACCATCCTATTAATTTTTAAGGTATTATAAGCTAATAATGTGGTTCATATTTGATAACATTCCATTTAATCTTATATGTTTTATAAATTGACCCAAATGATTTTTTCGCGCATCATTTCATTTTTGATAAATTCTATACAGACGCACTACCTTCTTATTCTCCACTGAAGTTCTCATATTCACGTAAGAGTTTTGAAGTACGGTCATCTTCTTAAACACTATATAAAAAAAACCTTGCTGATAAATATCAAAGCAATTAGCCAACTTTGAAGACGGTTGATAACTCAGTACACTAGGACTTAGCAAATTAAATATTTTGGTAGTACCGTCTCAATCAATCTCCTCTAAATATAATAAAAATTTGATTTTCTTTAGATTGAGAAAGTGCGAAAAAGCTAATAAGAAATTATAAAAAAATATCAAAAATTTTTTTTTTCAAGATTTTTACTACGCTTTAAGCTTTATACATAGCTAAAAAGATTAATTAGTGTAGTAGCTAAACCCTATTAATATTAAAAGAATGGACGTGAGAAAGTAGTTCGCTATTTGAAATTGTGACACTTTTTGTGAGCTATATGTTTTTAAGAAGTACAGAGGAACATTTTACTGAAATAAGTCTTTGCAAAGGGTGGAAAGATAATACAAAAGTAGGAGCGAAACGAGATCTCTAAGAAAAAGAGCTCAGTAAACTCAGTACGTAATCTGAGACTAAAATACCTTCCTGGTATATTTCAATGAAAACTTTTGGAGGGAAAAGACGAGTTAAGTACGCGCAGTAGAAAATATAAGCAAAACAAATTCTTTATGAAGACATATGATCAAGAAGAACACATGTTGCAAGGAAAAGAAATAAAAGAAAGCCAACTAAAACAAAAATAAGCCCATACAACTGTTGACAACTAATTGGAAACGAAATCATTCGTTGTGTTATTAGTAGTTTTTCTCATTTATTTTTCTATGTGAACCGGAAAATTTATATATAATATAAATGTGGAACATATAAGCTTAGAAAGAAAAAAAAAACATAATTGAATTCAAATTCATAGCATAAAAAAGTTTTATGAGAGATTTTCTGCTCAAATCTCAGATTTGATTGAGTCAACTAATTGGAAACAAAAAAATAATTTGCAAAAAATCAAAGAAAAACTTGATAAAAGATTCCAGAAACGATATTATTATTATTTTTATTGCTTATTATTATTGCTTCAAAGGAAATTTTTGCATTTTTTTTTTGTTTCCAATTAATTGACTCTGTCAAATCTGAGATTTGAGAAGGAAATCTCTCATAAAACTTTTTTATGCTATGAATTTGAATTCGATTATGTTCTTTTTTTTAAGTTTATATGTCTCACATTTATATAATGTATAAATTTTCTGGTACACATAGAAAAATAATGGAGGCAAACTCTATATAGTTCTCATGTCTCGTGACGAGTAGACGTGTTTTCTCGGTGATCGCTTTTTAAACGCATTTATTTTTTGAGATTCACCTAATTATAAGACGAAACAACTTCAACTATTAAGTTTTAAACGGTCTTTATTGAAATTGTTCCTCACATTTGGTGTTTCTAATTGGGTTAAGTACGTAATTTAAAAATAAATAGTTTCGTTCTAATTTACCGCCGGCAACATGAACAAAAAATTAACCAGAAGCAACTCGTTGAAGCAGTCCCCTGCTCCGTCAACCCCTCCTTTCACAAGTGGTAGAGATGAGTCATCTGGGAATGCCCTAATCAACATGAAAGAGAGTATTATAGAGCAGCTAACTGATGCCCTCAAAACTTCTGAGGGACGACTTATGGAAAGACTTGGCGAGGTTTCGGCTGAACTCTCAAACATCAAGTTAGTGCTGAAAAATATAAATGAGAGAGTTTCGGCTGTAGAAGCAACATGTAACGAGGTCAACGCTATGAAGCTTGAAATTACTGTGTTGAAGAAAGACATGGAATGTGTAAAAAACAATACTAATCAAATATCTCTCTCTCCTGCGCTCAACTGTGAAATTAGTGAGCTTAAGAAACAAGTCGAAAAATATGAAAATGATTCGGTAGCAGCAGACATCATTATCAACGGCATTCCTTTCTCTTTTGATGAGAATTTGCCTAACATATTTGCGCGCATTTGCTCTGCGGTCAAGTGTGAGGCGCCAATGCTGCGTAATGTGTTTAGATCAGGGAAGGGCACTTAGTGCATCAATTTCCTCACATTGCTCTAACCGTTATTCGACGCACAACCAAGCGAAAAAAAATTCCCAGAATTTCAATCGAGGCACAGCGTTGACTTGAATTCAAATGAAAACAAAAACAAAACACAAAGGCATAAATGACGGCGCCGCATTGTGTCTTGACGAATGTAGCAATTGTTTTTGTTTGTAGTGTAATTTGTTTTTTTTTGTGCTAATGGCAATTTTGGAAATGAAAGTAAAAAAAACTTTAAAATTTCGTTTGTTGTTGCTTGATGTTGTTGTTTTCCTCTTTGGTTATATTTTTGTGCCCACCGCTGGTTTAGATTAAATAACAACAGCAGCAACAACAATAATAATACTTCTATAATAGTTAAGCTGGCGTCTGCGTTTGAGCGCATTAAAATTTTTAAAGCTGTCGCTTTGTTTTGTAAGTCTAGCAAACGGCAGCTTATTCTCAATGATATTGGGTTTACTGGAACTGAGAGGTTTTATTTGAATGAGAGTCTCAGTAAAAAGAACCGCGCAATAATGTTGCATGCAATGCAAAAGAAGCGGGAAAATAAGCTTATTGCAGTTTTTTCTTTGCGTGGGCGAGTTTATGTGAGAGTATCACATGATGGTGGTGCAATACTAGTTAGCAACATAGAGAGCGTGGAGAGCGTCATTGAAAATTAGAATTAGAGTGTCTCAAAAATATTTTCTTTTAAAAATTTTTAAAAAAAAAAAATTTAAATTAATTTGATTTAATAATTATTTTTTTTTTTTTTTCTTATATTATATAATTTCTATAATGATTTCTGCCTCTTTCTGTATCTTTCATTTAATTTGCTTTCACTTCTTTATCTTATTATATTTTTTCCTCTTAACTATATCTTATTTTGTGTTTGAAACTGTTTCAGTCCTGCTGAGTCTTGGCATTTTTTGATGCAGCATTTAATGGTGCTATATATAATTATAAGGCTTTGATGTATGTTTTGTGCAAGCAGTGCAATGGTTTGAATGTGGTACATTTCAATGCAAGAAGTTTGAATGGGTTCAAGCTAGATTATGCAAAATATATTTTTGAAGGTTCGCTTGTTGATGTGATTTGTGTGTCTGAAACGTGGCTCAAGAGTGAGTTTCCGGATTCTTTGTACAATATTAATGGATATAAACTATTTCGTAATGATAGGTGTGGGAAAAGGGGTGGTGGAGTTGCTGTTTTTTGTAAGTCTAGTCTTAATGTTAAGTTTGTCAAAAAAAGTAATGATGTTTGTGAATTCTTAAATGTTGTAGTCTTTGATGATAGCCTAAAAATTTTAATTTCGTGTGTGTACAACCCGCTCAGGTGTCACAGTCTTGAACCATTTTTTGCTGACATTGTTAATAGATTAATTCTTTACGATTTTTTTATAGTTTGTGGAGATTTTAACGTGAACCTGATGCGAAATGATATCATAACTGCTAACTTCTACCATCATTCTACTACTTGTGGACTTAAGATTCTGAATCCTTACATACCCACACGTTATGCGCTTGATTGTGAGCCTAGTCTTCTTGACCTTCTTTTGATTTCTGATCCCTCTCTCCTTCTTAAGTTTGATCAAATGACTTTCTTGTCTGATCATGATTTAGTTTTTTGTTGTCTTAATATTAACCTCGGTAGAACTTCATCATCTTGTTTTTCTTTTTATGACTACAAGTCTATTGAATTGAGTGCGCTAACTGAAGACTTGGCTGGTATGTGTTTTAACGAATGTTGGTTGCATGATTCAGTTGATGAAAAGTTAAGGGTATTAATGAATAACATAAATGTTTTATTTTGTCGTCATGTCCCGTTACGTACAGTTCAAGTTCTAAATAATAATTGCCCATGGCTTACACGTCGTGTATTGATTGCCATAAAAAAAAGAAACCGGCTCTTGTCTAAATGGAAAAGAAGTCGTACTGTTACTAATTGGGATGAGTATAGGAGAGCCCGTAATGCAGCAACTTTTTTGGTAAGGCAAGACAAAAGAAACTTTTTTGGCTCTAAACTAAATATCAATTTGAACTCCAAGCAATTGTGGAGCAACATAAAAAAATTTAATAAACAATCTATCGATTGTAAATTAGATCCTGATATCCTCAATAATTTTTTTCTTTCCAGTGTAAATGCTTGTCCTTCTTTCACTCCTAGGATTATGGTTACGCCCGATCTGCAAGCGAATTTGTCCTTTTCTTCGTTTCAATTTTCAAATGTGAGTGAAGATGATGTTATTAAATGTGTTTTGAAAGTAAGCTCTAACGCTGTTGGAGTGGACGGCATGCCTATAAAATTTATTAAAATTATTTTACCTTATATTATAGTTCCTCTCACTCATATAATTAACCACAGTTTAACTTGCTCTCAATTTCCTGAGTTATGGAAGATCGCCACAGTAATACCTATTGCTAAAAAGGCACTCGCTTCTGATCCCCATGACTATAGGCCCATCAGTATTTTGCCGGCATTGGGAAAAGTCTTTGAAAAAATTATGTGCGATCAAATAACTAATTATTTAACTGTGAATCGCTTGTTATCCCCGCTGCAGTCTGGCTTTCGGACAGGACACAGTTGTGCGACTGCTATTTTGAAGGTCGTTGAAGATATTAGAGTTTTTTACGATCAAAATTTTCTTACACTCCTCTGTGTGATTGACTTCTCCAAAGCCTTCGATTCCGTCAACCATGATCTACTTTGTTATAAGCTTAAGAATTTTTTCAATTTCAGTCCTAGTGCAACAAAGTTGTTATCTAATTATTTAGGTGGTAGAATGCAACAGGTTAAAGTAGGAAACTATTACTCATCTATGAAAAATGTTTATACTGGCGTCCCTCAGGGCTCCATATTGGGTCCACTCTTATTTTCTGCTTTCATCAACGACATTTTTTCTGCTTGTAAATACACTACAATGCACGCCTACGCTGACGACATTCAAATTTACCTATCTCGACCCATTGGACTAATTGAGGACTTAAACTATAGACTGAATTCTGACCTGACCTCGCTGTATAATTGGTCAGCTGCCAATATGCTTCTAATTAATCCCTTAAAATCCAAAGTGCTTCCTATCATGAGAACTGAATTTAACCTGTTACAGATTCCGCCTCTGTTTATAGGAACTGCACAGTTGGATTTTGTAGATAAGTTAAAAAATCTTGGCTTCATACTTAACAGTAAACTGACTTGCACTGATCATATAAACAACATAGTAGGAAAAATATACGGGACCTTACGTTACTTACGTACTTCCTCTGACTTTACTCCTCTTGAGACCAGACGTAGACTAGTCATTCAGTTGATCTTGCCTCATATAGCATTTTCTGATATTGTTTATAGTAGGCTTGACTCACAATCACAGCACAAGGTTTTAGTTGCATTCAACAATGCTGCTAGGTACGTTTATGGCATTCACCGTTATGATCACATTTCGGCTATAAGTAGGGGTATTCTTGGCTTTGGTATTATGGTGTACTTAGACATTCGAAACCTTATCTTCTTGCACAAACTTTTATGTACTCGAAGCCCTGCGTATCTGTATGATAAACTCCAGTTTTCTCTATCAGTAAGATCTCCTAATTTTATAGTTCCTCGGCACATATACCTCAATAGTTCTAGATATTTCTATATTAGCACCATTAGGCTTTGGAATTCTTTACCTAACTCCATTAAACAAATTGGTTCAAGAAGCAGCTTCAAACGCGCTATTTACAATTATTTTTCTTGCATTCGTTAACTTTACCTTCTTTCAGTTTTATTTTCTTTTTTTTTTTTCTATCGCTTTATTTTTACTTTTCTCACTACATATGTTATTTAATATCTCTTCTTAAATTAAGTTCAATATTTTTTTTTTTTTGTGTTATATTTTTAATTTTACATTCACTAATCATTTTTTTGATGCTGATTCCTTCATAAATTTTTTTCTTTTTTTTTATATAATTAATAGCGTTTTTTAATTAATTGAGACACTATATGCTTATTTTATTTTTATTTTTTGTTTGTTATTCTTTGATTTACTATAAAAGACTAAGTCTTATTGTAAAACCATAAATGAAATAAATAAATAAATAAAAAAAAAAACTACCAATAAAACAACGAATGATTTCGTTTCTAATTAGTTGACAATAGCTGTATATGATTAGATGAAGTTAGCTCAAGGTTTTTAACTACGAAAAATAAAATGTAAAGATCTTGCACTGCACAAATCTACCTATGAATTATGTTGAGAAGCCTTATACAGTGACCCACTCGTCTTAAGACTTTTTGGAAGTGACCACTTCTGAAGAGAAAGAAGTGCAGTTTGAAAATATAGTGACGATTATGATAAATGCAACACTAAACTATGTATGTAGCTATGAAAAGTATTTTTGGAAATACTAAAAAAATCTCCCACTTTCATATGAAATCAAAAAAAAAAGCAAATCAAAGAGCTTAGGGGCCGTTCAAGTATTACGTAACGCAATTTTCGAAGATTTTTGACCCCCCCCTCCCCCCTATGTAACGCGCCGTAACGTTTTCCTCTACCCCCCCCCCCCCCCCCTTAAACGTTACGTAACACCCAAGTGACCATATTTACCTAAAAGTCACAATTATGTTGCGAAAAGTACCGGAAATACATGCGTATGTTGTTTATTTTCTTTATTATACCCTACACCGAGGGTATATTCACTTTGTCATTTTGTTTGTAACGCATAAAAGAGGGCGGTGGTAGGTATGAAAAAGTATATAGATATATTCTTGATCAGCGTCACCACCTGAGTTGATTTAGCTATGTTCGTCTGTCTGTCTGTTCAAATCAGGTTTACGGAAAAACCAAGAAAGCTAATTGAATGAAATTAGCACACTCAGGTCAGACCTTCTTGCAGGCATCTTGCTATTCAAAACGGAGTAATCGGTTCATGGACACGCCTACCGCCCATACTCTATGTATATGTGCCCAATCCCATTTTGAAAAAAAATGCAGCGATTTTGATGAAACTTGGTGATTAGGTGTACATTTGAACTAAATTAAGATTAGGCTAGGTTTCAAGTTTCCAAAGATTCGCGTGGCACAGTCCTAAATTTTAACCTCTATACCACCATATCTCGTAAACCGTGCAAGATATTGAGATAAAATTTCTTTATTTTTTCGACTTTTTCATCGATTTTCAACCTCTTAAACATTTCACACTTTTTTCGAATTATTTAACCTCTTCAACATTTTTTTTTACTGAAATATATGTAACTACTTTGAGTGCAGTGTAGGGTATGTGAGTTTCGGCCTGACTGAAGATAACACCTTAACTTGTTCATATTGTTATTTAATAAAAATCACACATAATGTAATAAACATTTGCTTAAGCTTAAAATATGTTAAAATGGCGAAAAATGAGACGAACATATTTTATTAAAATGATAAAAGTTGATGGGATCTAGAACAGCTACAGCAATAAATGAGAA